>CM067358.1:21159868-21219634 GCA_034190875.2 Urechis unicinctus | reverse complement strand
TTACAAGCATTTCTGATTTCTTGGCATCATGTATTGAAGCAGAATAGCTGGTGTAGGCGTCAGAGAGAAAAAAAAAGAGAGAGAGAGAGAGAGAGAGAGTTAGAGAGAGAGAGTAAGAGAGAGAGAGAGTCAGAGAGAGAGAGAGAGAGAGAGAGAGAGAGAGAGAGAGAGAGAGAGTATACAATACCACAGAACGAGATGTGCTGCAGTCAGCTCATAATCTCGAGAGAGCGGTGTGAATATAAGCAAGCAATCATAGATAATCTCGAACGTTTGGTCAATATAACAAATTTTGCAAATTAATTAACTTATTTTTGATGATATTGGTGAATACCAACTTAGCGACGGCTCAGCTGGGTCATCATCGTTGAGTCGTGACTTAAGATCAGCGGGTTTGGTAAATACGGGCCCTGATGTTCGTTGTGGTCTTTTGTGTTCATTTTTTGTTAATAGGAGTATTTATGTTTTCATGGTACGCAATGGCTGCTATCTAATCGGTCACAAACTTTCATCTGCTGCCTGACACGGAATATAATGTGGCACTGGTTTTCACAAGGTCAATATGCAAGATATTCCTTATAATATATATTTCAGCAGCTTGTTTACATTAAACTTAATTATAAGTACAGGTGTAATATATTCATGAAAAGAAGATGCAACATTTTTAGGGGCAGCTGTTGCCAATTGTGCTTTGCTGCTCCCGTTCGAATAATTAATGGATCAATTGCTCTCGTTACACACTAGCACGTGAACGATAAACTGGTGCACACATACGATCAAACATAGCTAACCATGTTTTGGCTCTGCCGGTGCCCAATGACCTGCGCAGGTGGACTCTGTGGATGCCAGATCTCATTTCAGGCTCAAATCTATAAGGTATTATTTGCTCTGTTGAAGCTGCGATGGTCTGCAAACGCCCTGCACCATCCTATGTCTTTCCATCGCTCTCCAAATGTTATGCATTTCAAAATTGTCACCAGACATTTTGCGGGATTCTCTAATGCAAATCATTCCTGGCCCTAACATCGATCCCTGATCTGATGACTAGGGAGGAGATTAATTATTCATTAGCTCGTCTGTTCGATGCGCCGGACTCATCTTTGCTGTCGAGTGTCGATCTGAAAGCGCACACACACAAGACTGATACTCGTGCATGATACGCTGCTGTCAAAACTTGTCAATATATAACCTGCGCGTTTATGGCGTGACCAAATATGTATTCATATATTAATCCTGTAAATACTTACTACATAAAATTTTCAGATATTTGGCAAAATATGGAAGATAAATAATAATACAAAATGAGGTACAAATATGGCTCATTGTAGTCTTGCTTGTACATTCATGGCATTGACACAATCCTAATTGTTCTCTATGCTTACGATTATTAAGGAGATTTCTACATCAATAGACAATAAGACGAAAGATGAGATTGATTACCTTAACATCATGTGCTCCGGACAGGTTTTGTCATCGATATACACAATGAATAGATTGCATATGGTGCTCAAAGTGGTCGACTCGTATTGGTCGTATGAATATCAATGGTCCAAATGCGAAACTGAACAACAATCTCAGCTTCCATGATGAGGCAGACATTCTGTGACAGCTGTTGGTCTGAATGTCAAGGATATCAACAAGACCTTCTTATGCCAATTCATGGTTCACAGAAAGAAAACGCTTCAAAGTCATCCTATAGGTTATTTTGCGACATTCAGTAAATTTGATTCACCTTTATTGAGGAAGCATTAAGGCTTCTTTAGGCTGTTTTGTCTGAAATCAGTTTAAATTCTAGCCATGAAAACTTTCTTATTGTAGAGATAATATTTTACGGAGAAACTAAATCTTATGTGGCAACAGGTGTAAAGTACCCTCTATATTATTCATACTTAACTCAGTTTTCCCATTAATTCTTGGACAGAAGTTATAAAAACCGGAAGAGATTAGCTTGCATATGGCAAGTACGCATCATCTTACGTGTTAAATGATATGCATATCACCGTGCAATTAAATCCAACTGTCAACGCGGATAAAGAAACAAATAATGAAAACACTATTGGACGGCTAGACCAGTCGTTTTGTTCACATTAGTATGCCACGAACATAAAATACAAATTATGCAGCCCCTCTATGATTTGATTCCCATGCTAGATAACATCTTTCGTCGATCATCCAATAGCATATGACAACTTCACTGCAAGGTTGAGGTTAGTTACCGAGGTATTAGTTCTGATATTCGCATCACTTGTACAAATTGTCTGCACTTTGAACCATGAGCGAAAATAATATGATCCAATTGATTGTCTTCGGAAATCCACAGCCAGACGCATAACCTACCCGGGTGTTCTTCTTCGATGTGCCTTCGAGTCGTGGCCGGTATAATTCTTTCGGAACATGAGCATATTGTGGGGTCCGTTTGGTCAAGTTGAATATGGTCCTGTTAAGATGAGCAGTAGGTGGAATGGTGCAGTTGAAAGGACGAGAAGAGTAAAGTTTAAGATCGCGATGATATTCTGTTATAAGCCGTAGAGGTAACTGTAACGGATCGCAAGGATGCACATTAGGCTCAACACATTCCACGTAGATCTCAAAGTGTCTGCAACAAGCAATGCATCAAACTTTATATGACGCGGTACCTGGAATATCATACATCGTTGCCGTTAATACATCAAGTTCCTGGGCAGCCCAGCATAGCTACAGGACGAAAGAACAAATGATTAATGAATGCGTTTGCTGTATTGGCCTTCACTGCACCATCAAAACGTTGTGCGCAACAAACATCACACTTACATCTTTGATTAGCGATATACACCACAGCCGCTACATTGATCTATCTTCACTAATAATCTATATCGCAAATCAATCTACAAACCGGATAGCTGTTGTCGACGGTCGATAGTAGAATATAAGTTATATTTTTAGAACACTTTGCACATAAAAAACAACCTGCATGCCAATGTGTAGTTCCCGCTGGTTGTATGTAGAATATAAGACACCATCTGACTCAGAGGCTCTCGGCAATGGTTCAGGACATTAACCATATATGCCCCATCACAATTATCATCTCCGTCAGCTGATATCAATCGACACAACAACACAAATTCTGTAGCAAGTAAAATGACCATGTCCACAAGTTCTCAATATCCTATTATGGTTGTATTACGTGCGTCAATAAATGGCAAGATTTATTGCACGAAACGGTGACCTCGTGTCTTTCATTATTCCGAAAAACATATAATATTCTTAAGATGTATCCTATGATTTGCAATTCCAGTGCTGGAATCATTACAACAATTCCTATGCCCGCGAACAGTTCTGCGTCGACTCCCTCGGCGAGTGCTGGGTATCATGGCCAAGCACGCCTATATATACTGCTCTGAGCATCCACGACCCAGCCCCTCATTCAACAGCGCCTCTTTCGAATGCTGCCAACAGATGTCGCCTCCTTCCTATCTCCCATTGTGACGACAAAGCCTGTATTGCTGGGATGATGCGCTGCCCGGGTTATATTCAGACAAGTGATTATGATATCCGTATTGGTAGGTTTCACAAAGCTTGCTGTTACAGTATACTAAATTCCTATGCTAGGCATATCGATAATGTAACATACAAGATCCCGATCAACCAAATAGAACATTAACGTTAAAATAATTTTATATTATATGTTCATAATTATATCATACATTTTCGCCCGACTTCGTCAATTGCCATGAATCTATTGCGCATTCACCTAAAATGTATAGCATGGCAGATTGACATTTGATTAATTGTGAAGTGGTCGTAAATTTAAAGATTGCTCCTTCTAAGTGGGTTTTTAGACTATGCATCGTATTCTATTTGCTGTGGTGTTTGCACACAGCCTTCATGGTTTCACGCTTAAGTTAAAATAGCATTCGATATGAATTCGGTAGTACTTGATACCAATAGAATCGGGTGTGCTTCAACGGATGAGGAAGTCTTAAGCTTTAATTTCTAGCTTTTCTTGCTGTGATGATGCTCCTCCGTTGCTGTGATGTTACTCGCTGCTTGTGGCCAGAGTAGAGTTGCCTATTGGTTTTATTTCAGTTTTAACAATCCCTTGAATCTCGGTCTGAATCTCGTCTCTGCATGGCAGAATCACTCTTTAATCCTATCCGCGGGCTGGTTATATTGTGCTCCGGGAGTTCGATTTCCCCGAGAACTTTGACCAACCCACGCTAATGGCGGGCCATATCATGCCGATAATTAAGGTGGGGGTAGGGGGAAATAGTGTTATAACAGAAGTAATATCTGCTTCCATTTAATTCGTTTCTACATTTATCAATATTAATTGATAATCAATCAATAGATTACAAAAACATTTTTATTTTCAACCCCAGTTGCAGTATTGTCATCTGAGTTGGCATCGTAATTTAGATATTGGCAGCCAATTTCGACCGACGAATATATTTTATTATCAAGTTCAGCACACCATATTTCTATTAACATTGGTGTAATTTTCCTTTCAGTTGTAACTTCCTTACATTGAAAGATCACATTTCGATTTAGTGAAGCTCCTCTATTGAAAAAAAGGTCTCGCATCGTGCAAAATGTGTAATCGTTGTACATCACTGTCCTACGTTGGTAAAAGCCGGGTTCCGCCTGGGGCTGTTCCAGAGCACATTCAATGATTCACAGCTATAGCGAGAGGAAAATGAGGATCGTAAGCGTGTTTGACAAATGTTAAGAAATGATCGAATAGTTTGATTGTCGAAACATCAATTAAAATCATACCAATAAATGCATTGCAATTTCATTCAGCCTCATTATGGCCATTCCTTGGTTATGCTCCTGTATATTTTAACGATATGTTTATCATCCAATCATTCTTCATGTTTGAAATGATACCATCGTTTGTAATGTCTGTTTTAAGCATATCCAATTTCATCCGAGCGTGATCTTTCAAACATATATATTATATGCAATCTCGTTTTCAGAGAATACTTCTGAGAGGATGGACTACTACTAAAACAAGCCATGCCATAGCCGGCCATTATACAACATCTCTAAAAATGAACGAATATTTATGAAAGGCACAAATATTCATTGGTATATATGCTAAGTAAAGTGCAGTCATCAGGCAGACATAATAATATGGATATTAGTCTACATTCATCGAGGTACAACCACAACAGTGTTTGCATTTTTACATAAGATAGATTTTCCCAAATACACTTTGTCATTATTAAATCAATTCTCACAAAGACGATAGATTGCTGATTGCATCAACACTCCAAATATGTAAGCTACAAAAGCATATGTTCCTGAATTAGCCAAGCATGTAACAAGGCACGCTGTCTGTGTAGAGGTATGGTGGGCGGTTATTACGACTCTGACCAAAACCAAAAATTTCAATCACTACCATTTTGATACGCTACCATTTCGATCAAGTGAAATTGCATTCATCATGGCGTAATCATGTTGCGCATGCCTTGCCCTTTTGGAATGTATTGCTTTGCGAATATAACTTCATTTTCAATAAATCTTATGGAATATACTATGTATCATTTTTGATATCGCAATTAATTGAATAACTCGATCTGTGATTATAATACCATTGGTTAAGGTTAATCGAGATCGTAATTAACATGAAAATGCTTTACTAGTTAAGGCTAGAGCAAATAGACACTGGGAAGAAAATAGTGCTAGTGTGTGAGAGAAACAAAGAGAGAGAGAGAGAGAGAGAGAGAGAGAGAGAGAGAGAGAGAGAGAGAGAGAGAGAAGAGAGAGAGAGAGAGAGAGAAGAAAGAAAGAAAGAAAGAAAGAAAGAGAGAGTAAGGGAGACAGTGAAAACAAAACGAGGTAGGAAGATATTTATTGGATGAGTCAATGCGGAAGAGCATGGCATAAATTTGTGGTGTCGACCTTGACACAAGCGTGACACCATTAGCCACATCAGCGGAGAGAATGATATGGAAGCAGATTGCGCGTTCTTGGAATCACACTCTGCTCTGTCTTTCCCCTACAACAGCAAAGTCGATCATATGTTTACCATGAACATATGTGACAGCAGTAATCGATACATTTTAGCATATGAATTTTCATCAGCACCGACCCCGAATGAGCCAGTATAGTATTTTTTTGCGATATAATTTGCAGACCCACCCAAACTATATTGCATGTTTTGCCATCATTTATTATCTTCTGCCATAAGACAGCTGTTGTTGTCACGTCAATAGTCATTCAGATGATATAGCTTATAGCTTATGTATGTGATGTGGAGCAGGGAACTTTCGTTGGTAAGGTATAGCATTTAAGAGTCTGTAACATTATGTACAAAGTGGAATGAAGGCCAATTGTTGCGACGTAAACGTCAGTCTTGATTCACATCACATCGTGGATGTTCATAACTCGAGCATTTGTATAATCCGATATCTCTTCCTTAAGAATGGTCGATCCACCTTGCATACTGTCAGAAGCGATTGGTTGAATAAAATTGCTATTAGTGCTCCTCTGTGCATTCTGCAATTTGTTAAAAACTGCTTACATCTCATCTCCTTTCATATGCAATTTAGAAATATAGCTTCACTATCACCATGACACTGAATATGCACAATTAGTGCTGCTCTATGCATTCTGCGTAATAAAACTGAGCATGTGATCAATGGCGTGAAATTTTGTTAGTTAACGTCACAGAAACGGTTTTGTTTCATTCAGAAAAATGGACGAATGGACACAGGCCAAAGTATTCGCCAAGTCATGACATAAACATATAGACAGCTACAATAGTTTTTACCGACTTCAAAGCAATGCATTGTAATCTGATAGGCCGTAATGTTACAAGCATTTCTGATTTCTTGGCATCATGTATTGAAGCAGAATAGCTGGTGTAGGCGTCAGAGAGAAAAAAAAAGAGAGAGAGAGAGAGAGAGAGAGAGAGAGAGAGAGAGAGAGAGAGAGAGAGAGAGAGAGAGAGAGAGAGAGAGAGAGAGAGAGAGAGAGAGAGAGAGAGAGAGAGAGAGAGAGAGTATACAATACCACAGAACGAGATGTGCTGCAGTCAGCTCATAATCTCGAGAGAGCGGTGTGAATATAAGCAAGCAATCATAGATAATCTCGAACGTTTGGTCAATATAACAAATTTTGCAAATTAATTAACTTATTTTTGATGATATTGGTGAATACCAACTTAGCGACGGCTCAGCTGGGTCATCATCGTTGAGTCGTGACTTAAGATCAGCGGGTTTGGTAAATACGGGCCCTGATGTTCGTTGTGGTCTTTTGTGTTCATTTTTTGTTAATAGGAGTATTTATGTTTTCATGGTACGCAATGGCTGCTATCTAATCGGTCACAAACTTTCATCTGCTGCCTGACACGGAATATAATGTGACACTGGTTTTCACAAGGTCAATATACAAGATATTCCTTATAATATATATTTCAGCAGCTTGTTTACATTAAACTTAATTATAAGTACAGGTGTAATATATTCATGAAAAGAAGATGCAACATTTTTAGGGGCAGCTGTTGCCAATTGTGCTTTGCTGCTCCCGTTCGAATAATTAATGGATCAATTGCTCTCGTTACACACTAGCACGTGAACGATAAACTGGTGCACACATACGATCAAACATAGCTAACCATGTTTTGGCTCTGCCGGTGCCCAATGACCTGCGCAGGTGGACTCTGTGGATGCCAGATCTCATTTCAGGCTCAAATCTATAAGGTATTATTTGCTCTGTTGAAGCTGCGATGGTCTGCAAACGCCCTGCACCATCCTATGTCTTTCCATCGCTCTCCAAATGTTATGCATTTCAAAATTGTCACCAGACATTTTGCGGGATTCTCTAATGCAAATCATTCCTGGCCCTAACATCGATCCCTGATCTGATGACTAGGGAGGAGATTAATTATTCATTAGCTCGTCTGTTCGATGCGCCGGACTCATCTTTGCTGTCGAGTGTCGATCTGAAAGCGCACACACACAAGACTGATACTCGTGCATAATACGCTGCTGTCAAAACTTGTCAATATATAACCTGCGCGTTTATGGCGTGACCAAATATGTATTCATATATTAATCCTGTAAATACTTACTACATAAAATTTTCAGATATTTGGCAAAATATGGAAGATAAATAATAATACAAAATGAGGTACAAATATGGCTCATTGTAGTCTTGCTTGTACATTCATGGCATTGACACAATCCTAATTGTTCTCTATGCTTACGATTATTAAGGAGATTTCTACATCAATAGACAATAAGACGAAAGATGAGATTGATTACCTTAACATCATGTGCTCCGGACAGGTTTTGTCATCGATATACACAATGAATAGATTGCATATGGTGCTCAAAGTGGTCGACTCGTATTGGTCGTATGAATATCAATGGTCCAAATGCGAAACTGAACAACAATCTCAGCTTCCATGATGAGGCAGACATTCTGTGACAGCTGTTGGTCTGAATGTCAAGGATATCAACAAGACCTTCTTATGCCAATTCATGGTTCACAGAAAGAAAACGCTTCAAAGTCATCCTATAGGTTATTTTGCGACATTCAGTAAATTTGATTCACCTTTATTGAGGAAGCATTAAGGCTTCTTTAGGCTGTTTTGTCTGAAATCAGTTTAAATTCTAGCCATGAAAACTTTCTTATTGTAGAGATATATTTTACGGAGAAACTAAATCTTATGTGGCAACAGGTGTAAAGTACCCTCTATATTATTCATACTTAACTCAGTTTTCCCATTAATTCTTGGACAGAAGTTATAAAAACCGGAAGAGATTAGCTTGCATATGGCAAGTACGCATCATCTTACGTGTTAAATGATATGCATATCACCGTGCAATTAAATCCAACTGTCAACGCGGATAAAGAAACAAATAATGAAAACACTATTGGACGGCTAGACCAGTCGTTTTGTTCACATTAGTATGCCACGAACATAAAATACAAATTATGCAGCCCCTCTATGATTTGATTCCCATGCTAGATAACATCTTTCGTCGATCATCCAATAGCATATGACAACTTCACTGCAAGGTTGAGGTTAGTTACCGAGGTATTAGTTCTGATATTCGCATCACTTGTACAAATTGTCTGCACTTTGAACCATGAGCGAAAATAATATGATCCAATTGATTGTCTTCGGAAATCCACAGCCAGACGCATAACCTACCCGGGTGTTCTTCTTCGATGTGCCTTCGAGTCGTGGCCGGTATAATTCTTTCGGAACATGAGCATATTGTGGGGTCCGTTTGGTCAAGTTGAATATGGTCCTGTTAAGATGAGCAGTAGGTGGAATGGTGCAGTTGAAAGGACGAGAAGAGTAAAGTTTAAGATCGCGATGATATTCTGTTATAAGCCGTAGAGGTAACTGTAACGGATCGCAAGGATGCACATTAGGCTCAACACATTCCACGTAGATCTCAAAGTGTCTGCAACAAGCAATGCATCAAACTTTATATGACGCGGTACCTGGAATATCATACATCGTTGCCGTTAATACATCAAGTTCCTGGGCAGCCCAGCATAGCTACAGGACGAAAGAACAAATGATTAATGAATGCGTTTGCTGTATTGGCCTTCACTGCACCATCAAAACGTTGTGCGCAACAAACATCACACTTACATCTTTGATTAGCGATATACACCACAGCCGCTACATTGATCTATCTTCACTAATAATCTATATCGCAAATCAATCTACAAACCGGATAGCTGTTGTCGACGGTCGATAGTAGAATATAAGTTATATTTTTAGAACACTTTGCACATAAAAAACAACCTGCATGCCAATGTGTAGTTCCCGTTGGTTGTATGTAGAATATAAGACACCATCTGACTCAGAGGCTCTCGGCAATGGTTCAGGACATTAACCATATATGCCCCATCACAATTATCGTCTCCGTCAGCTGATATCAATCGACACAACAACACAAATTCTGTAGCAAGTAAAATGACCATGTCCACAAGTTCTCAATATCCTATTATGGTTGTATTACGTGCGTCAATAAATGGCAAGATTTATTGCACGAAACGGTGACCTCGTGTCTTTCATTATTCCGAAAAACATATAATATTCTTAAGATGTATCCTATGATTTGCAATTCCAGTGCTGGAATCATTACAACAATTCCTATGCCCGCGAACAGTTCTGCGTCGACTCCCTCGGCGAGTGCTGGGTATCATGGCCAAGCACGCCTATATATACTGCTCTGAGCATCCACGACCCAGCCCCTCATTCAACAGCGCCTCTTTCGAATGCTGCCAACAGATGTCGCCTCCTTCCTATCTCCTATTGTGACGACAAAACCTGTATTGCTGGGATGATGCGCTGCCCGGGTTATATTCAGACAAGTGATTATGATATCCGTATTGGTAGGTTTCACAAAGCTTGCTGTTACAGAATACTAAATTCCTATGCTAGGCATATCGATAATATAACATACAAGATCCCGATCAACCAAATAGAACATTAACGTTAAAATAATTTTATATAATATGTTCATAATTATATCATACATTTTCGCCCGACTTCGTCAATTGCCATGATTCTATGGCGCATTCATCTAAAATGTATAGCATGGCAGATTGACATTTGATGTATTGTGAAGTGGTCATAAATTTAAAGATTGCATCGTAGTCTATTTGCTGTGGTGTTTGCACACAGCCTTTATGGTTTCACGCTTAAGTTAAAATAGCATTCGATATGAATTCGGTAGTACTTGATACCAATAACATCTGGTGTGATTCAACGGAAGAGGAAGTCTTAAGCTTTAATTTCTAGCTTTTCTTGTTGCGATGATGCTCCTTTGTTGCTGTAATGTTACTCGCAGCTTGTGGTTGCCGGAGTGGGGATTAGCCAGAGAGTAGAGTTGCCTATTGGTTTATTTTCAGTTTTAACAATGATGCTTCCTAGGAATCTCGTTCTGAATGTATTTTATTATCAAGTTCAGCACACCATATTTCTATTAACATTGGTGTAATTTCCTTTCAGTTGTAACTTTCTTCCATTGAAAGATCACATTTCGATTTAGTGAAGCTCCTCTATTGAAAAAAGGTCTCGCATCGTGGAAAATGTGTAATCGTTGTACATCACTGTCCTACGTTGGTAAAAGCAGGTTCCGCCTGGGGCTGTTCCAGAGCACATTAAAGGGTCCACAGCATTAGTGAGAGGAAAATGAGGATCGTAAGCGTGTTTTACAAATCTTAAGGAATGAACGAATGGTTTGATTGCCGAAACATCAATTAAAATCATACCAATAAATGCATTGCAATTTCATTCAGCCTCATAATGGCCATTCCTTGGTTATGCTCCTGTATATTTTAACGAATTTCAATTTCCTTATTCTATGTTTATTCAATATTGAGACTATGGATGATTGCAGTTACGTTATTTTTCGTTTGTTGAATGCCACATCTGACATAGTTATTTGAGACATCTTTATGACGTTCAAAAACGTAACTGCTGTTGCTCAGTGCCCTGAATGAGATATCCATGAAGGCATTACATCAGCAAAGTGTCACATAACTCCTGAATATTTCCTAGAATATATGCACCTTGAATGATGATATACACAGCAAATTAACAACAATGACATTGGCATGATAATCATCGGGCTCACAAACTGATATCCTTTGTCAGCGCAGCAAGTCATTTCGAGCACTCGATTGCATAATTCATGTTGATCACTGCTACGGTTTCCATTAACCAGCTTCCCTACTGCACTCTGCAGTATAGACAGGATCCGAGCATGTGTTGTTATTCCGACACTTATCTCGTGCTTGTTTGCAACCGCATGTGGATTTATGTTACTAAAAGAATAATTGACATTTAATTAGGTTATTCATACTGTGTTAGGCATGACTTCCTATCCGGGGAGGATCAAGGAGATTGATTGTTATTACTTTCCCCTACTCGCAAGCGTCCTTAATCAACAATGTTATTGCTGTTAACATCTACCGAGGATAGAAAATGGCAGCATAATGCCGTTGCCAAGATTGTTGTATTTGTATAAGCGTGTATTTCTATAGAACATAAAAAATATGATATAATACACCCCGACGCACCTGTAATATGTCCCTTTTGGTATGATTAGATCATGCAATATCGCTTCATATCCACGCACTGTGAGTCTTTATTTTGATACATACACGTAAGGCCACTTATAATGTCGGTTCTGTGCCTGTTACTGGTTACGAGAAAGAACCTATATTTCTTTGTGATTAAATAGGTCCTTTGCAATTATTTATTGCGTAATTCAGCTGGAAGAGGAAATAATGCGCATAGAGCGTTCCCTGGCTTATAATATCAGAAGCTTGATGGGTTTGTATATGAACTTAGAAGCCCTTATGGGATGTTTATATATTAATTTAGAAAAAAAGCTGAGACGGTTATTTGTAACATCGGTAGCTATTGAAATCTGCCGTTCGATTATATTTTCGAGTGAAGCAATTTGAATATTTAGTATCGCTAACACATAGGTGTATTGGCATCAGGTTTAACTGCATATAATAATACTATTGTCAACGAACAGTCCATGTCCAGGCCTAGTGGCAATTATTTGAATTAATGGCTGTGAAAATAAATTGCCATGCTTAACAATTATATCAATTGCTATGGCATAAGAATGAAATGTGATTATCAACAGCAGGTGCGTCGCTCTTCCGCTCACATCACAGTTATATAAACATTCAATTACGATTTGTGATTATACATATGAGCTGATATGATTATGTTTGAGAAACGAGGAATTTTAATATGCAAAAAGATGATTAACTAACTGACCATCTCGCAAGATAAAACGACCGCCGTCCGAAGTGCATTAAATTAATTACAATGTCATGAAAACATGAATCGAAACATCAGATTATTTGCAGATGGTCGAAAGGACAATATGTTCGAATTTTTCATTTATATTTGTCATAAGTTTGTTCTCATGACCCAGAACCTATGTATATGGCCAAATCGTCTTTCCGAAAGCGAACTAAGGTGTGCATTGAATCGTATACAGTATATGTCTCATGGCAGCAATATTGCATCGAAGTTGTTTTCCCAATGATCAACAGGTGGCAATCTGATATGCTTAAATGCGATGTGTTTCTCAACGATTGTTTCCACTAAAGAATAAAGCGTTAAAACTGAGTATGAGCCGAGTTTACTGGTAGTAAAAGATTACTTATCCACGCATAACTTGGATACGGGTTCTATGTTTTGTATCAATTAAGCTGTTACGTAACGGATATTTCCGACTGGCAAACAGCAATTACACGACCTACATTCGGCCACCGTTGCCTACACTGGATTAGAGCCGATTAAGCTGTGTTGATGAATCACGTTTAGTTCAGTGCATTGTGAAACCAAATACGGCTTAGAAATCTCCATCTCAGGATACGGATATAGTAAATAGCAGCATGTCACCCAACTGATTTGAGGATTTGCTGCTACTGTGATCCATTGCAAATATCGTAATGGAGAGAGACAGTTCGGCCCTTATGATGAATGCAGCTGCCGATGAAAGGGTAGATACAACCCACTTTAATCATTGATATATGCAGTACAACTTTTAAATGCCTATGTAAATCATAATAACCCATCCAATGTACGTTTTCATCACACCAGTAAGATTAACTAGGGAATACAAAGCGGCAGTCAAGTGGAGTTTCTTTGCTTTGAAATCCTAGTTTGATAATTTCAGCAACGTTTACAACATCAGAGACCAAGAATAGTGTGTCAGTAAGAGTTCAGATCAAAGAGCTGATAACGTGGAAAATAAAGCAAATCTTGAATTTAGCAAGGTTTGCGTTCATCAGCTTATCAAGTCCGATTCAAAGTGTTGTAGTAACGGCACAATATTATTTGTTCCACAAACGTGTCTTTCGCATAAGACTCAGTAATAATAAATCATACAATGAAAGTGCATCCATGCATTTGAAAGTATCTGTAAGCAACTAAGTAAATAGATGTAACTACTGTAGTTCATATTCTAGTTGCGTTTATAAGTCGTGTTGATCACCCAGTCTGAAGCCGGGTCTTTAACCGGACCACTACTTTGCGGTTGATATTCTTATTTGCCGCTTTGCCACGTCTCAACCTTCTAAGATTAACGACATACAAGATGCTGATTGTCCACGTAATTGTCTTTAGATATCTCGCAATGTTAGGAATACACAGAATCAAAATAATATTATCAATAACCAGAATTAAGCAACAACGCATACGAATAATGATATGCTTCTTATCAGACAAATTTTATGGGGGCTTGGAGCCTACGTCGATATGCTTAGTTCAGCCAGTGTGTATCACTAATATGTTCGGAATAGTATATCATTGTTAACATTGCATTAGTGTAAAATAGAGTTGATACTCTTAAACGTCAAACCTACCGCTTCATATAGATATCGTTGTATACCTGCAAAGGGATCAATCTTTTCGGTCAGTGAGTTGCACAAAACAGTCAAATCTTCAAACCATGGCCAAAGGGATTTTCTCTCCTCTTTATGAATTACAAAATATCCTTTGTAAAAACGTCGGACTGTTATTGATGTACCTAATAACACATCAGTGTGTTGCAATGACGAGTTGTTGCAGACAATTTGATATCTACGGTTATTGTGTTGAGCTCTAGTGTGCATCCGAGCAATCCATTTAAGTGACCTCTACGGCCCATACCAAAATATCATAACTTAACTTCTCTCGTCTTGTCAGCTGTATTAATCCATTTACCGTCCATCTGAATAGGCCTATTATGTATCTCGCTTAAATCTCGTGAGCACGAGACAGCTTCGACAGGTCACCGTTAGAAAAGTTGTATCTATTTGTTTCATGACTGAACCATTTAGTTCGCCACATAAACCAAGTGGACAATAATAACATAACTCGTCGTTGTAAAGAAAGATGCTGAGAGGAATCCGGGGATACCCCCTTTCAGTTCCCTCACTTCAGCAGACGATAACAAGCTTGCTTCATGGAAAAGAATCCTAATGCTTATTGAAATATTCAAAATGGCTGATTCAATACTGCATTGAAAGCAACATTATATAACAATGTCATAACGTTTTGTTAGAGATTGCCAAGTGGTTACGTGTAGGCAGTAAACAATAGTGGCCCTAAGACTGCTCCTCGTAGCACACCACATGTTAGTTAGTGTGTTTCTGAGTACTTGCCTCCAACATGGTTCGTGAGGTGAGACGCCATAGCCGAATTCCATGATCGACAACATCAAAGGCTGCGCCGAGGTCAAAGAGAACAAGAGCAACAGTATGGTGCTTATCAACAGCACAATCAATGGCTACTATTAGATGGCTACATATCCAAGTGTCTTTGTCTTATCTTCAATATAACAATTTAACTATCGAACATTACTTACATTGCCAACATTTGCCTTTATTGAAAAACAAACGCAAGGCAGAAGAAATGCAACGGATAACGTGAGGCTAATTGATTTGTTATCAGACGTTTCCATAAATAAACGCAAAGTCGGGAAGGTTTTAATGAACCCATATCACGACTGTACTTGTGTGACAGATCTCCTTGGGCCTGTCTTCGTCTGCTAATGATGATATTGTATTAAATTGCTACTTATCATAGTGTCATTGTTTAATCTTAAAAAGACTTCAATGGCCTACAGGGCGGAGTTTTGTCTAGAATAAATAATTTGCCATCAATTTCTCCATCACACATTATGAATATTTAACGAGCTTCACATTAAAATGCGCATCTGAGCCAGTCGCAGTTTACAGATGAAATTTCGTCTGCGTAAAATAAGCCGACCGAATCACATTTAATATGATATATGCAGTTATTATGTTGATCCATTGCATTGGGTATGTGTGCACCTACTGACCCTTCCTAGAATATCTGCACAACTAATACACTTTATTAATGCGAAGGCGTACTGAATATTACATAGGAAACACGGAGCATCAGCCGAGTAGTATATAGAGTGGCGTTTCTGCTTTTCCACCAAATATGAAGCTAACTTGGGATTCCCAAGCACCAACGTCTCCATACATGCATATGTGCTGCACCACCACCAGCCGCAAAGCACTAGCCATCCAACAGGGAAATCCCCAGCGCTAGGGGTATCCCCAACGCCACCAAGACAGCGGCCGACGTACTTGGGATACTTACTTGTACACATCGTAAGACTTGTACACATAGGCAGAGATAACAACAGCAATAGGGGATTCCCCATGGTAGTGCGTCTGTTGGCAAGCACACACGTGATCTTATACATATAGTGCAATGACGTGTGGTCACATCACACGTAAATCTTTTCAGCAGTAATATCCAATATGATATTGCTGTTGTTATTATGCTACATAAGCAAACTTATGATGTCATCTCTAAGTTGCTGTTTTCTTGCAATAGGGGTCAATTGGAAAATTGTTCTTTGACACTTGCCGCTGAACCGACAGGCTGACTGCTTGAGTCAGACGCCTACGTGAACAAAAACAAATAATTTACTCCGGAGCCTCTAACGCATATTCACAATCACAGAGTGACTATGTAAACTAGCTTAGTCAACGCCAGGTGCGCCACTGCATGGCGATGCACGCCTAGGAGGTGACTCGCGTCTATAGGTTCCTGATGGTTTAGTGGAACGGTCTTTGTAAGGCCAATCTGCTAAAAATTTGCTCAGGATTATTCTCATACGAGTGGCTGGAATAGCCTGGTCCAGTCAACCGGCTAGTCGTGACATGCCTTAGGATAATATGTTGTTCTAATTTATCTTCATTAACATTGATTTTTATCTTTACCTGTGTGTGTGTGTGTGTGAGAGTGTGTGTGTGTGTGTGTGTGTGTGTGCGTGTGTGTGCGTGTGTGTGTGTGCGTGTGTGTGTGTGCGTGTGTGTGTGTGGAACCCTGCGAGGTCTTTCAAGATTGATTTAGAGCGACAAGTGAGCATTTGTCTGATCATATGTGGCTGCTGCACTGCATTGTATTCTTTGTCAGATAGATTCACTGCTCAATTATGATCCCTAAATCGCGCCTTTTTATTAAACATCCTGTACACTACGCCCATCCGATATTCATACTTTCGTTTCTCTGACCTACCTATCACATTTTATGTTTAAAACATTTGTCAATCATTTAACCGATCACATGCATTATGCAAGATTTATTGTAAGTAATAAGCCTGTTTTGTGTCGTCTGAGTTGTCTTTTTATAGTTATGTTAGCAGCACTATCTTGGTTATTTAGGTAGGTTGAGATATTACGAGTCTCATGAACAAGCCCTCAGAGAAACTACTAATAGCACTTGTCCAATATAATTCTGCGCCATTTATCACTGCTTGTTGCCCTCTATTACTGAGCAATAAGAGGAAAGCAGCACGACCAGGTTTTGTGGATAAAGCAGGGTGATGGCGGAGTTAAATGGGGATGACGCGTGTTGATGTTGCTGGCCCTTTGACAAAACATTCAGAGTAAACGTCATCGGCAGTTCAGGCGATAGCTGGTCAAAGTAAAGCGCAAAGAGCCCGGTCGGAAATGATCCGAGATGCGGCTCATCCAACAAACTGCCTTTGATCTAAATGCATTACCGTTGCCATCCTGAAAGGACTGACTCCTCTCTCCATCAAACTGTGATGAATTGACTACACACTTCTGTCGCACCGTTCACGTCTGGTTTACCTATCATCCTGTCGGCCATTTATCAAATACATATCACAATCATATGATATTACATCGACAAAGGTTAATGCGTCATTGTTGTATATTTACCAAGCTATAATGTGAAGGTTAGCAACCGGGTGATGCCGATAACATTTAAACCATATGATCATAAATCCACATAGAATCGATTGACCATGATTGTTTGTTTCTTAAATGATTAAATACGACTCTGGTGGAATGAGTGACAATATCAAGACAATTGCTATAATGTGGAACGAGTGACAATATCAAGACAATTGCTATAATATAATCCTGTTTTAATAATGTCAAATAATTCCGTTCTGTTTTTGGGTCTACAAACTCAGTTGTTCTGAGGCAGCTAGGTAGCTGACTTAAGTTTGCAAGCTCAAACTTAAAAATGGCGGTCCAACGGTTATGTTTTCGGGAAATGCTTTCACAGATATAAATAAGAACATGTATGTTCTTAAAATGAACCAAAACATAATAAGCCGTTCGTTATTTATGATACACCAATTTTTATCGAGATATTTAAATTATTTACGCAGCAAGTTGTTTTCGTAAAAACGATGCGGGGAATTCTTCACAAACAATCGGGGGGCTTCGTAAAGGCGGGGCAGCTTGCAGTAGTCTAGCTCCAAATTAGGAGTGGTTTGCGGGATAATCTGAGTGGTTAGGAGTTTCCAAGTAGATAAAATATTCATGCACGATTGGTCATGTTACAGATAAATTTCCTAAACTTCATTAATAAAAAACAAAGGCGCCAAGATTCACATTTCGTATCATTGAATATAAGAAAAGCAGGTATCAAGCCTACACGTCTATGAATCCACTTTCATGATAACATGGCCGATATTGAAAGCGCCCCCAAAGAACACAAACGGCAAGTGTTTTTGTGGCGATCAAAAAAATGTCACGTCATGGACAAATGACGTGCGGTGATCCAGCTACGCGCGAATTCTATCGGTCTGTCAAACAACTAAACTCAACAAGTAGTGGACGAAAGTATGTGTGTTCAGCGTGAAATTATGATGTAATTAGTGCAAGCATTATGGAATTATTTCTCCCTCGTGTGGATTAGCCGTCATTATTTTGCCGATTATTATACATACTAGTCGTGTAAATCATCTCCAAACGTAACAATGGTTCGTCGTTTCGTTATGGTCATGTTCATGGATATAACACTGCCTACTGTGGAATTTGTGCGATTGAAACTCGTGGCCAGTGGCTAAACCATTATATGCATGATATCGCATATTATGGAACAGTCTGAATGAATAAAGGTGAGTGATATATTTACAAATAACCGGTTTTAAGGCTATTCCTTTTGAGTTTGACAAGCGATACCGACGGTAGACTATAAATCAACAAGCATGTTAATGATAAACATAACGACACACAAGCACACATGCAAATCAAACACTCGGCGTAAATGAATGCGCTCGACGTATGCTACTTGACAATGATGAACATATTATGTAGCGATCTTGGCTATGCAAATAATAGCAGCGTTCATTAAGCTGATCTAGGAAGTCAGTAATTTTGATTCACGTTTCCTGCGGAAGCTTTCGGCAGTCTTCAGGCTCAGTTGTAAGATATCAATTATTTTGTTAGTCGACATAAATGGCTTGACATAGCTGTAAAAAGGTGTGACGACTGCTACACAATTGAAATTGGTCCTAGTTTTGCAAATGTAGCAAGGCGTTAGTCCAAACGACCGACACAGGCTATGCAACCACTTCCTGGTGAATAACAAACTGTGTTTCCTTGCATTTAGTTTGCGTCACTTGCCTGAAAAGATCGTTTGCCATGATTTGATATGGTGCAAGCCACGTTGATGCTGGTTAGCTTTGATTTGTGCTTGCGCAGCAATAAATGCAGATTTTCGTCTCTAAACATTGACAACTGTGGACATGATAAATATGCTTATATACACCACGATTATTTTACAAAATCTCCATCTGCTTAGAACAATGAACAAGTACCCTATATTTCGATAATCCTCTTGCGGCTGATGATATGAGAGAGAGAAACCATGATGAAAGCTTACATTGATGTTGTGGTATCTTGGGAACATACTTGATTGGCGTATTTACCTCTTATACTCCGGTAGTGACTCTGCAAAAATTCTCAGCATTCTACTGTTTGCCATATGATATGATGGCAGGTGCACCATAAGAAGCTTGAAAAGGATTATGAAGTCATATGATGGAGCATTGTCTTGGAAATGTAGCTCGCCATGGGTGTCTTTCCATTATCACTAACAACCATAGTGGAATTAGTACAGGTACAGCCTGGACTGGCGATAGGAATCGAGGGGGACACCAAAGCTTAATATGCATTTATAATTCAACGCGTATTGACTTGCACATATATTTACTATATGTATGGATAAAAAAAAATCACAAAAGCAACAGCCAGATTTTATTTTGCATCTCAATTTATGTGCAAAAAGATCGGATGTATTATATTTTCGATACACTAAGAAAGATGCAGGCAAGCATATTTGATTTGACGGGAGCATAAGGACACCATAGAAAAAGAGAAGCAAACAGCAATGGATAATAATAAATATTTTCGCAAAAATATGTTCCATTGCTTGCAACAGATACGGTTCGAATGTTTTTCATTATATTGCAGTTTTATTCGTCATCTCGGCCAGCATTGAGCCTTTAAGATACAGAATGTGCGTAAATGCGTAAATGTCCGTTATGAGGTGGATCACAAAGGCAATTATTATTTAGGTGATTCAGAATCTCATCTCAAAAATCCAATCATTTGCTCAAGAATCATTCGCGATTAGCGCGTTATTTAACTCCTCTATCCCGACTTGATCGTTACGAAATTATTGACGATCATTGGTTCTAAATTTCAGGCTTGCGTTTTTACGATACACAATGCAACGTGTTGAGCTATATCCTTGTGAAAGCTCATAAAGGTTGAGTTACATTTGTAGCGGGCTATTTAATGATGTTGCAATGCCACCGTTGCAGGAAATGCGTTGTAAAGCACGTTCTTACGTTCTCATCATTTTGTGACACATTCTTTATTTTTCGGCCTTTAATGCATTTCATTTCTTGAAAGTATTAACACTGGACTTGGTATAACGATATTCTTTTCTTGAGCGCTAGAGATCCAAGAGGCTATCTGTACCTTTATTCAACTTACAGGTGTGAGTAAACAAATGCTACAAAAGTACAAGAATTGTATCCTTGATTATGCAATGGAGCGGCGAATGTACTCACATCCGTCTGACGTTCCGACGTTGTCCATAAAGGTTTTACAACGTCATTTCAACTTAATACATCAACCAATTATGCACTCAAAATCATTCCTAAAAGTATCTAGCTGATGCAACTAATAGATGCGAAGTATGTTAATGAATGTGTGACAGGTTGGAAAACATTGAAGGTAATATGTACCTTAAAGGCATTGTGAGTAAATGAGCAGAAGGAATTTTGTATATATCCTATCTTCGCCGATATGGCAAACAAAACATAATAAGTGGATGTAATATTATATATATATTTCGAGGGTTTCACCCTGGGGGCACTATGGCTGTGTCCACTTGCTCCATAATATTAATCATATAGTCAACACGAGTACAGTGATATATAACGTACTTACACCAAATGATGATGCATGCATATATTTGTTTAATGTCGGTTATCGTTGTCGGCTAGTCGCCTTTCAATTAGAATATTTCTAGACATATAAGTCTACCTTAACATAGTGCGACAGTACGAGCCTAATTATCTTTCGATATACAAACAAAGTCAATGTTTACATATTTGTATACGCATTTCAGAGATTTTGTTATACAGCATAGGTTAGGTCATGTGTTTTGACAGAATGCGACCATGCTTGTTGTATAATTTTTAATATGTCAGCATACCTCATCATCTTATTTGATAGCTACTCGATGATTGTACTTTTCTACCGCCCCGTGGTACTTTTCCTGAGTCATATCTCCAGAAAACATAGATGTCATTATGGGAATATAGTTGCTGACGTCTGGGAATACACGAATGAAATAACATCCAGAGAGTTGATGTCGCTTTCAGCAACTGAGGAAAGTTTATGGCAAAGAGTGAAAGTCCGGCGTCTGTCGTGCCTCTTAAGAGAAATTACTCGCTGCTCTGACATGGTTAGGTGACTAACAATAGCCCGAGTATTAGAGTATTAAAGAGAATTAGAGATGCTTTGAAAACGCTCACTCAGCAACATAGCCTGCACAAGCGGCGCTGATTATTCGTAGTAGGCTCACTCTTTGAGGGCAACTTGCCATTATCATTGCTGCTATTTGTGAATTTGGATTGCAATACTCAAAGCATACTATATAATTTCATAAAGCAAACGTAAGCATTGGTACACAACGAGTGAAGTCAGCTTCGTGCGAGATGACTGGACACCGTCTTGATCATGAATCAGAGATAATGACCGCTTAGAGTTCCGGTATCTGCCCCGCAGATCTTCATAATCTGGTTGCTTTGCTGAAGAAGCATAATATTTCCTCTCACAAGTTCCATACATAGAACATTCAAGGGCGAAAATATAATATCAAAAAAGGCATGTGTAGTTTCCGGTGCCGCCAGTTGAATCTAAAGGTAACTGTCAGAAAAAAGCGAGAAAGTCTTGCCAATATATTTCCCATGAACGGCGTTCAAGAAACACACACACAAAGACACATACACACACACACTCACACACACATAGTTTAGCACAAATGTAATTTATATATATATATTCATATATTAATATTTATATACATATATTTATATGTTTATAATTATATATATATAAATATTAATATATATAAATATGTATACATATTTATATATATATATATTTATATATATATTAATATATGGATTTATATATATATATTTATATATATATATATATGTAATATATATATATATGTTATATATATATATATATCTATATATATATATATATATATATATATATATATATATATATATATATATATATATATATATATATATATATATATATATATATATATATATATTGCCGCGTGCAAATACACTGCACAGACAACCGCATCTAAAAAAAAAGACTGATCAGCGACAATGCACATATGGTTTGTATTCATACAGAAGACAACGCTGACATAAACGAACCGTCAGTATGTTAACATATGAGATTGCCCAGTTAACTTGTAAATCTTTAGAAGTCAGTGTTCGTCCGCTGTGTACGTAATCTTGTACAAAGATTGATAATTGAGCTTTAACATCGTAATTGGGGTGTCACGATTCTTGGTGCAGCTGTGGATGTGACCTTAATCCACTTTATATTGTTATTTCGGTCAGCAAACCCAAAAAATCGTAAAAAATGATCAATGGCTCAGTTTTGGACCCCTAACATATTCAAACATGATACAGTTTTACCAAATAAAGTAATGTCAAGGAGATTACTCTTTTGATTTGTATATATATATATTTATATATATATATAGATATATATATATATACATATATATATTTATATACACATATATATATACAAAGAGCGACATCTACATTTATATAGGGAAAGAGTAAATATAAATAGAATATATATATATATAGAGAGAGACAGATACATATATATATATTTTATAGACACATATATATATACAAATATATACATTTATATATATAGAGTATATATATATATAAATATATATATATATATTTACATATATATATAGATATATATATATATGTAAATATATATATATATTTATATATATCTATATATATAAATATGTATATATTTTGTATATATATCTATGTGTATATCCCTCTATATATATATATATATATATATATCTATATATATATATATATATATATATATATCTATATATATATATATATATACATATATACGTAAATAAATATTTGTAAATAAATATTTATATATATCTATATATAGATATCTATATAGACATTGCCATCAATTGATCGAAGTCATTATAAGGTAGGATATGTTTCTTTAGTTTTTTTCGCTAATAACTCGTATATGGCCCCCTAGATAATGACACCTTGAGCTTAATCATGGACCCAGACACCCTATATTAATAATATAACAGCGACAATGCTTGAGATTGCTCCATGCGTACAAGGTAAAATCGAACTTTTCATGCCAATTACAAATAATCTTCATTGTATTATTTTATTTATCGTGATTTAGTGCAACAACACTGTGTTTAATGAGAAGACCACGTGTCATGAGATATATGAATAAGGTTAATCCTTTGACTACCCTTAAGTTAATTATTTCATTTTGCCGAACACTCACTATGACTTGGTATCAAACAGCAGATTTCTTTGCAAGCGCACACACATTGTTAATGAAACATTTGAAATAATTCAAACTCTCTGCAATATGTATTTTGCTAAAACAGTTTTTTTTCAAAACATGCGTTACATATATTCTAGTATTACGTATAAAATCACAAAACTGTCATTAATTTAACAACTTGCGGTTTTGTGGGGCTTGGGGTACTTTCCACCCAATTAAATGATTGGGAAATGCGATTAGATAACTTGATATTACTTATATACCCAGATAAGCTCTTCATTTTATTTAAATGTCGGACACCATTGTGTACGAGCTATCGGAATATGCTTTATCGTAATACCAGGTCCAGTATGAATAGCAAAAATTGATTGACGGCCAAATATGCAGCCATTGGTTAACCATATTCAATATATAATCCTACAATGTGGTTGCTTAATCAGGTCACACTTATCTATTTACCACTCTAGGCGCCATATCACACATATGTGTTGGTGTGCCGTTAAACACTATTCTCATTCACTCGACGAATTATTATAATAAACCCTTTACTAATTGCATGAATAATAAATACCTTCAATGTCAAAATGACAAAGCAATGAAAATTATTTAATATCAATTATGAGCATTGTATTAACTCGCTTCTATTGTTTGTAATGTTTGCTTACGTACCTACTTAATGTCTTGAACATCTGTGAAATCTTAAGGTGACACGAAGTCCGAACGATATTATTTGTAATCAAATTTGAGAGCAATCGAAATAAATATAGGTATATGTTCTTTTTAGTTCTTTTTACAGCTATTTGAAGGCTTGGGACATATGTAAATAAGCCTAGCCCAGGACATGTGCATTGCATTTAATGTGTTTTTATTGTTGTATCCCTGTGAAGCTGAATTTATTTAATCCATGCATTGATATTTGTAACGAAAGCATAATGCACTTCAACATTTAAACTACAGCTTCAGGTATACATATATGCCAACCGTACAACGAAACCAGTGCGATTAACCTGAGGCAAACACGACTAGCAAAAAGCTTATGTTCCATAAGAGCTATTTCTGTAGTGGCACGATTGTTCCACCGGCAACCAATTAAAGCTGACCATCATGCTTCTGGTTGTGGTGTGGCAATATATTGGATCATCAAATATTTTATTCATTCGCCCAAATGTCGACGTTCCTTTGCACAATTAAAACACCCCATTTGCAACTTAGGGGTGGGTGAAACGAAACACAGATGGCCATCACAACACACGTATATATATACATATCTATATATATATATATTTATATGTATATAAATATATATGTATATATATAAAAATATATATATATTTATATCTATATATTTATATATATATGTATACGTCTATATATATACTTATATATATACATATATATAAAAGGCATATATATATATATATACATAAATATTTATATATGTATATATAAATATATATATATATATATATATATATATATATATATATATATATATATGTATGTATATATATATATATATATATATATATATATATATATATATATATATATTGTACATTGAAAGTATTTCCGCTACATGTAAGCAGTAAAGAATTGATTTCATTACTTCGTCAAACTAGCTTTATACAATGCATTTTGGTTGTTATTTCGTTTAATGAGAGTTGAGCGTGTGCGCGATTCATGTGAAGCCGTAATGTGTCATATTTGTATTAACAGCTGTTATTTCAAAATAGCTAGAAACCACGTCCCATTCAATACTGCCATTAATCTTAAAGTTAAAGAGTGCAATTATTGGACAACTACCTGCAATGTATGTCAATATTTTTTATTATTAAGGTTCTTCTGTGTCGAATATGTTCTAGGCTTTCATTTAATTTCGTCAAATTAACGTTAACAGTCAATCAACCGCATACTAGAATGCAGCAAAGTAATTGTCTTGAAAAAACCCGTTTTATTGCTATTTACTAGGACCACTAAAAGTCAATCCACCGAATGCAAGACTACCACTAAGTATTTGTCTAGGATAAAACCCTTCTTCAGGATGCGTCATCTACGAGACTAATTGTTGTAATAATGCTGAATTTGCAAACGCAACTGAAATACCGACTACAGTATTCTGATTGTCTAATTTGTCTCTGGTGATACGAATAAATGGTTTTACTTCCATATCATGATCCATAATTACCTCGTTAAATGCGAAAGATTTGTGTGTAGAAGAAATAAAGTCTGCAAAACGTGTGTTCTTTGACTAAAAAATTTTGGTCGTTCAGTTAACGGTGGCACTTACAATACTGTTTGTAAATAGGAGAAATGAGAAGTCAGACATCATGGATTAATGAAACAGATGCTTGCTCAATAAATCATTTATTTAGGTTTTCTACTGAATAAACTTCATGGCGTTCGACTGTTATTGAGGAACATACCTACAGACATTCTGCGCAGCCCACATTTTGTCTTCTTCCTTTTGCCCTGGATGTTTTTATCCATAATAATATTTCCTTGAATGCACAAATCAAGGGCATCAAAGGCAATTTAATGTGCTACTGCATTTCTTAAACAGTCAGTGCCTCATGTCGACTTTTTTAATCTGCAGCCACATTCATTCATGTCAATTTTCAAATCAGCTTGTTGGCATTCTACTTGAGTTAGATTATTGAACACTATTATATTTTATAATGTAATCAACTCAACCTAAATAAATAAAAAATAAAAGCGTCTTGCATTGGTAACAAACAGTGAATGGATGTAATATATCTCAATGATTTTGACACCATCATCGCAGCAAACTTAGCAAATTGGGAACCATATAATATCGACATATCGTGTTCTTAATACTAAGCGTCATTTAAGATAATTATTTGTGAAGGCAAAGGGTTGTTCGTTTTGTCAAATGCGCACGAAGCATTTATCTATCACATATACTATGTCTTTAGTTGTGCAAACCTTGTGGCTAACTCGGCATTGGGTATTGCACTGCCATAAATAATAGCTGACATACTTCAAGATGACTTGAATGCAAAATAAATATCATATGGCCGTGACACATGGTCCTCCTCTTTGACAACTGAATAGCGAGGAACGCCGATTCCTGTCCGAATGATAAACTATAAGAATAGCAACACACTTTGCGGACACAATTTCAAACATGAAAACTAATCGTAGCGAACCATAATAAATCGACAACGACATTCAGTGTTTTTTTTGTAAAATGCTTGCTGGCACCGACCACGAATACAGCAGTTAGTAAATGGTCAACCTATGAATAAGATAAGGCTAATCATATTACATACGAACCCCCCCCCCCCCAAAAAAAAAACCCGAATAGGCTTTTCTCAACGTTTAATCCTTAAATGTATCGTACAACATTTATATTAACATGTATTGCCTTATTTTATAGCGATACAAGCTGTTAAAGTAATGACAGTTATGCAGTGCAATACCTACTTAACTAGAAGAAAATTGTAACACATATTTATAGTTATTGTTTGAACAAATATGTATATAGCGTGTAGCCTTTATTAATTCATTTATTTTACTCGCAATGAGTTCGTGCGTGTAAAGAACACTGCTTTTTATACCAAGTCTGGCATATTCGGCTTCTAAGAGCATTATGAACAACAGTGAATGCCACCCCATTGTGAGCAATGTTGACCAATTGACAGCTGGCATAAATCGATTGGTGGCGGGTTGTACATACGTCATATTGTCATATATTACCAATATTGATCGTATTTGTCAGCCAAACACTGAAATGTGTAGACAATCACTAACGTTTAATCGTCAATCAGTTCTGTAGTGATATCAAATATGATATTTCTGTAGTTATTATGCACTCAGTCTGTGTTTGCTCACAGCAGGGACCAATGAAAAGATTGTTCCATGACACTTGCTCTGCTCAACATTATCAAATAACTCGGGTAACACACCAATATCATGGTTTGTGTGACCTCGAGGTCAAACGATTTATGTACACGCTCTTCCATGGTTGCGACAATTAAGTAATACAGTCAACCTGTTAGAAGTCTACAACATAAACACACATGATGCAATATGAAATATCTTTCAATGCAAAACACCTTTAACTAAAAATAGCAGCACAATGAAAACATATGTATAATACTTCCGGCGCAGGAGCTTGTGATTGTCTCAGGTTCTTCACTTAACTTTAGTCACTCAATAACTCCTTGGCTTCTTCTTTCTCCTGTGTCCTCCATTATTTCCCTGGGCATCTTGTAGTACTTGCACTATGAACGTTGTAGTTTTTAACTGTGTGTAATAACTTGAAACCTGTGTAGAGCGCTAGTAGAGAATCTGATGGATGATGCGAATTGTGCCGTATTTTATACCCTGTGCAGCACAATGTCTGGCCAATTTGTTAAGCGGTGGATATATGGATTGTCAAAGTTTTGCCGGGCGCCCGCTCGATGTGCGATCAATTTGCGACGCGAAACGCCGCACCAAACTTCTCGCAAACCTATGGCAAAATTATTTTAACTGAGGTACAAGCTTCATGACAAACAGAGATAGCGTTTGATGGTGGTACCAGGTATGCATTGCTTGGGCCATGTTGCATAAGCAAGTATGGATATTTGTCAGCATAATACTATGAGAATATTTCCTGTTCATGTACAGTTTATTCCGTGGGCCGCCAAATTATATAATGGATTTCGCTAAGAGATACAGATTAGAACGACTGCGCCAAAACGAATAAATTGGCTGTAAACACCTGCACTCATGGCAGCAATCACACTAATGGGTGGCCAACAATATTGCGCATAAAATTAATCACATAAATATATTTCGTTTAATGACGCATCGATAAGCGCAGAAAAATAACCAACCTGCATTATTTTCACATATTGTCATGAGATAATTATTTCAATGTGTTCATGCATCTGTCGTTTAAAAGAATAACATTAATTCACAACATCGTTTATACTGGTTAATATTTCTCGAGATTGATAACATGGGTGGTCCAAAACGACCTTGAGAATCAGATTTACGATCTATTAACGTCATTGTATTTAAAGCAAGTAATTTAGTTGCATGTCAGCTACATTCGCGGTAGACCGGAAGATGTACCGCAGGACATGAACGGTTAAAACACCCATTTCAGCTTTGAATGTCAACTTTACAGCGGGAATTGCGTACTTCCGGTACATTTGGGTAAGAACGTCGTCTTGCATATGAGTTATATGAGCAACGGCAGGGAGGCATTAACAATAAAGATCCTTAAAACAATTATGAGCGAAGCATAAAGCGACGTAGCTATCGACAATCTATTTATGATGTTATTTGTTTAATGGAAAATACACATTATTATCTACTCACATCTTATCATTTTCAGCCAATACATATAAATATCAAGTCGGCATCAATATACCTGTTCAACATTAGATCATGAGACTGACAGTGGAACTTCCTTATCCCGTCTCGCTAAAACACGGTTTGCGTTAGTAAGCATAGCGAAATAAGTTGCAATATATTACAAAGTGCATTAAAATTTTAGATAAGGATCGTTGCTATGATAGTCATCGCATATTGGGATGCATAACGCACTGTCAGGTTGTCAAACACATGTTTATACATGTGCAAATACATGATGTCATTATCGAAACATACCTTACCAAACAACACCATCTTTAGTCTCAATTGTCTTCACCCATAACATAACTTATGTTATGATGATAAACCCATGCCATATAAATAAAACATTCACGGGGTCATTGACCTGAAACACACGATTGGGGCATTACATAGCAACCTATTGATAATTGCTGATGATATACCTATGAAGTAATATACACTGTTAGTAGACAGATATGGTAACGCGTTGCCTGCCTTGAGTGGTGTGTTAGAAATGTTTTACGAACCAACATGCATTTGATGATTCAATGGTGCAGACCTAATGCAGATAAGACATCAAGTACAACGACCTCAGCTTTGCAAAGTTGATTTACTTGATATTGTGTGCTTAGCCAAAATGAGTTAAAATTCCAAATGCCCAACATATCAACAGCATATTCATAACTGTATTGTCAGGTGTAACACGAATGTATGCTTAGGGCACACTTCCAGTACGCTGTGTCAATTAATTGCTGCTGTGGACATTATTTGCCTGTCCCTTAATAATTGGTTTAAACATACCGCGCAGTGTAACAAACATTACGCGAACCCAAACATGAACCCACATTCCACCTACTGACAGAAGATGCATCATTTGTAAGCTCACACATGAGAAGTCTACCTTTGTTGCACGCCATTTGATAAGCATGCTTCATTATGTGCGTTAACGATTGAAGCCAGTTGCTTGATCGAGAGTATGAATTATCACCAGCCTCTCCATTAGATCGCACAGGCGTGGTAACTAGACGTTGTTGAAGAAACTGCTTCTTCAATTTTCGATTCTAATACTGTTGCTTTACACGCAAGCATAGGTTTGCAACCTGTCGCAGCAAAGCTGCATGCGGTTAGTCGGTTTACCTGTCTGTAAGAGCCTGTGTCACACTGCAGACAGAGGGTATATTCTTCACAGAGCATCACATTATATGATGCAATGACAAATAAACGGGCAGATAGAGCGTAACTATAATACACGTAACAGTAAACTGTCTTAGAAACGATCGCTAGGATATTGCGCGTAAGAGGCATTCAGTCATCAATAAACTACTGCGGATTTTTTCCAGCTTGTAATAATTATATAAGTACAGCGAGTTCAGCTATGTCGAAAATGCAGTATGAATATATCTTTGTATGTGATTCTATTGAATCAATATAGTTTGCACATCCAGATTTTGCTCGATTTTGTGATTAATAGAAATCAATGTGACAGAGCAACCCTATATAGTGCCAACAGCTAACCGGATGTTTAGAGGACTGACTATCTAGATGCTGCCGGTATGGTTGTGTCGTTGCGAGGTATACCAACCATCTCTTTTTTTTATCACGATGTATCAACTACAAAGCCTGTTACCTCTTAGATTACAATGCAGGAAACAATTATCGTGAATGGTTTTCCATGCGCCCATGTTTGACATTAATATATGAATACTTCTGATCAAGAGGCCATCCATGCAACCGTGTCTCAGTTATCCATAGGTAGACCATAACACTAATAGCAGGGTTTGGATGCCTCGACAGGCGATCTTTCGACAAACCCATTCGTTATTCGATCCGAGTGGCAAATATAGCACATTCAAATAACACTTTATAACATTACAAAGTTTGGTACAAGATAAACACCCAAAATAACAAATTGGTCCACGATTCTTGGAACAACACCTACGCGGATGACATTTCAGATGAGAAAATTGTTCAACTGATTATATTACAATAATAATGACTGAGAAGAGCCGTCGCACTTAGGACCCCGATTAAAAGGTAATTATTTCCTGTGGTGCAGTGGTTGATCTAATAATTTGTTATGATACTGTTGCAGGTAACAAAACTGTACAAGTACCATTTGCTTAAGCAAATACATGATGCATCATTGGACATATTTGATATTTGATAACATGGGTACCAGGATAAAATAATCCCATTGTCAGATATGTACAGTTATTGAATTTGTTATCAAAAACCCTGGAATCATGCAACATTAAACCGGTGTCATTTTATTTGCCTGCCTTCGAAGTTGTTATTGTTACAGTTTCGTCTTCTATCTGCCGACCCAGTTTCATCCCGCATCGAAGTTTCTAATTAATTCTAATTAATGACACAGCAAACAGGTCGCAGTGTGAATTGCGAGAGCAGCTAGTGATTAATCGACAATTCTCGCGTTTTATGTCATTCGACTGATCCATGCAAGTGTTAAATTAACACTGAGAGAAGTGAAGCGATATCGGTTTCTACTATAACGGTTCAGTCACTAATTCAACTATGAATCTACGTAGCAGCCATACATGACCGATACGGCGTAAATACAAACGGACATCTGTTCTTGAACTCTCTGTCGTTCAGTCAATTACGTCTTCTACCTTATTGGGAATGATGTACGTGCGTGAAAAATGTTAATGACAATATTCATTGAAGTCGTACGGCGATGATCTTGAGATGCGGAATGTATGATATGTTGTCATTCACACATTCATATTTACAGCGCACAATATCCAAAAGCAACACGCATCGCACTAGTGTGAAGAGATAAAAGCACTCTGTATTCATGCGATGATAGAGTTCTACCCAATTGTTATTCCAATTCTCTCGTTATATGTATTTTGCATTGAAATTATATAGAAGCGTTAAGTGTAAATGTATGGTCAGTTTCATAATATTAACTACATAAAAGGTTTGTTGCCCTGGGTAATTGCACCATCAACAATGAAGATACCATGTGCTTGACTCATGTACTTGGTATATTTATATTTATATATATATATATATATATATATATATATATATATATATATATATATATATATATATATATATATATATATATATATATATATATATATATATATATATATATATATATATATATATATATATATATATATATATATATATATATATATTCTATATATATATATTATATATATATATATATATATATATATATGAGAGATGTATATATATATATATATATATATATATATATATGTTTATATATATATATGTATGTAGATATATAATTTATATATATATATATATATATATATATATATATATATATATATATATATATATATATATATATATATATATATATATATATATATATATATGCATATATATATATATATATATATATATATATATGTGTGTGTATATATATACATCCCCCAATAGTAATGGCGGTGTCATTGGCATGTCGCATTAACAATGAATCGATTCATTGTATAGCTTGCGTAAAGCCGCCTGCATTCACATTGAATGCTAATCGCATTATGCACGTCTGGATAATCTCCTGGAATTAGAAGGGGCGCGAATTTTCGTAATTGATTTACGTTGACATATGAAAGGTGTCGTCCTCGACGCAAAAATTCATAAAAAATATAAAGCTTTAGTGGCTAAAGTGGTTGAGCATTGTCATGGAAATGGCTTTGGTGAGACTATCTAATCAATAGCAGCCAATATATCAAGGTTAACAACAAGAATTCATAAGCAGCAGGTTATAAATTTTGGGCGTAAGTTGCGATTTCAGGAAATCTACTTTGACCTTCTAAATACGATTCAACCTTACTGAAAAAGTATGGAAGCGTTTTATCTCACTTAAGATCTCGACATGTCTGCAAAAATTAATACTGGGTAGTTTACCTGATGTGGTGCCTGGAACATTATATAATGTAAAACCTTACTACGGTTAAAGACGGACTGGCATGATAACAGGATGTTAGTGTAATTAGTCAAAAAGAATGCGTTTTATTTCATTGCCGTAATTACACACACTAATAGACGTACGCAACAAATTATTCACAAATAAACTGACCCCAAGTTATAGGTTTTACAGACATCAGCGATAACCTTTCGTCACGCTCAACTCAGAACCGTCTTAATTAGTGTCAACAACACAAAAGTTCCGTTATAGTCGCTAAATTGATCGACGTTACTTGCTGTATGTGCTATATATTGATGCGAAGGTACCAGCCTAAACGTTTAATAACATTTTAAGCCATTCATCATTATTTTTACGCTGTCAAAAGCCGCACAGTCGGGAAGCATGTTGCAAGCAAGGCAACAAAGTATGACAATAATTTCATTATTGCTTTGGTAACTTCAGAGAAAAAACTCTTTTTAATGAGGCCACAATTGGGCTTCAATTATGGTGATAACGGTACAAACATTTATCCACCTATATCTACTGCGTTTTACCCATAGTTTATATTATGTGATATAGATGAACGAATTAAGTTAGTTTTTGAGCCCTTTCATGATTAATTGAATGTTTGTCCTCGTCCTCAGTACATGCACTGATTGATTGGCGGGATAATACATTGACCTATGCACTGTATTTGACACAATAGTCTCTCACTCTTCATCATAAATATACGACCAATAAAACAAACACGATATTATTACGGATACACATAATGTGATAATGAACATAAAACGGATGATAAGCTCTTTTGTGATCTTCAGCTCGCCATACGGATGCTTTGTTAGATTTGATACTTAATATACATTTTGTGTTTGGTACTATACCATTTGTAACCTGTGATATATCATTGTGAAATCCATTTCATGTCAGCCTAATATGGCAAATTGCATTAAAGACAAAGGGGTTACAAAAGCAGACCTAATGACTGAACTCCAGTAAAAATGTACTATGTACTATTCAAGACCACAAGGATATCGGAATGCCCATATTTGAACGTATACAATTGGTTACGTTGCTGACTTGATATCGAACTAGAATAAGTCTATTCACTGTCAGAAATAAAGGGGCCTTTACTTCAAGCGGACTAAATACAAGCCCCCCCCCCCCCCCCCCCCCCCCGGCTTTAATCAATGAAAATGTTATGCCCGTGTTTTCCACAAGGTAATTATTCAAACCTTTGTCCTCTTTTGACTAGTATAAATTCTTTACAAACCCCTACACCTTTTATCTACCAGATGGCAACAGCAACATTTTAATTCCTTCCATCTAGAACAATCCCCCTCAATGATTCAAATTGACATTAATGCCGGGTGTCTACTATCCAATTGCAATGGCCACTGTCTACATGGCATCCCCCTAAACCAATCACTCGCTAACGCTCTAACCACCTGACTAATCTTGACCAATGACGATAGTCCATGCGCTTGGCATGTGAGATTATCAGGCTGGGGGAGTGAGATTATCAGGCTGGGGATAAAACGTCGGGCATTGGGAGAAGCTTGCCAGGAGAGACGGGCACCGTACAAGAGGCAATAAACCGATGTTATCTATACCATATAAGACATAATTAGTCTTCCAGAGGGAAAACAACTTCTAAGAATTTACAAAATAGACTCTTACAACATAAACCAATGCATAACCATTATTTCTTTCCTCATCGCGCACTCCTGCTATTACAAATTGTCGGGAGCAATTTCGTGATGTTGTTTACTTGCGACCTCCACAATTGGCTCCGTTCAAAAATAGTAACTGTCCCAGTGCTATTGCGACGTCACAAGACCGGTGTGATGTGTAACTGCTCAATGGCAACCAAACACACAAGATTAATACATCACCTCATAAATTATGCTGGTTATTTCTAGTTTCAGCTGATCTACTCCTCTTGAAATCTATAGAAGGACATTTTTAATTAAGTCGTCTAACAGACACTATGACCGGATAGTTTGGAACATTATGTAGTCGAAAAACATATTAAACATATGTTAATGACTATAAAGTTATATCAAATACGAAATATATACTGTGCATGGTCAAATGCATATGTCAAATTGGTAATCAGTCATTATTTTGACATAGGGGTTTGCAAAGGGCTTTATATACAGACTTAACTCTATTTGTTGATTAAGGTTTGGTTTTATTTTTCCAACCGAAAAAGCATAGTTAAATACATTTCCAAGACCTCGGAACCTCAGAGTCGACGTGATCCTAGTCCAGCGCATATGCACACGTGTATCATGCTATTTTATTATCATCAGGGGATTAATAAAAACTGGCTATTGGAGTTTAAGAGGAAAAGTACTTCAATCAAATTAGGTCCCATAGCTTCCTATAACTGTAATGGTCGGCTGATAGAGACAACAAAGACACAATGAAATATGCAAAAATAAAAGGCATAATATTGATGCAACGTTTTATTAGCGACGTTTTGCATGACATTCTATATTTCTTTATGTGTAAATGGGCTGCGGCAAAGTTGGATAATGAGGCTTTTCTAGTTTAGTTGTTTAATTCATGACATATGCATGTGAACGTTGGGTACGCCGACTCGCAAACCGCGCCCATTTGGACACAATGGGTCTGAAAGAACGATTCGTGATATAAGGATATTGGAATGAATATTGATGAGACTCCGCGCTGTATTTCAACACAATACATAATCCTTAGGGCGTAGCTGATTCACTACAAATTGGACAGAAAGGCACAAACAAGAATATATATGTAGAACGTTACCTAGGCTTTTGTATGTCAGGCCCATGTAGAGAGAGAGTGTGTGTATTGAATGGCATCTAACCCCGTCCATTTGATAAAACCGAATTACATAATTTTTAATGGTTAATTACTGCGCAGCAATCGGTACCTTGCACTTTTCGAAGTCGGCTTTTTTTAAAAAATTCGAGCGCATTACACAAACATAGCACAGAATAAAACGAACAACTTAGGTTAATTCACTTTGGTTGTTGCAACCCTATGTGTACCCTGATATTGACCCTGACGTGCACAAAACAACTTAGGTTAATTCACTTTGGTTGTTGCAACCCTATGTGTACCCTGATATGTAAGACCCTGACAAGTTCACAAAACACCCCGTCCAATGATTCGGGCAAAAAATTAAAAACACAGGTGTGAATTTGTAATCAATTTGATACAAGCCATGTGAATCTAAGAGAGTACTGCCACCATTTCCGAGACGACGTTGGTCGACATGCCTGAAAATAATTACGCCAAATAAAATCCGGTCTGGTTACATCCATGTTAATAACGTTGATCGATCATATATAATCAAAAATGTAAATGGTGCAGATGATTCCAGTAAGGGAGTTTTGAGAGCGATGTAAGGTAATTATTACCAGCATCGAATCAAGTTCTTTTTTGTTTGTCATAGCATATTCTTTTCCATTTCACGGTAAAACTTTTATGCTTCGTCCAGTTATAAACTGTGATCATACGTTCATTTTTTCCACAGGAAGTCAATGAAGTAAGATAATTATCCCCGTGCTTTCCTTTTGCAACAAGGCGGGCGGCCGTATTTTGGGCTTAATCAATGGGCTCCATATAAGTGAATTGCACATCATGTCGTCTCGTTCAGGTATAACACGCGTAGTGATTATGAGAGAGAGTTGACTTCTGTGTTGTTTGATGGATTGATGAAATGAAACCGAGTATGATGATGAATCATGTGAGATGATCAAGCTTTCCAGTAAACTGTGAGTCCATCCAGAAAACACATCGAGTTTTCTGGCTGTATCTGATGTAGATACAGTCATATCGTTAGCCAGAACGTTATTAACTGGGCCAAACGACGGCTGGTATTTGTACCGAGATGCGAAAAATACAGAATGAATCGTAGTTTGTGCTCATTTTTAGTTTTGCAACGGGGGGCTTGTTTTGGCAACGCGTTTTAAAGCACAATCCAGTATGCATTTCTTCCGATTTGGTTTGTGCATCATAGGCATTTTCCATTTAGGAGTAAAGTAAACTGTTAGATAGAATTGGGTTTCGGCTGTATCCGATAGATATTGGATTTCATGATCGACAGTTCATTTCAAAAGCTGCGCAAGTGAGTGTTAGGATTTTGTAGCTCAAATTTGCAGTAATCATGCCGTAAATAAATTGTTCCCTAGGATAGTGTTTGTTCTTGTTCAGAACACCTGCATTCAACACGGGCTCGTTGTAAGCGGTTCGAGAGGTATGACTTGAGCCATGCGAGGCATTTTCCATTTAGGCCGAAACTGTTAGACTGGCGCCGTAACAGGATTTCATGATCGACAGTGTCAAAAGCTGCGCTGAGGTCAAGAAGCTCAAATTTGAAATTGGTCTATAGTTTTTCATTTATTCAGGATCAAGATTGCTCTTTTTAAACAGTGGTTTCAGGATTGCAGTTTTGCAGAAGAACAAGAAGCCGAGAGAGAGATTGACCATTTGTGTAATAACAGGTAGAAGGATATCTTTGCATTCTTTTAGCATCAATGTTGGTACTGGGTCTAAATCACACACGTCGGATTAAAAAGATTATCTTGATCATTGGCGTTCTCCAATATCTCTGCTCTATTGCAACAATATACAAAGCAACAGGTATGATGCCTGTTTTAGACTCTCTTATGTTGGCCGCTAACTTTGACGCTCTCAATAGGGTAGCACTAGAATACAATATGAACACATGAAATACACGTACAATTCTGTGCTAATAAAACATGATTGGCTTTAGGGCATAGCGTGATTCCATGAAACGTGCATCTGCTTCCATATTATTCTCTTCTCTGGCATCGTCAATAGCCAGAAGCGTCATGTCAAGGTCGGGATTCCTCATGTAATCTGTACTCGCGCGCGCCGTGTCTCCCTATTGGTAAAATTAACTCGTCTCTTTTAACATCAACAAAGAATATAAAAAACAGGAAGTTAATCCGCTGAATCAATACACAATGCAGTTCTTTGCGTCGCGTCCATAACCATTATTAGATAGTCATATATTGTTACTTATCGTGAGTACTTTTGCGATATGATCGCATTGTGCATGCCCTAGACCTCACAGAGCTGTTGACATCTTATTGCTTTGCCTCAGACTTTGATGTATTCATTCATTAATAATACATGTCCATCTCCTCCTTATTCTGCATTGGTGGTGTGTACCCTCCTATATGAAAAAACACAAATGAGCCATATCGCAGCTATGGATATCACAACAGGGTGATTTAATTGTCATGGCTATGTTTGCCAGGAGTATCATTCAATTTGGCGATTTTGGATGTTTGTGATGATATACGCAGTCGAATAATAATTTGTTCACTAGAAGCGTTTTCCCCGCAAGTTATGGCGCAGATTGCTACCTGCAGCATCCTTTTTTGTACTTTTAAAGGCTTTAGGTCCGGCAATTCCATTTGCATTTGCTTCGAGATCATATGCGCTTAATTGCACATTTTCTGTAAGGATGCGATGCATTGATGAATCTGAAAATAAGAAAATCACAATGCTCACACAAAGGCTTTATTAGGTCGTAATGAAGACTTTAAGGAAGCCTTAGTCTTATTCGAATACTACTTGAAAGCTAAACATATCAAGGTATATTACTGTCAAGTTGACTCTGATTCATCATTATATTAACTGCTCTATCCTGACATCACTACCGCATTGTAGCTTTGTATTTTGACCTAATGCTTTGCACATTGATTAACAACAATCTGACAAAACACTACACATAATTAAGCGCTGTGCAATTTGATCCAATATATAATTTTTGTGCATAATGACTATGCAATAAAATAATGACAACAAAGACAAGCTATATTACAACGCACCACATCAACCAACGATTTACAAGGGTATTAACGTAAAACATATACAAGTTGAGTTAATTTTTACGCCATGTTTTTCTATTGTCGGTGTTATGCCTGATGACCAACGTACCAAAGCGCATTGCATGTTTTCCAATTTTATATCCCGTGTTTTGGTCGCGCTTACATCACATTAGAGTTATGACGCACTTATTATGTTATATATATATTCATGTTAAATGCGCTCAAACCACTACAATACCTTGTCGTGTCTGCATTCATCGATTGAGAGCTAATGTGAAAATAACAATGCGTTGATGCAAATATACATCAATTTGCGTCAAACTTGTGTCGAGCATTTCAGTCTTTTTTGTGCCAAGCCGATGGGTTTAAGTGCTGAAATGGTAACAATATATCATCGTTATGTACAAGGCGGGCCTAGCACAGTGAATAGCGAGGGATTTTGAGTGTGTAGTTCCTCGTTTTAAGTATTGCAATATAATTCCTTCCCTTGCTTTCCGCTTTTATTACTCACTATGAGCTCAGACCACCGGTCAGACCATCGCATATCAGTGGCTACACATTGCAACCCCTATTGTGTCAACAAATAATTTGAGGTACAGAAGCCGCAACATATATAAAGCTGCCTAATTCTAGGATGCTTTTAGTAAGACATATTGCTATTCTCAGGTCGCTTTCAAAACATCCAGAACAATTAAACCTGATTGTCCCTTTTTATCTGAAAATAATAATAATTTGAATACTACAATAGACATTTAAGCTATTCCCTGCATTGCCGGCGATTGTGAACATTAAGGAAAGAAAACCATTCAAACAGTTTATATTCATCTGTTACAAAGTCAAAGGAAAGAATTGCTTCTTTGTGGTACATCCTACAATAAGTTGCTTCATCAATATATATGCTCAAGGGGCTGAATGTGGTAATTCTGTTCATATAGTTTAACTGACTACATATGCTCCTTCTGATATAATGTACGATGGGACAAGACCAATGGCTTGCACTCTACTGAACCATATTCAATATCCGTCTCAAACAAATTCTACGATACTGTTCATGCATTGCACATTTCTTTATTGCAAGCAACAAGAGCGTTTGGCAAAACCATGAGCAAATATCATGCGATAGGTTCTGGCAACCAGAACGATATTGACGAAAATTTGATCTACTGCTGCAACATGTGGATTCTTTATGTTTTTCATCAGATACTACGTAATATTGTATTAATCATTTGTCGAAGCAAAAAGTGATCTAAACCAAGATCCAAACAAGATCATATGTTGAAGGCTACTTATATACAGCTAAATGTCTATGAAACTGTATATTGTACTACAATGGAGCCGTGCTTTTCGAGTAGAATTGAGTATCGCACTTTGTGCTGATTCCCATTTGTTCTCTAAATCTGCACAATAATATTTCTAACAAATACCCTGAGGATAAACGCATCTATTTCTAATGCTGAAGCAGCTAATTCTTATGCTAGAGAGGTAGTCCTAATTGCAGTATATATGGCAAATATGGAAACTTGCATGCAGTCAATTCAGGGAATTAACATTGAGATTTCAGCTGTCCAATAATATATTGTAGTTGTCCATGGGATATATTGGCTTATTACCCCTTCTTTTCAAATTTTATAGAGAACCATACGATTTCCAGATGTAAAGCGTTGTAGTTTAGAGCGCTTAACATGTGCAGTATACATTAAAGAATTGATGTCTGTCCATAAGCCAAATATGGCATTCGTAATATAATTACATTATTTGGCAGAAGGACCAGCATCGTGTACGATGGCACGTTTTATATGTGCAGTATACATTACAGAATTGATGTCTGTCCATAAGCCAAATATGGCATTCGTAATATAATTATATTCTTTGGCAGAACGACCAGCACCGTCAATACCGTAATGTTTTCATGATATAAAGTCCTTTCCGAAAATTGGCTTTTGCCTTTTATCGAGATACCTTCTTCCAACGCTAAGAAGCATGAATCGTCATGAATAGTTGACATTCTAAACGGTAACTCGGACACAATTTAATGACGCAACCGAAGTAATGCGATCAATCATCGCCCAGGAAGCAGGGTTGTTTTAGTCTAAGGGCCAATTTTGGTGGGATGGTGAACAAAAACAAAACGTTCTTTTTCTTTATATGATTAGATTTGTTAATTAAAACTGTCCCTTAGGGTATAGACAGCAATTGCCCTCTTTTTACTTCTGGTTGACGACTCACTTCCTGTAAAGTTCCACACTGGTTATTTGACTTAATTACCATATTATTCCTGTTTAATATGACGATCAATTTGCAACCGAGCATTTTCTGTACAATTTCCAACTGTTACAAGGATATATTTTCAAGATAATAATACCATTAGCATACCTACCATGCTGAACTAAAAGAGGTCCCTCCATACAAACATACTGTCAATGAAATTATATGAATACTATCGCTTACATAAATTGTGCAAAATGTGTATTGCCTAAAAATGACTGGTAGACTTTTGGTTTATAGACGAGTATAAATTCATAGTATTAGACCAAAGAAGTGTAGCAACTCAGGGGAATAAAAAATATATAATTTTGATGGTATTATACACAAAACAATTAATCGATAATATAGAAACGCACAATGGTTCCAATTGCACCATACTATTATAATAAATGTGCTGTTTTAATTGCTGGCATCGTGATCATGCCACAGAGCATTTTAACGGATACTTAATAGTTACCCAGGGGATATCGTGTATCTTATATTATGATTTACTAGCAAGTGTTTCGGAAAGACGGATCACTCATTGCGTTAATGCTCTGTTGTAGCCTTAGAATGGTGGCAAGATATCCACGTAAATCATGTTTAATTTCACCTTAGTGAATATTTATCGAATTTCGATTTGAAAGTACTCACCCGTATATCTCTCACTACTGATAATTTGACTTGCGACTTAATAAACAGTGTAATAAGCTTTTCATCACCAAACGTTGCATGTGTGTGACACTTAATTTCCGGGCAATTTATAATGAGATAGTAAAAACAGGAAATCTCTCAGAAGGACAGTGGCACCTCGCGTTTACCGTTGAAACAAATGCATGAGCAAAGTATATTTTCCAAGTGCCAGACATTTATTCCTAACGAGCTCCTTTCAGTTAAGAACATGTTGGAATCAAGATATATATCGCAAATAGTCATTACTATGATACTTTGGTTTCATACATTAAGGAAACTAAGATTGTTTTATGGCAGAGCGTATGATACTTCCAGTAAGACGTCCATTGGGCTGGTGTTATGGTGATGTAAATACTGAAATACTTTCGCTTATATCTTGCGTGAATTACGTTTCCCCTGTGATATATGACATTAGAATCGACATGCTACGCTTTAATTGGCCTTGAACTAATGAAATATTTGCGTTGTAGTTGGTGCACAAGCCGGGCTACATGTTGAAAAATACTCTCAGACCCTTAACGTGCATCTTTCTCTCGACTGTGAAGCTTAGAAAGCACATGTCGATGACTTATCCTCAGGAAGCAACAGACAGAGCTTATCTATCTTATTAATTGGCCAAATAATTTGTTTTTGCTACCACCATGAAACTAAATATGCACAAGGCAACGTAACAAAGCACAACAAAACCTGAGTAATGAAACTTACATGTGATTAAGGGCGTACAATTATGCTAGATAACGACACCGAAACATTTATGCTTCATTCAGACAAAAACAACAGGCTAAAGTACTCGGCCAGTCATGACGTTTGCTAAAGTTTGTCAGATAGTTTTTACCGACCGTAAAGCAATGCATTGGAATATGATACGCCATAATGTATGATGTAACAAGCATTTCTTATTTCTTGGCATCATTTATTGAAGCCGTATAGCTGGTGTAGGCGTTGTTAGGCCTTCCCTATTCATACCGACCAGTGCGGGAGAAGGTAATATAGAAGAGAAGATACGAGAGAAAGAGAGAGAGAGAGAGAGAGAGAGAGAGAGAGAGAGAGAGAGAGAGAGAGAGAGAGAGAGAGAGAGAGAGAGAGAGAGAAAGAGAGAGAGAGAGAGAGAGAGAGAGAGAGAGAGAGAGAGAGAGAGAGAGAGAGAGAGAGAGAGAGAGGGAGAGGATACACAATACCAGTGATTTTGCTTGGAACGAGATATGCTGTAGTCTTTATTTAGTATTTGCACCTTTTATTTTTTATACGATATAGTAACGATGAAATTATGTATATAACGTGTAATAATGATTTGTGCGGTAAATCTGTTTCGACCGTGTATATTTGTGGAAAAATCAACTGTATGCATTCATTTATAGGGCTAACTGATAACCCTATAAGAAAACAGTGATTGTACTTGCTCTCTGGTAAATGTTCTAACTAAGACTCAATCTAAACTTTTGAAAAGGTTTAATCTCGCCTTAAATCAGGCGTGATTCCTTTGTATCCCTGTGCAATCTATTCATCATCAGTAGTTAGTTTGATGTTCGTTGTTGTCTTGGTTTGTTACGATTTACATAAATAGCAATTTTTTTATGTTTTCATGATGCGCAATGGCTGCTACCTTAACGGTTAAAAATTCTGTCTGACCCAGAATATTAAGTACTACAAAATCCAGTATGTATACATATAAACATTCTGTTGCATAGTTTAACTCTGCAGCGATCGTATAACTTTGATCTACTTAATCTGTGGCGTTGTTTTTCGCATAGTTCACATAAACCCAGGGGTCAATATACAAGATATTCATTTTAAGATATATATTTCAGCAGCTAGCTTGCATCAAAACTCATCAAAAGTCGAGGTGGTCATATGTTCATGAATAGAAGGTGCGTTATATTTAGGGGTAGCTGTTCCTAATGTGTTGCATATAACCGGGCTGTGTGTCGTTGCAAGCATATAACCCAACCCAAGCAGATTGCCAATTGCGTCTTGCTGCTCTCGTTTGTAGAATTAATAAATCAACGGCTCTCGTTACAAACTAGCACGTGAACTATGAACTGGTGCACACATACGATCAAACATAGCTAACCATGTTTTGTTCTGCCTGTGACCTGGGCAGGTGGACTATGTGGATGTCAGTTCTCATTTCAGGCTCAAATATATAAGGCATTAGTTGTCTAATCGAAGCTGCGATGGTCTGCAAACGCCCTGCACCATCCGATGTTTTTCCATTGCTCTCCAAAAGTTATGCATTGCAAAATTATCACCAGACAGTTTGCGGGATTCCCGAATTCAAATCATGCCTGGCGCAAACAAAAATATCCGACTTGATGACAAGTGGGAGGTGATTAACTATTCATAAGCATGTTAGTTAGACGCGCCGAACTCGTCTTTACTGTCGAGTGTCGAGCTGAAAGCGTGTACACATTAGGCTGTTACACAAACATATTAAGTACTTTAGAGCTATATTTTTCATACTCTGGCATAAACAATTGTATTATTTTTTTTTGATAGGCACCGTGACCAGGCTACTTTTCATAACTTGTCAATATGTAATATGCGTGTTTATGGGGTGACCAAACATCTATTCTTTCATTAATCCTGTAAATACTAACTACATAGAATACTATAAACGTCGCTTCCAGCAGGGCAACGCAAATGGTCGTTGACATGCAACGAAATCGGGGCACTATTCGCTGCAACTATCGGCCATCCATTCGATGAATCCAAAGGTTTGAAGGCTTCTGTGCAATCATATGAAACTTTACCGTGAACAAAACAGATCCCTGCTCAGATTTGATTCCATCTCTTATCACGCTTATAGAGATCATATCGGGGCAGTGTAGTGCCCATGTTTACCTCGACCAGTGTTATCACCCATTATAACGATTCTGTTGTTTGGCTGATAGCATGATAAACTCACCAAAGTGATATCTGCAAATACACTAACAATTTGTCTTCGGAAAGGTCATTTCCGCTATAAATGGTCCGGATTGTCACCTGCAACACAAATTGTTTATAAGCATCAGATGGTAATCAAGCCATGGTGTTTAGAAATTAACCATTTCCACTAGCTTCGATGTCATTTGTAGATTATTGCACACGTTCTGTGAGGATGCCAATGCATTAAATCCCAAGAAAAATCAAAGCAAACAAATACAGGTTAATTTTGTAAAAATTAAACCCAAGCAACGAACGAAAATTCAATAACTGCTTCACAGTATAACTAAAGCGCTTACGTACTCGAGGAGAAGGAGGCCTCAGACATTCCATATACCATTTCCACTAGCTTCGATGTCATTTGCAGATTATTGCACACGTTATGTGAGGATGCAATGCGTTAAATCCCAGGACAAATCATAGCGCACAAATCCAGGTGAATTTTGAAAAAATTATCACAAACAACGAACAAATTCAATTACTGCTTCAAAGCGCAGAACTCGAGCACTTACGTACTCGAGGAGAAGGCTGCCTCAGACATTCGGATTGTGCAGTTATGTAGCATCGAAACTTGCATTCCCGAAGGAATTGATATTAAAAAACTTTCTGTAAAGCAAAACTGATTTGTATGGTCAAACCACTGAATCTGCTGGTTCAAACCATATGGAATCACAGGGTCCGAGGCGGTTGTCAACGATGACCAGGGTATCAGGTGGCATTGCCCGAGTGGAAGATATGCCGTGGATGGCTTGCACGGAAGCTAAAAGGAGCTACAACATATTGTAGGTTTCTAGCAGTCATCAATCAATAAGCACATGCTACAACGGAACCGAAATATTCCTCTTTCTGCACGAGTGGGAGGAAACTTTACCTTGTAATTTTAGAATGAGACCTAGAATGCTTGCTTTAAATATGAAGCCAATGATGTAAAACACGAATAACAATTTTCTATTTCTTATTGCTGTCAGGCCTTGTAGATTAGATATCGGAGGGAGGGCTAAACCTGTGTGTCACGCCAAAGGCGGACCGTTCTCTGGCCCATTGACACTCTTACATCTATATATTTGTGTCCTGTTTATTATACAGAATGTAGATTAGATTCACGTTTGTTGCGTGTATAGAAAACAGGAGTATGAGTTGCTTCTTCTAGTATTCAAATTATTAGACATTTTAAGGAAGTATTTCAGTAAGGGAAGCAATAACATTACATGATAAGCGAATGGGAGATCGGTCACGTCTCCCATCTGATTAAAGGCATCGCATACGTTATTGGTCGACCCTCCTCACTATCCCATCACTAATTGGATGAAAGGCCAATGAATAATTAGGCATTGAAATATTATTCTTGTGTGTTATAGAATATACCTGCATGTTATCATATGTATTTAATTTCGGGTTGTTGGTATCCTAAACACTGTTTTATCGTTGGCTGCTTCAAGTGAAACGGGAAAATGTTCCATGCCCGCGCGTAGTGACTCGATAATCGATAATCGTCTATGGCTTAACAGTGATGACTATGAACGTTAAACATATCAGGCCAGTTCAGTTGAGTTCCATCCCCACAACAAAGAATAACCTAGAGAACATGTCATCATATGTCCTCCTCAGAAATCCAAGTTCGGGGATTAACAATAACATTGTCGCATGCAGTACACGAATGACAGTGGATAAGGCATCGCGCAGTATTACTGATAAGCATTTAAGTCAATCATATAAACCAATATGGTAGTTGAAGTGAGCTGTAAATGACATCGAAAAAAAAAGAGATCCATCGCCGTCGAGACACATCTCGTTGTTGATAGTGACGTTAAATTTTACTATTACTTTTTCCCTAACTGTTTATCTTTGTTTCGTTTACATTCATAGTTAAACGATGTATCCGGCACGGTGTTGCTTTATCTGTATAATATTTATGGCATGGTGTTGCTCCATTTATCATGAAACTAACCGTTATAATTTGTATGCACGACAAACTGCAGTGTTGAAGTAACTGAAGGCCGTCACATTACGCCATATAGTTTTCCAGTTGATGAGTAATTACCTTTGCCGTCACCAATATTTACCAGTTTAACGGAGCCACTATTTTATTATTCAGCTGGACGGCAACTTCACAGAATACAATCAAGGAATTTTTAAGTAATTATTACGTCATATACATTCTTAACAGGCTCGAATATACACATATAAGTATTTATCAGGCCCCAATCGTTTGCAGTGTTCAAAACATTGAAGATTAGATGGTCAATCGCTTTTATGACCTTCAGTACGGCACCAATGGATAATGCGTTAGCCAGGCGGACGATATATAATGCATTATATATATAACCCAAAAGGAATATGTGGTACGGGTTCATTCATTTTTATAATAGCAGAGAAGCTATTGCGATATGTCAACGTCAAGCTAGATTCTCTTTCAGGTGTGTTAAATGTGCCTTTAGCTTCTATGATAATTGGATGATTCCATTAGATATATGCTGCTGATACGGTTGAGACACTATTCTTTCGGTTAATAATGCATAAACAATTTAGATAATAATTAGCCTGGTTCTAATCAATAAATCACATGCTGGTAAACCAGCAAAGTTTCACACATTCGAAACTGAGATATGTCTCACTAGTCTCAATACTTATACAAATCAGGGAGCCGGTGTTGCCAGATGCACTTGAAACACAGCTTAGACAATGTATTACAAAATGCAACTAGCAACAACTTAGTTATTAGATTAAGAATTAAGTATCATATTGCAATATATATATATATATATATATATATATATATATATATATATATATATATATATATATATATATATATATATATATATGCAAATAAACATTTCTACACTTATTTATATATATGTATATGTATATCTATTAATATATATAAATATATATGGTATGTATGTATAGTATATATAATATATATATATATATATATATATATATATATATATATATATATATATATATATATATAAAATTATATAAATATATATATATAGATATATGTATTACGACTCGACTTCAACAATGTACATCTTCTTGGGGTTCCTGCCTCTCTTCTGAACCGTTTGCAGCTGGCCCAAAATTCGGCCGCCATAGTGGTTACGCGAACCAGGAAATTTGATCACATCACCCCAATACTCCAGACCCTTCACTGTCTCCCCGTGCATGTAAAGATTGTGTATAAGGTGCTCTTGGTGGTGTTCAAGGTCATACACAATCTTGGTGCACCGAAGTACCTCGCAACCCTCCTCAACCCGCATGTCCCTGTGTGAGCACTCCGTTCTGCAAGCGCAACAGCACTCTTGACAGTCCCCCGGGCGAGAAGGGCTTTTAGCGACAGATCTTTCAGGACAGCTGCACCGCGGCTGTGGAACAATCTTGATGACAGCCTCCGCCAGGCGCAATCCTTCGAGGCTTTCAGGAAAAGTCTAAAAATACACCTATTCCCACAGGAACGTGCATGAACTCTCAAGCGCATAGAAATGCATATGATTTTGCACTTCCGAAATTAATGACATTATTATTATTATATATATATATATATATATATATATATATATATATATATATATATATATATATATATATATATATATATATATATATATATATATATATATATATGATATATATATATATATATATATATATATATATATATATATCTATATATATATATATATATATATATATATATATCTATATATATATATATATATATATATATATCTCTATATCTCTATATCTCTCTCTATATCTCTCTATATATCTATATATATATATATCTCTATATATATATATATCTATATATATATATATATATATACCTCTCTCTCTGCCCGACCACCTCCCTCCTTATCGGCACGAAGGAACGCGAGGGCAAGAGCAATCAACAGCTTGCTGATATCTTTGGCATCGGAAAATCAACAGTTCAAAACATACTGGAACGTAAAGCTGATTACATTATGGCATACGAGGCTAATGAAGAACCAAGTCGCAAGCGCATTCGGACCCGTGTTGATAGCGAAGAGTTAGAATGTGCCATATGGACTTGGTTTCTGAAGGCCCGCTCTAGCAACGTTCCCGTCAGCGGGCCTATGTTGCAAGAGAAAGCCCTTGAGTTCGCCGCTAAGAAGAAAATTGAAGGTTTTAAAGCATCGAATGGCTGGCTTCAGAAATTCCGTTCTCGTCATAACATAACGCACCACGTTTTCAATGGCGAGAGTGGGGAAGTGCCCCAAAGCAGCGTTGACGATTGGACCAGCAAGCTGCCGAGCCTCATCCGTGGCTATTCGGCGTGTGACATCTTTAACATGGATGAGACTGGCTTGTTTTTCCGTGCGCTACCGGACCGGTCACTCAGCATCAAGGCTGATCGGTGTAAGGGTGGGGTGGCGAGCGCCGTCAGCGAATGCAAATCCTCCACAGTGACCAGCTCATGAGCTCAGCAAATGACCTGCAGGAGGACGACCACTCCCTCGATATCCCCCTTGCACAATTAATTAAGGACTTAAGAGCGAACATGATTGACCCCATCACGGATACTGAGGAGTATGTCGCTCTCGACGATGAGGCGCCGACCACGGAGGAACTGAAGGATGGCTGGGAGGATATTATTGTCTCTCAAATCACTGGCGTATCACAACCGGCTGAGAGCGACGACGACGACCGCGCGTCCTCCACCACACCAGAAACGACAACCATGACCTTCAGTGAGTGCCTTCAGCGAGTAGGCGACGTGATGATGTTCCGTCTAGACTTAGAGAGGTTTCACTGTATATATATATATATATATATATATATATATATATATATATATATATATATATATATATATATATATATATATATATATATATATATATCTATATATATATATATATATATATATATATATATATATATATATATATATATATATATATATATATATATATATATATCTATATATATATATCTATATATATATCTATATATATCTATATATATATATATATATATATATATATATATAGGTGTGTGTGTATATATCTTAGGGTTTTGCGATAAAAAAAGGTCGCTACCAGCCACTTAGTGATTTATTTACTGATGTGAGCGGATATGGACTACAAATGTGTGACCTCTGCGGTAATTATTTCGCCATTAATATCATTTATGTGATTGAATGCTATTACGCTAAAGCGTTATTGTTCATTACAGTTTCTAAGCTGTACGAATATAAACAAAGGGATTATAGATACAATTGTTGAAGACATAATATGGATTTCGCTGAAACAAACATTTGATCTTACCAGAGAAGACATGACTCTTGATAATGGTTGATGCTCAATGAGAGACGCGGCTTAATAACACAAGTGTGCCGATCACGACCCACGATAGGCTTAATAGGTGAGGAAATATTGTATTTTAAAAGACCAGCCAAGCGCTCGAACCATTCAAATGGCGAGCTCATGTCATCGTGATTCAGCAAATAATGAGTCAGTATAGATCGCTACAAGATCGATAAGAAGAAAAGTAATGCTTTCAGCAAACCTACTATTCTGCAGTACAAACAATGGTCCAGTCATATATTCTCCATGTGAAAATATTGATGGACTCATTACATTAGAAACATGCTTAAATCGAGATAACATATTATTAAAAAGCTTTACCATGGCATTTTGCATTACAACATAAAGCATAACATTTTGTAACTGCAGAGCATAAGGTTCTTTCAGCTAGTCGCACGTTGGGGTTCTGCTAGAGTGATATAAAGGCTGAAAAACATCTCCTGATAATTGCTTTTAACCAAACATATATAACATTTCCATACGTCCAAATCGTTTTCTATGACTCAAAGTTTCCTTAAACTCCTAAATAACTAACAATTTTCGATCCAGTCCATCCTTGTTATTTACACTCTGCTTTATTTGTCACAATAAGTCTGAAGTCTGCTAAATCATTAATGATATAAAAATAACAATATGCCCTTGACCTAGATCTGGAAGGCTTTAAAATTTGCTAGCTACATTAGATGCAATTTGTGCAGTGGTTTTTTACACGACATCATTCGTATGGTTTACGCGTTTTTTATTAAATGGACGACATATATTTCCCGAATGCAATATGTGTCCAAAATTAATCGGTCAGCAGAGGAATTGTGTGCCCCCGTATAGAATAAAAATAATGTGCATAATTATGATAGTTGCAAAATGAATACAATAGAATAAAACAGCGACTCAAATATATCTCAATTATAAATGAAGGTAGGCATCTATTCGTTTAGAAATAAACAAGTACAATACATAAAATAATCATTTACCTATATCCATTCAAGAGGCATTACCTAACATTTTACACGAACATGGCTAATCCAGACTTAATGGAATTATGATATACAGCTGTGGTTTGACTTAACTTTCGTTTAAACATATACACCGCTGGAACATATTTGATAATTCCTGGGAGAGTATTCCAATGCTTTGTTACGATAATTCAATGACCGTGTGTTGTGATCATGCAGGTCCGACTGTACGGCACATGTATTTTTAGAACTGTTTGGTAGAATATCATGTTAGTATTTGTACCTAACTTTTGCAGTATGAACATCAATGATATTTGTTAGTGTCATTGCCCTATAAGCTTTAGAATTGTAGTCTGAGGATTTTCGTCTTGGATCCTTAAGTATAGAGTTCAGGATTTTCTTTTGGTATGTACAGAGGCTGGGCAATTGTGAATCAAACAAGCATCCCCAAATAATTTTGGAATCAATTGAATAGAGTCGTATGATACGATGTTTTGGTTTCAGCAACCAAGCCTCACTTAGTACGTGACGTTGTCTAACAATTATTCCGGTGGATGTGGATATTTTGTTTTTTATATATTCCATACGGATTTTAACTTTTCATTGATCATTTATTTGTAAGACCATCGTAGCTGCTATCGTACCACCAGGAACAAAAACGCTTATTCGAACCAGACCAGGAAAATGTCGCTTAGCTAACCTGAAATAACCTCGAATGAATGTGAAAAACTTGTCAAATTAGGCTATCCAGTGACCCACTAAAAAAAAACCATTGACTTCATTTTTGCATTTGCACAATGGCATTCTGTTCCTACTGTTCTCCGGATATTCACCAATGGACGTCTTGGTATGCTCGCGAAATCTATGTTTTTACACTGAATGGATGCTATGTCGCACTTTCAATCGTATATATTTATTCATGTCGAGTGTGCTCAAAACCTTTCAATAAATTGTCGTGTCATGCTTTGATTGGGTAATTATTTGAAAATAACAGTACTTTGATGCACAAATGCATATACTATGTGCGTCAAATGTGCGTCGTACATACTCAGTGTATTATTTCTTATCGGACAGCACATATAATGACACAAACTAAGCAATGCGGTTCAAAGTAAAATATCGCTCAGGGAGCTGTATTGTTGTAGCCTACTGGGTAATTGTACTGAGATGGTGAACAGATTTTGTTCTCGTTCTTAACATGATAGGATTTGTTAATTAAGCCAGTAACTGCCTTTATGTACTTATGGCTGATGATTCACATCCTATAAAGTCCCAAGTAGTCGACTTAACTTGGTTACTATACAATACCAGGTATATATGACGATCAATCAACAACTGATGAATGATTGTACAATTTACAATTGCATTTGTTACAAGGAGAGGTTTTAAGGATAATGATACCTTGACCACATCTATCATACCGAATAAAAGTAAAGTCCCTCCGTGGGACAACACAGCCATGGTATTTGTATGCATACTAGAGCTAACATAAATTGGCAAAGATTGTGCAAAATGTATATGGTCTGACAAGACTGGTAGAACTTTGCTACACCACAGATATTTGAATCGTCAGTCGTTGCGCCGCCCAGCGATGTGCAACTAATGAATTCGTGTGATTTAGTATCCATCTGTTAGAAGCTAATTGCACAAGCGTGGCAGCAATTGATCTAACCTTTCAATAATGTACAATGCATGCCTTGCGGGCTTGTCTCGGTGATACGTGACTCGGATCAAAGTTAATTATTCGGTCCACATAGTGCCTATCCTTTTTAAGACATCCAATGTGAAGCAATCATGAATATAAGGACCGGTGGGATATTATCCATGGCGAGCACCACATTCAATGTCCGTCTCAAACTTGAGGTAATTGGAGTATGATATCGATCATGCATTACACATGTATGCATTTTCAAGCAATATGACAGCTTAACAAAACCGTGAGAAAACTCGATTACTCGGCGGCTTGTGACAACAATCTTCATCTACTGCAACATATATTGCAGCTATGGCAAAGTCCGTTATGTACAACGGTTCTATATCAAGGTTTTATTGTAAGCACATTAACGCTTTACCTACTGTAATGCAATCATGTACCATGGTGGACAACTGGCGGTACATACATACATCATTGAATATATGATGTGCATATACTCTGCTCTAATAGAATTTTACTGGGGTATTTTTAACACTTCTATGTGCTAAACCGCGTGGAATGATCCCAACGAAATAACAGCGCGTTGCACATTGCACCCGAGGAACTATAAATCAATTTTGCAATGTCCGATACGTTTTTATCTACAGACCGTTACTATATATAACATCCCAAATAGATGTTCTACTAAAAAGCCGATGTAGGAAATTAATTCATAAGTGACACGGTGTGTAATCAAATAGAGATTTCCATGTGATCAGTTTCGAGCATGTTCCTAGTCTCATGTCTCATCCCCTTCGTGTAGCTACTGATATATTCAAGACGTTCCGCGTTTACTTATCATACTCATTTATCTAACGCATTCAACGTTGAAATTATTCAAAAGTGCAGTATATTTCCAAGACCCAAGAGTCTAACGTGAAAATTCGATTCTTTGCAGTGCGACATACGAACACCTATATAATGCTTCCTAACCGCTTGTACAAAACGAATACGATCCTATATCGATCAATGCAGGGATTAAGCCTGAGTGGGTATATTCTGTTTAGTAGAGATTATTTGTTGATATCACGCATTAAAGCTATAACCTTATTTAACTCAATAACGATCAGGTAATAAGATGAAAGTTTAATCACATTTAATATCGCAGATAATTAAATGCTATTCTTATGATCTTTCATATGGACTTCTATTAATGCAATAAGTATTGCTAGTAGATGAGTAGAAGGGATATTATATTGCGCTTTACATATCCTATTATCGGCGATATAGCAGACGTGACATAATCAGTCGATTTAATATGATTCTTTTTGGTTTCAACCCGGAGGCAATATAAGTGTTTCTTCTTGAGATCTCATCGTGTGGATAAAACAGGAACGCCAGTCCATCATTTACCCAGGAAAAAGGCAGGGATGTTCGATAAAATAAAATAAATGGTACTTTCCCAAAGCAGATGTAAGTGTTTATAAAGATAATTTTGACATTTCGGAAATATGTATGCACGCTTGTATGATACTTGTGATATTCATGCATCATAGCAGTGAATCAATGTAAACATGAGGCATTGGTTTCAAATAACACCGTATGTTATTTTTCTGATCATAACTTAATGTATGCAAATGATGTTATTACCTCAGTGTCAACACATATTCCTCCCTTTAACTTTTGTGTTTGTTTAATTCAAGCGGACATCTATACGTGGCTATGGATGAAAAGCTACCTATTTATAGGCAACACAAAACCAAAACACAATCGGAAGTGATGTATTAGTCCCAGTACACTCATAATCAAACGTAATGGTGCTATATGTCGAGTTGAGGGCATTTATTAAGTAAAGAAACATTCATCTAAGTGCAACCTTAACTGGGGTCATATGGTGCGTTAATGAACTATTTATTTACTATCAGGCGTCAGAAGCATGGAGCCTGGGTTAATTTTGCCCTTGTCTCCCGCGTGTCTATGACAATGCATTGCAGTTCATAATAAATAATTTTACAAGGAGGTTCTGCATGTATCGGATATGCCGTTTGATCCATAGTAAGCAAATAGACTTCAACGATATATATGATGCATACTCGATGACACTAGGTTTCTACCGCAGCTTGCTGCCCAGTATATCCTCAGAAGACAAATATGTCACGGCGGGCACGCAGTTTCTGACATCGGGAGATATATGAATTGAATAGTTTGATCGAGAAAAATTCCGTGAGTTATAAGGAAGCTCGAATGTTTTATTTTAATAACGCTCATATAAAAAACGGAATCATGGAGCTGTGGTTATTTCGGTCCTTGTCTCGCGTGCGTCTATGAAAACGCATCGCCGTCCATAATTGACCATTGCACCAAAAAATTCTTCCAAATGCACCCCCAGAATATATCGGATATACTGTTTGGGCCATCGACTAAACAGTTGTTCTTTATATGATGGTGCATTTGCTTTTGCAACAAAGCCCAGTAATTTTCCTAAAACACTAATATTACCGAATACACCCTCTGAAGACTAACACAAAGCCTTACTTTTATGTATAATGATGGCAACATCTTGAAAACCTGACTAAAGTATGTATATTTAGATGTGCATGGGCAAGGTCATGCGTTAAAGCACATTGCAACAATTCAATGTCGTAAAATATTAAGTAAGCCGTCGACTTACTTGATGCATGCTCGGTGAAAATAGTTTTCTATCGCAGCTTGGTGCTATTTCCATACGATATCCTCAGAAGATATAGGTTGCGGGAACACAGTCGATCACATCGAGAGAAATATGAATTAAAAAAACTTTTCGCTTTTAACAACTAGGGAAAAACAAATTTTAAGGCAACATGTGATGTAGCCCAGTACTCTTATTAATGATCAAGTAAAATAATGCTTCATAGAAGTCAGTGTTAGTCTGCTGAATACTAAAACCTTCAAAATTAAATCGGTTATTCAGCTCCTGCAGTTTTTTGATATATAACATTCAAATCGCGTCACATTACCAAACTGAATCGCACACAAAAATCCCCTTACGATTCGACATTTGGAAGTTGGCTTTACATGACCATAAAACTCATTATTTCGTGAGCCTAAAAGCATAAAAATGGAAAGACATGCAGCCGCAAGGATTTATATAATCCGAGCAGATTATTCTGCACACATATCGGTTCACCTATCCGCAAATCAGACCCATGTTTTGAGATGGTTTAAGTATGAACCAACGGCAGTTATGAACTGGCAACTAAATGCACTTCTTACTGTGACTGCTACGGACAAGTTCAATTTAAACATCTATCTTTTGTATATCTATACCCGCTTCATTCACTTTGAGGGAATATGTCTATTTCTTAACATTTCTTGTCCTCTATTTAAGTCTTGATGTTGTCGGCGAACTAAACAATGCTAATGTCATGGCGGGCAATTCTATAGTTGACCTGAAGCGTTTCATTGAAAACATTTGCACCCAATTGATCGTTGTTATTTATAAATGGTGCTCTGATTTGATTTCGCACATTTTCGTACCTTCGTATGCACCACAAGAGGAGAAGAACTGAGGAATTCCTCAATGTAATATGCTTGGGGCGAAATTATTGCATCAGTTATGTCTCATCATTTACAAAAATGAAGAAGTGACTTGGCTTGCGATGTCAAAATGAACACAGTTCCCTGCGATTGTTGAACGAGTTATAATTCACTATTAATCCTAATTCACTCATTGTTTGAATGATAAATTGTTGGGGGGGGGGGGGGGCGATATTGCGTATGCTTTTTAATGAAACTATTGCGCTCATCATATCCAGTCACATTAGCCTTCTTCCAATATTACCAGGCTGTCGATGCTACTGTGTATGTACCGTTGACACGTACTGCCTACAATATGTGTCGCTGTGTATGATGTTCTCTTTCTGCAACATTCATAAAACGCCTCTTGTATCACTTGACAGCCGGAAATAAATGCACATCGTGTCAGACAGCTACGTAATGCTCAGGTGCACCTTAGGACATGGCAACGTTTAGGTCATGATACAACTTATCAAAGGTCTTGCGTCATCTGTATCTTTCTTATATATGAATATATATATATATATATATATATATATATATATAAATATATATATATATATATATATATATATATATATATATATATATATATATATATATATATATATATATATATATATATATATATATATATATATATATATATATATATATATATATATATTCTATTCTACGCATGCAAGAGAAAATTGCATTGCTCTACAAATAAAATAACAATACAGTGCTCTTACAAAAGAGCCTCATGTTTGGTGTGGCGCTGTTAAATTCATATTAACGACGATATATTGATAATATAAATTGTTATGAGTACGGGACAATACATTTTGTCCTGAGCAAAGGGCTTAAAAGAATAGTATGCTTTACGCGAGAACTGCCTTTAAATACTTGTTTTATATAATATGTAATACATCAAGCTGACGGCTCAGATCGGTAAATATTTGTCAACCAATGTTTCTATAACATCTAGCCTGTGCCCATCCCCAGAATAGTATTTCTGGAAGCCGCAACACTTTGTCTAATTAGCAAAGAGCCAAAAAAAAAACAGATTTGAGGTAATCTTAACGGAAACGAGGGAAGTGGGTTGTTAGAATTTCATTTCTGGAAGCCGCAACACTTTGTCTAATTAGCAAGGAGCAACAAAAAACAAACAGATTTGAGGTAATCTTAACGGAAAAGAGGGAAGTGGGTTGTTTGGATTTGTTCATTAACATGAATTCACACATTATGCAAATTATCATGTGTGATATATTATTAAACAAAGCATGTTGCCGCACAAGGTTGCTTTTATGACATGGAATCAGATGAGATTATTTGAATTAATATGTGATACATTAAGGTATTCACTCAAATAGTCAAGTTAAATGATGCTTTAATGGTTAAGTAAAATAAAGTTTGAAAGAAAGTAGTGTCTGTTGAATACGAAATTCAAGCTTTGGCCATTTTATTGGTGTACAAATTTCACCCTGCTTCATATTACCCGCGGTGATTCCTAGAATGAATCCCCATTGGCTGGAGACATTTGAAAATAGATATAGTTGGCGTGTCTTCTTACCCGTTAAATGTTTAGAATCTTTTAATTAGCCAGACTCAATTATATAATTTATGAATGTCAATTATTGAACGATTTACCTAATTTGAGCAATTTGTTCTCTTTACATTTGCACACATATTGTTTCGCCCACCAACCCGTAAAAATATTTTCTAACGAAATCGGACGTTCATTGCCAATCCTGATGATTTACGAATGTATTTCCGGTATCAATCTGACCACGCGATGCACCATCTACGGGGAATGCTGCATACAGGTTCTTGGTAAACATCATCCTGTTGTATGCATAAGAGCTTCTTCCTTATTCGGCGAGCAACCTCATCTGGAAGAGATCAGTAATTTTTTCCTGCCTTGGGTTACAGTATCTGAGTAAGCTATTGTTTATGAACACAGCCCGTATGTATATCAACACAAAACAATGTACAAGGCAGTGCCGATGCAGCCGTTCTTTTAAACAAACGAGCAAAAAAGATAAACACTGCTATTGTCATTACGTCAAATATAAAAATAGACTTTGAAGTGTCTTATTAGAAAATACCTAGTTCATGACCTGAGATTTCACTTTATGCATACAACAAGAGCAACATGATTCTGGTAAGATTCTTCAATATATGGCCATATGTCAACTTCATGCGGCACACAAAGGTCAAGGTATAATGAGTGCATTTAGAGTGTCAATATTTAGATGCAAGTCATTGGATATGTATTGAACAAGATACCAGCATCAGATATCTGTCTACATTGAAGTAATGGTATGTTATTGCTGACAAACAGACTATCCAAAGCATGGCACAAGAAACAGTAGTGTCTAGATAGAAGCGTCTTAATTTCGGCGCGTCTTATAATGTGCACCCCATCAAGATAAATTCTGCGCATACAGCAGTTGGTTAACATTGTAAATATATGTCGATGGCGATTTGTTATTGACATTACCTTATGTGCATTGTTATGTATTATGCATGTATACAATATAGACAACAACCAATATTATTCACACAACATGATGGTTTCAAGTAGAAATCCAAACACTTATCCAATAAATTGATTCATCTTGACCACATATAATAGTTGACGCCAGTCAGATATGTTCATTACATCGATTGATTGTTTAGTTGAGCCAGTCTGATCTATAATTCAACGAGTCCTTTGTGGAAAATATAAATATTAGCCATCAAATGTATGTTACACCCATGGAATGTTTTACAGGAGTTAATGAACGCCGTTGATATATTGAGCATATTTCCTGTATACATATTGATAACACCTTTGCTCCATCATAGTGACAAACTGAACGATTCCCCACCGATGTTAGAACAAAAATGTTGTCGCAAAGCCAACTTGCAATAACCTCGTATAAAGGTGAAAAGTATTTAGTGTTGGTGCGGAAATTTATCAGAGGTACATGAAACACTTGTTCAATCAGGCTATCAATTGGCCTCTAAACAAAACAATGACTTCCGTTTTGTGTTTGCATTAAGGTCCATGCGTACAGGGATATTCTATTTTTACTGTGATGTTGGATATTCACTTGCTTATTTATGAATCAACAACGGACGCCATAATGTGTTCGCGAGTCATTTATTTTGTTCATGACTAATATCGTTATCCTCGTTAGCTTTGAACATCGGCATAAAGGCAAAACTCCATTGAATTAATGCATAATGCATGGTCTTTTATGATGTGATAGCATTTTGCAGACCCTAGATCTTATGAAGCTGTCCTTTAGCGTCTGTTAGACTCATTAACTGACTATATATGTCCGTTCCCTCTTTCTTCAGTCTCGCTGGTTTGTACCCCCCTATATTTACAAACAATGACCCATTATGCAGATGTGGAAATCATATCAGG
>CM067358.1:21084868-21157368 GCA_034190875.2 Urechis unicinctus | reverse complement strand
AGAGAGAGAGAAGAGAGAGAGAGAGAGAGAGAGAGAGAGAGAGAGAGAGAGAGAGAGGTACATACAATACCACAGATTCTACTTGGAACTAGTTTTGCAGTCTTTTAATAGTATTCGCAACCCCTTTTATACGATAGAATCGGTAATTGAACGACTGCATTGTTCAAGGTTCTCGCAAATTCATTACATTCTAGTGCATGTATCATAAGCATTGAGTTAACAACCACGGCACGGGGCACGATCACCGCCAATGCACAACGGCGAGGTGCAAGCTTGACTGATTCATATCCTGGAAAAGGTTTCGTCCATGTACCGTAGTATTTGAAGCGGCAACTATTGATTCTGCGGCACGACATACGGCCGATGGTTACTTTGGTGGTAGCTAAAGGAACCGAATAACATGTGACACGTTCAGGTATCCACTCACATTGTCAAGTAACTGCTTGAATAAATCGACTTGGGATGGTGACATGCATTTAAAACGTATAATAATCCACGGGTCCACTCTCCATTTGCTTAGTCAATTGATTGGGTCAATTAATATCCAAACTTTACGAATGTTAATAGCTGCCACAAATTGTCATCCCTGTAGAAGATATTAACATCAGCGTTCCCGTTGAGCAAAATGTTGAATTGCCGCATTGGCAACTTCCGTTAAAGAATTGCACCGCACAGGAAAATGGCATCTCTTAGCTGCCTTAAGTTGACCTCCAATTTGGGCTATTAACATTGACATTTCTGTTTACCAGTGCTTAAAAGCTTACGGGCAAATGCCGTGAGCAAATAGCACCGTACATAGGTACTTGCAGCTCTTATCAGGCTACGATGTGAGGTCAAGGGCACTTAAAGTGCCTATCGCACGAAAAATTATGTCATTTTTTTCGCCAGATTACGGAAATATAACCTAAAAGTACCTATTCTGTCTATGCATCAGTCGTCAAAGTGCGCGCTTTCGAATCGAAATTTGACTTTAAAGATGAGTCCGGCGTATCGAAACGACGAGCTCATGAATAATTAATCGCCTCCGCGTGACGTCAGCTCCGGCATTGTTTTCGTTGCGAGGCGCGATCTGCGCTACGATTAGCGCAAAAGGGCTGCTGGTAATTTCGCTAGATATTTATGTGTCGAGTCAATGCGGTGGCACATTGGATAATCACGAGGTGCCGACCCTGACGCGACACAAAAGGCAATTAGCGACATCAACAAAGAGAAATATATGGATGCATATGGTTTTCTTGGAATCATTATCTGCTCTGTCTGTCCCCTACACTATCAAAGTCGATCATATGTTTATCATGATCATACAAGACAGCATTAATGCTAAATGTTAGCATATGAAGTCTCATCCGTAACGAGCCAGGATTAGACAGTGCAGTATTTGTGCAATATAATTTGTAGACCCACCAAACAGTTCTATATTGAATGTTTTGCTATCATATATTATCTTCGGCAATAAGACAGCTGTTGCCGTCGCGTCAATAGTCATTTAGATGAAATTTAGATGTTTATAGTTACGCTTGGAAAGATTTATGAGATGTGGAGCAGGGCACATTCGTAGGGAAGGAATAACAATGAAGTGCATATGAGTTTGTTACAGTCGGAACAAAGTCCAATGAAGCCAAATTGTTGCAACGCAAACTTCAATTTTTATTCGCATCGCATCTTTGATGTTGACAACTCGAGCATTTTTACAATCCGATATCTCTTTCTTTTAGAATGGTCGATCCACCTTGCAATCTGTGCGAAGCGATTTGTTGAATAGCATTGTATTTAGTGCTGCTCTATGCATGCTGCAATATGTTAACAACTGCGTACTCATCTTTTACATATGCGATTTAGAAATATTTTGTTTCGCTATCACCATGATACTGAATATGCACCAAAAACTGTGCATAATAAAACACAACCAAACCTGAGCAATAAAATTGACATGTGATAAAGGGCGTGAAATTATGTTAGAAACGTTTTTGTTTCATTCAGAAAAATGACGAACGGACACAGGCCAGAGTACTCGCCATGCCATGACATATACATCAAGACGGCTACAATTGTCAGATAGTTTTGACAGACTGCAAAGCAATGCATTGTAATCTTATACGCCGTAATATATGAAGATACAAGCATTTCAGATTTTCTTGGCTTCATTTTGGCGTAGCTGCCGAAGTTTGGGAGAATGCGATATGGTAGAGTAGATAGAGAGTATACAATACCAAAGATTCTGCTTGGAACGAGATGTGCTGTTGTCTTAAAATACTATTCTCGCCCCCTTTTTTGATACGTTACATACGGTAATTGACCGATTTAAATGGCAAATTTGGATCACACCATAACCGATTCATCCCATTCGCTTCTCAACTTTACCGCTTTATAATTTACACCTTTGACGATTGATTCTATACTAATGTGAATAACTGATTGACAGCGGTGTTTTGCAAAATCGCACGCAGACTTATTTGAATACGCAATACAAATGCAGCATTCCCCAATACAAATCATGCCTGGCCCTAACATGGATTCCTGATCTGATGACAAGTGGGAGGAGATTGATAATTCATTAGCTCGTCTGTTCGATGCGCCGTGCATAATACGCTGCTGTCAAAACGTGTAACCTGCGCGTGTATGGTGTCACCAAACATGTATTCATTCATTAATCCTGTGACTACATTAAATACGTTTATTTCGTTTTCAGATAATTGACAAAATGCTGCGTGGAAAATAAATAATTATACAAAATGAGGTACAACTATGGCTCATTGTAGTCTTGCTTGTACATTCATGGGTTCTCTATGCATACAATTATTAAAGAGTTTTCAACATCAATAGACATAAGACGAAGGATGAGATTGAATCTCTTACCATCATGTGCTCCGGACAGGTTTTGTCATCGATATACAGAATGAATAGATAACATATGGTGCTCAAAGTGATTGACTCGTATTAATCGTATGAATATCAATGGTCCTAATGCGAAACTGAACAACAATCTCGGCTTTCACGATGAGGCTGACATTCAGTGACAATTGTCGGTTAGGATGTCAAGGATATCAACAAGACCTTCTAATGCCATTTCATGGTTCTGAGAGAGAAAACGCATCATAGTTGTGCTATTGGGACATTCACTAAATTCACCCTTATCAGTGAATCATTCAGTTTCTTCAGACTGCTTCGTCTGAAATCAGTTGAAATGCTAGCTTTGAAAAAATTCTTATTATAGTGATCATTTTTTAAAGGATAAAATAAGTCCTAGGAGGCAACAGTTGACGAAGACAACAATACGCATTTACATTGTACAGTAACATCTAGATCCTTGATATTTCACTACAGTTTCACATTAATTCTTGGAAAAAAATTATAAAAATGGAAAGTGGTTAGCTTACATCTGGCAAGTACGCATGATACATGAAGGAAGTGGAAGTGAAACTATTCATACTTACATCATCTAACGTGTTCAATGATATGCATAACGTAACATGCAATTAAATCCGCCTGTCAATGCGGATAAAGACTTGGATGCCCAAATAATGTAAACCCAATTGAAAGGATAGAACTGTCGTTTTGTTCTCAATGGCATACCATAAACATAAATAAAAAAAGTAGGCGGCCATCATTTGAGTTGATTCCCGTTCTAGTTGACATCTTTCGTCGATCATCAAATTACATATGAAAACTTGAGGTTAGTTACTGAGTTATTAGTTCAGACAGTCGCATCATTTGTACAAAATGTCTGCACTTCGAATCACGAGAGAAAAAAATATGATCCAATTGATTGTCTTTGATAACCCCCAGCCAGACGTATAACCAGCGCGGATGTTAATCTTCGATGGATTACTGGCAGAGCCTTCGACTCGTGGGATGGTGCAGTTGAATGGCCGAGAGGAGTACAGTTTAAGATAGCGATGATATTCTGTGAAAAGCCAGAAGGGTAGCTGTAATGGATCGCACGGATGCATATGAGGCGGTTGCGGGTCAGTTCACCCCGGGTTAGTTCGCCCCCTCGCCTCCGGGACAGTTCGCCCTCGCCGGGATGATACGCCCCGGGGTCAGTTCGCCCCCGGGTCAGAAAGGAATATACTGAATGCTACATATTTCATTTAATAAAGGAACAGTATTGATGAATTTACATCTCTTGATATGAAATAAATTCAAAGCATAATGTCTACCGTCTACAGAAACCATACATCGCCCCCTCATTTCCGGATAGAGTGCTGTAAGGGCGTTTGGTCGCCGTTTGGAGGATATGCCACTTGAACAAAACGCGTTCAGATACAGAAACCGAGCACCAGAAGAATGTGTGGTATATTTTATTTATGGCAGTAGCAAATGTTATAATTGATCACTTATAAAAATCAGTAAAATAAAACAAGAATACGAAGTAAATAGAGGAATACGAACTTAAGGCGCACGCAAAAATACATAGAACTCAATACGACACGGGCTCTTTATTCAACATTCATAAAACATACATCAATACAAACCGGTGAAACCGTCAACAGTCGACTTCCTGGGCGAGAACTGGTTATCATGACCAAGCACGCCTATATATACTGCTCGGTGCATCCACGACCCAGCCCCTCATTCACCAGCGCTTCTTTTGAGTTCTGTCAACAGATATCGCCACCTGTCTATCTCGTATTGTGTCAACAAAGCCCGTATCTCAGAAAAGTGATCATGATATTCGCATTTGTAAGCTTTACAAAACTTGCTGTTACAGGATAATATCTTCCTCTGCTTGTCATGCTATTAATATAACATACATCATCCTCATCATCCGGATCAAATATCACCGTTAAAATATAACCATTGCACGTGACTCCATTCAAATATTTGCCGTTGAAGCAATTTGATGTAACATGTTCATTATTCTATCCTATATTTTCGCCCGCCTTTGTCAATTGGCATGAATCAATGGCGCGTTCAACTGGAATATATGTGCCTGTTCCAGAGCACATTAACATCGGCAATTGTGAGGGGACAATAAGGAACGTAAGAGTGGTTGACAACTATTAAGATATGACCGATTGTTTGAAGGTCGAAAGGTCCATAAAAATCATGCCAAAAGATGCATTGCAAACACACATAATATATATATATATATATATATATAGATATATATATATATATATATATATATATATATATATATATATATATATATATATATATTATATATATATATATATATATATATATATATATATATATATATATATATATATATATATATATATATATATATATATATATATATATATATATATATATATATATATATATATATATATATATATATATATATATATATATATATATGTGTGTGTGCGTGTGTGTGTGTGTGTGTGTGTGTGTGTGTGTGTGTACATTGAAACTTTATGGGTTATGATAATTACAGCAATTGCTTCATAATTGCAAAGGGTAACTGCATAGGCAGCCTGTCTTCACATTTTCCAGACGACAAGTTGCGGTTTGTGTTATACAAGGAACAATTTAGTTTCACGATATAAGTGCTGCTTCGGCTAAGTCCCTCAAGAGCAATTGCCTACTTAATGCATGCACGTTGCTCTGACAGGGTTGCGTGATCACCAGTAACGCAAAAGTGGTAAAACTATTAAATTGCAATATATTGATTGAAATAAATTCCGTCAGTTACGGGGAAGCTTTAATGTGTTATGCTTGTAACGCTCACCCAGCAACATACTCCTGTGTTCGTTATTCACATCCATTTGTCCAGTTACTCCTTAAGAGGGCCATGCCATTACAATTGTTATTATATTTGAAATTTGATTGCGATGAATCAAACAAAATTAAACGTTATTGAATAAATGTTTTGTTACGCCTGTCACGCCTGCCGAACCAGGATGAAAAATTGTCACTCCTTATCATATATACCTAATGACACATTAAACTCTTTAACCGGCCCATTCTTTCCATTTATTATTGGCGACATCACCGATAATGTGTGACATCCGGTTGGAAAACAATAATTAACTTTCCAACGCGAGGCCCAAAAAGTCGCTTATTATAGAAGAGTTAGTGACTTAAAATCACCATTGCTTCAACTCTATCAATATAAGTAAAAGGGGCGCGAAAATAAAGTATATGTTTGTACACATGATAGTCACGGAAACGCACAACACACTTGATATGCTTGCTGTTGATAGACATGAATGAATGGAGTTTCCCCGAACTATGCCACTTCCCATTCAGATACCCTAAAACACTGAGGATGAAGTACACACAAAATAATGAATGAGAAAAGTGCTTAGTGATTACCATATAATTATGACCCGTTACCCTATGATTACCATATGATAACCCTACGATTACCGTATGAATCCTATTTGGTCCCTATATGGCTGAAACGCAAAGTATAAATATGAAATATATAAATTGATATGCTATATATATATATATATATATAGATATATATATATATATATATGGAGTTTCCCCGAACTATATATATATATCCACTTCCATTATCTTGCAGATACCTATATATCTCTAAATATATGATATATATATATATATATAATATATATATATAGTATATATATATATATATATATATATATATATATATATATATATATATGTGTGGGGCTGCTTTGATTGCATTCATTATATCATGCCATTGCTATGCATATAACAACATCAAATATATGCTGCGTTTAGGGCGAAAAATAAGACGAATGCTATCAACCTGACAGGTTTTAGATAATAGACTGGCGTGTTATGCTTGACTTAAACCATCCCCTATCAGATGACTGATTGTTAACAAACATATACAATTGCGACACGGTGTTTTCGTGTACTTCAAGAAAATGTAATCAAGCCGAATTTTATAAAGAGGTAAGAGCAACTCCCTATTTACTGCGGCAATTACTCCTTTGTTTAAGAACCAATCCGGAGCCAGCACAATAAGAAGACTGCTGTATTTCGGTTTACCGATTGCACCTACGGTCACATTGATCTACAAACCCGAGCCAGCAAATTATTATATTTTAGTAATTATTAAAAAATAGTCATATCAACATATCTAAAACATATGAGTATATAAACTCACAAAATTTTAATTATTCCCTTGGAAGATGGTTCTTTTCTGTCGAATGAAATGACACAAATTGACACCTTTCCAGATCGGGAAAGAAAAGGTGACCGTGATTATTTGCACTCTCTACGACAGCAAATACTTGACTACATGACTTCAAAGGCTGATCGCTTATATGATATGATATCAATGCTTTTCGCATGCGTTGGATACCTCGACGTGCGATCATACAGTAAACACATTAGTCAGTCAATCAGAGTGGCAAATATAGTACATTCGAGTAAAATTTTTACAACTTGGTAAAAGGCCAAGAAATAGTAAATGCATAGAGATCAAGATAAAAGTAACATATTTGAAGAGTGCATATTGCCAAATTGTATTCTGTCTGTCATATATCACCGTAAAACTATCGTTGATTCATACCACTTTCAGAATTATCATCAAACAGCTACTCATATATAACCAACTAGATGCAACTGTCCATGAATGATTGACGGTTTAGGCAAACCTACACACCGTGCAGGTGTTACCCTGCTAGCTTTTAGAAACATTGGCATCTCACCCACTGAAGTCGCACTGCTATCGGTCCTATAATGCTGTCTGATATGTGATTTTGTAATTTGCTGAGCGAAATCGAATTAAATGATGAAATGACTTTTGATAATGTTTCACAGAGACGCCAACAAATATATAATTTACAATTCACTCGTGAATAAGTGTACTCCAGCGGGATGGGCCTAATTTCCATGCCAGGAACGTGTGCAGTAACCAACAAAGACAATACAATGAAAGGTATATAATTTCTCTGAACATAAGGATATGGGTGGACAAATCTTACAAATCTTGCAAAGCCGGAATAAACTTTAAAAATTCAGTATCATGATCTATCTTTACATGCAATACGTACACGCAGCTTTTCAAACAAGATTATTGTTCCATTGATATTTTTACAAAGACAATGATTGAGGAAAGCCGTTGCAAAGGGATGAGTGGAATATTGCACAGTAATGCCACAATTAGCTAATGCATATAATGCTTTCATCGAAAATCATGCCTCGTAAGACGCCTGATTAATTACTTCCACATATCGTATACCGTATAACTGATGTTATAGTCATTTATTTTTGTCTCACAAATTGGTAGTAATCCCTCACCTGCCTTCAGAAGTACCACGTCAGCGCCACTGTAGTGGAATCGGAAATTCAGACCCAATACATGTCGTGCAACTATCTATATGGTAGTATATATAGACAATAGCACTGTTTGCATGCTCCTGTCTAATTTTTAACCATATACCATCACTAGCATACATAGATTATGATTGTGGTGCTATTCAGGGATTGTGGACAATCTTACAAGTGGAGCAATATATATGTTAATCCTGCGTTTACTTTAAACAGGGACCAAATGACTGTACATGCAAAGCAACAATAGACATACAATAGACATACATATTATTACCATCAAACTATGGCATAAAATCGTTAATCAGTGCTAAATATGTTTGTAATTGGGAAAGTTTATGACAGTAATGGATAAATGTAATCTGATCAAACGCTTTGTTACGTTGCTCCAAATAATTCGGCTACTATTGAAACAACGATTTTCTTTTCCCCATTGCTGGATAACGTCTTACAGATGAAACCCATCGTATGATATGATTATCCAATAAAGATGATAATAAATAAGGGGATAGAGGATGTGGATATGTGCCTTATTGTTAGTAGCCCTTTGTAATCGATGATCTCACGTGGCGGCGACCTCGGTGTTCTTTCCGATACTTCCTTTCACAAGTCGCTTCACTATTGCAATTTACGACGGAAGTCCATTGAAGACAGGCAATTTCGAGACAACTGAAAGCCGTTAGAGCACCTCATATGGTACTCCATTTGATGTGAAATTGCTTTTCAACGCCCATCTATGTAAGCTTTCGACATAAAATATGAATAGGTTCTGCTCTACAATCATGGTACGATTTGTTTGTGGGTCCTCATTCTAATCTGTGATTAGTAGAAATAGAATGTACGCTTGTCGAACTAGTGCCATCTTGCGAATCACTCAGGTCTTACAAACGCATATGTGTGATAATATATCCCTTATCAAGAGATATATGTATCGTGAATTACGGTAAAAGAAGTATCACTAAAGTGTGAATTGATAATATTGTGGACTATCCACAAAGTTGCTGATTAATTGTCCGATTGAAGCATTGAGCAATTAGTGGCTGATTGACAATTGACAATTTTGCATTTCACTTATATCAAATACTGAGAGCAGAAATCAGCCCTGGCTACCTAATAACGTCGTTTAGTAACTACAAGGAATCTTGCTACATAGACGTACGTTGCAGCCATAAATCCGAGATGAGCATTTCTGTAATGTCACTTTTTCTCGTCTTCTGTAGCTATCATTCCACAGAAGATGTGGCTGCACAAATTGGTTTCAAACGCTTGTTGTGCTGTTTGTTACAATACCTATTAGATTTAGCGCAACAATGTGCCTGATGTGTTCTTCACAAGACATTCATCACATACCCAGGATTTTCTATTCACTGAAGCTAACAAGAGGCTGTTGATTGATATTGATATGACATAATTGTGTGATTTACTATTTCCCAAATTAAAGCCAGTATCTCTCTGTTAGATAATTAGTTTTTTTCTTAACGGGAATGAGAGATGGCTGCATAATAGTTATTCATGGTTCTATTTATGCAGAGACGGAATAAATATAATCAATTACACTTAATGATATATAGTAATGCTATAATTAGCTAATGATTAGACCCGCATCGACTGATGCAACGGAAATAATGGTAATAACATGCATTGTATATTTACAGTTTGACGCGACTTGCAATGAAATTTTATCATCACGCACTATCATTATCTCACTAAACAAAGCCACAGGTAGCTAATCTTGGCTGCTAGTTCCCACTTTACATAGCTTATTATGCTGTGGAGTCATACGTGACCGATTTACGGCGATCCTATCATTCACATTATGCTCTCTGCGCCTGAAATTTTTACATCCTGGCATTCAGCAAAAAGACGTCATTAAGCTACCAGTTCAGGGATGCTATATGCACGACGATAATAGTAGACCTGTTTAATACCCAGCAATCAATCAGAATGTCACAATGGTTAGACGTTTCATAAAGTAATACATAATTAACAGTTAATGGATACTATATAGTCATAAATCGCCCCTCCTCCCTGACTTCTAGTATATAGAGACAACTTTGTTATCATAAACCCTCCTCTGCAATCATTCCAGTGCCGTCGCAGGTGTCACTTCTAGATAAATGCATTAGTCTGCCCACCCAGTTTCACCTTTGAAGTTGCAAATTATATTTGATTGAGAGACATTCGTGGTCACAGTATCCCCATGCGAGATTACAATTGGTGATTCATGTCATCATCTGCATTTCCCGTCAATATGTTTCTACAATGACGGCTCAGAACTATTGTGGTCCCGTTTATACACACTTACGTAGGAAGCATACGTACCGATACGTAAATAAAAGCCGGGCATCTGGTCCTGAACAGTCATTGAGCTATGACGTCATCGAGCCCAGTATATGATGTACGTATGTGAAAAACTTAAATGACAATATTCAATGATGTCATCATTGTTCTTTATATAACTATACGGCGATAATATAAGATGCGGAATGTCATCATACGTTCTACTTACTCATCCATCTATCCCAGTTGGCGAGTCGCGAGTGTAATCTTGAAAGTTTAGCGACTTCAAATTCATTTCATATTTCCAGCACACCTTAAAAAAATTATTACATATCGCACTATTCGGTCACATATGCCAGTACATTTATACGACTGTATGTGTGTCATCTGCAGTTTCACATATGTTCATATCAAAACGTAGTGAACATTGTGGTTGTTTATTCACACTTAGTAGTAAGCGTTGTTACATACGTATAAAGCAACCTAGTTTCACAACTTGACATGACGCCCGCCAATACGTACGGCGATTAGTTAAGATGCGGAATGTATCATACACGTTCTCACTTACTCATCCGCATCTATCCCAGGTGGCGAGTCGCGAGTGTGATCTTAGAAAGTTTTAGCAGGGCAAATTCAATTTCATATTTACAGTTTCACACATCAAAAAAACAACACATATCGCACTAGTTCGGAGACAAACAAGTACTGTTAACAGAGAATAGTTATAACAATCGAGTAATTCTTTAAAGCTATTGCTATGAGGTTATAAGGCTTGTTCGTCCCGCTACGAGATAAAGGCATGCAAACCCCGCGTCACCTTTAAATTGTACATCATCCTAGAACGTAGAAAAAGTAATGATTTAAACGTCTGGGTAAAGAAATAAGTTGTCTTCAATCTGTTTGACATATTGCAATGCGTCAATTTTGAATGTGCCTTCCACGACCTATAAGCAATGTCCAAGTGACCTCGTGGTACAGCTCCATATGCTTTTTAGGCGAGTATTCTGCATCGCGTGTGGCCTGAAAGAGCATTTGGATATTTGTACCAGCATGCATTGTATCTTTTGTATGTTCATTACAGAACAATCCTTAATATTACCAAATGATAATGAATTTGTGCCAATATTGGCAAATCACGCTAAAACCAATTAGCAGCCATTGCACCTACAACACAATGATAAAACTGACGGTTAGTTAGAAATTAACGGTATAATCAATTACAACAATAATGCGCCTGCGTGGAATGGCATATGATAGCATATCATTATGTTTAATGATATGGCTGTCTGTAAGTCAATACCTCTTGGCTTTGACTTTGGCTGCTGCTCGGGAAACGCGAGGCCCAAAAAGTCGCTTATTATAGAAGAGTTAGTGACTTAAAATCACCATTGCTTCAACTCTATCAATACAAGTAAAAGGGGCGCGAAAATAAAGTATATGTTTGTACACATGATAGTCACGGAAACGCACAACACACTTGATATGCTTGCTGTTGATAGACATGAATGAATGGAGTTTCACCGAACTATGCCACTTCTCATTCAGATACCCTAAAACACTGAGGATGAAGTACACAAAATAATGAATGAGAAAAGTGCTTAGTGATTACCATATAATTATGACCCGTTACCCTATGATTACCATATGATAACTCTACGATTACCGTATGAATCCTATTTGGTTTCCCTATATGGCTGTTCTGACAACAAAGTAAAAAATGAATATATATATATATATATATATATATATATATATATATATATATATATATATATATATATATATATATAGATATATATATTATATACATATATGTTTAGTTATATATATATATGTAATATATTAATATAAATATATATGTATACATATATATAAATATATACATAAATAAATATATGAATGTACATATATATATATATATATATATATATATATATATATATATATATAAATATATACATATATATATATACATATATATATATATATATATATATATATATATATATATATATATATATATATATATTTATATATATGTGCGGGTGCTTTGATTGCATTCATTATATCATGCCATTGCTATGCATATAACAACATCAAATATATGCTGCGTTTAGGGCGAAAAATAAGACGAATGCTATCAACCTGACAGGTTTTAGATAATAGACTGGCGTGTTATGCTTGACTTAAACCATCCCCTATCAGATGACTGATTGTTAACAAACATATACAATTGCGACACGGTGTTTTCGTGTACTTCAAGAAAATGTAATCAAACCGAATTTTATAAAGAGGTAAGAGCAACTCCCTATTTACTGCGGCAATTACTCCTTTGTTTAAGAACCAATCCGGAGCCAGCACAATAAGAAGACTGCTGTATTTCGGTTTACCGATTGCACCTACGGTCACATTGATCTACAAACCCGAGCCAGCAAATTATTATATTTTAGTTATTATTAAAAAATAGTCATATCAACATATCAAAAACATTAATTATAAAAATTTTAATTATTCCCTTGGAAGATGGTTCTTTTCTGTCGAATGAAATGACACAAATTGACACCTTTCCAGATCGGGAAAGAAAAGGTGACCGTGATTATTTGCACTCTCTACGACAGCAAATACTTGATTACATGACTTCAAAGGCTGATCGCTTATATGATATGATATCAATGCTTTTCGCATGCGTTGGATACCTCGACGTGCGATCATACAGTAAACACATTAGTCAGTCAATCAGAGTGGCAAATATAGTACATTCGAGTAAAACTTTACAACTTGGTAAAAGGCCAAGAAATAGTAAATGCATAGAGATCAAGATAAAAGTAACATATTTGAAGAGTGCATATTGCCAAATTGTATTCTGTCTGTGATATATCACTTTAAAAAAACTATCGTTGATTCATACCACTTTCTGAATAATCATCAAACAGCTACTCACATATAATCAACTAGATGCAACTGTCCATGAATGATTGACGGTTTAGGCATACCTACACACCGTGCAGGTGTTACCCTGCTGGCAGGATTTTTACCTATATACATTTTAAAAACATTGGCATCTCACCCACTGAAGTCGCACTGCTAACGGTCCTATAATGCTGTCTGATATGTGATTTTGTAATTTGCCGAGCGAAATCGAATTAAATGATGAAATGACTTTTGATAATGCTTCACAGAGACGCCAACAAATATATAATTTACAATTCACTCGTGAATAAGTGTACTCCAGCGGGATGGGCCTAATTTCCATGCCAGGAACGTGTGCAGTAACCAACAAAGACAATACAATGAAAGGTATATAATTTCTCTGAACATAAGGATATGGGTGGACAAATCTTACAAATCTTGCAAAGCCGGAATAAACTTTAAAAATTCAGTATCATGATCTATCTTTACATGCAATACGTACACGCAGCTTTTCAAACAAGATTATTGTTCCATTGATATTTTTACAAAGACAATGATTTAGGAAAGCCGTTGCAAAGGGATGAGTGGAATATTGCACAGTAATGCCACAATTAGCTAATGCATATAATGCTTTCATCGAAAATCATGCCTCGTAAGACGCCTGATTAATTACTTCCACATATCGTATACCGTATAACTGATGTTATAGTCATTTATTTTTGTCTCACAAATTGGTAGTAATTCCTCACCTGCCTTCAGAAGTACCACTTCAGCGCCAATGTAGTGGAATCGGAAATTCAGACTTAATACATGTCGTGCAACTACTTGCGATATGGTAGTATATATAGACACTAGCACTGTTTGCATGCTCCTGTTTAATTTTTAACCATATGCCATCACTAGCATACATGGATTATGATTGTGGTGCTATTCAGGTATTGTGGACAATCTTGCAAGTGGAGCAAAATATATGTTAATCCTGCGCATCTATTGTTTACTTTAAACAGGGACCAAATGACTGTTTATGCAAAGCAACAATAGACATACATACATTATTACAATCAAACTATGTCATAAAATCGTTAATCAATGCTAAATATGTTTGTAATTGGGAAAGTTTATGACAGTAATGGATAAATGTAATCTGATCAAACGCTTTGTTACGTTGCTCCAAATAATTCGGCTACTATTGAAACAACGATTTTCTTTTCCCCATTGCTGGATAACGTCTTACAGATGAAACCCATCGTATAATATGATTATCCAATAAAGATGATAATAAATAAGGGGATAGAGGATGTGGATATGTGCCTTATTGTCAGTAGCCATTTGTAATCGATGATCTCACGTGGCGGCGACCTCGGTGTTCTTTCCGATACTTCCTTTCACAAGTCGCTTCACTATTGCAATTTACGACGGAAGTCCATTGAAGACAGGCAATTTCGAGACAACTGAAAGCCGTTAGAGCACCTCATATGGTACTCCATTTGATGTGAAATTGCTTTTCAACGCCCATCTATGTAAGCTTTCGACATAAAATATGAATAGGTTCTGCTCTACAATCATGGTACGATTTGTTTGTGGGTCCTCATTCTAATCTGTGATTAGTAGAAATAGAATGTACGCTTGTCGAACTGGTGCCATCTTGCGAATCACTCACATTTGTGATAATATATCCCTTATCAAGAGATATATGTATATGTGAATTACGGTAAATGAAGTATCACTTTAGTGAAAAATGAAATGATCAACCTGATTTTGGATAATAGACTGGCAAAGTTATGCTTGATTAAACCATCCCCTATCAGATGACTGATTGTTAACAAACATATACAATTGCGACACGGTGTTTTCGTGTACTTCAAGAAAATGTAATCAATTTTATAAAGAGGTAAGAGCAACTCCCTATTTACTGCGGCAATTACTCCTTTGTTTAAGAACCAATCCGGAGCCAGCACAATAAGAAGACTGCTGTATTTCGGTTTACCGATTGCACCTACGGTCATTGATCTACAAACCCGAGCCAGCAAATTATTATATTTTAGTTATTATTAAAAAATAGTCATATCAACATATCAAAAACATTAATTATAAAAATTTTAATTATTCCCTTGGAAGATGGTTTTTTCTGTCGAATGAAATGACACAAATTGACACCTTTCCAGATCGGGAAAGAAAAGGTGACCGTGATTATTTGCACTCTCTACGACAGCAAATACTTGATTACATGACTTCAAAGGCTGATCGCTTATATGATATGATATCAATGCTTTTCGCATGCGTTGGATACCTCGACGTGCGATCATACAGTAAACACATTAGTCAGTCAATCAGAGTGGCAAATATAGTACATTCGAGTAAAACTTTACAACTTGGTAAAAGGCCAAGAAATAGTAAATGCATAGAGATCAAGATAAAAGTAACATATTTGAAGAGTGCATATTGCCAAATTGTATTCTGTCTGTGATATATCACTTTAAAACTATCGTTGATTCATACCACTTTCTGAATAATCATCAAACAGCTACTCACATATAATCAACTAGATGCAACTGTCCATGAATGATTGACGGTTTAGGCATACCTACACACCGTGCAGGTGTTACCCTGCTGGCAGGATTTACCTATATACATTTTAAAAACATTGGCATCTCACCCACTGAAGTCGCACTGCTAACGGTCCTATAATGCTGTCTGATATGTGATTTTGTAATTTGCCGAGCGAAATCGAATTAAATGATGAAATGACTTTTGATAATGCTTCACAGAGACGCCAACAAATATATAATTTACAATTCACTCGTGAATAAGTGTACTCCAGCGGGATGGGCCTAATTTCCATGCCAGGAACGTGTGCAGTAACCAACAAAGACAATACAATGAAAGGTATATAATTTCTCTGAACATAAGGATATGGGTGGACAAATCTTGCAAAGCCGGAATAAACTTTAAAAATTCAGTATCATGATCTATCTTTACATGCAATACGTACACGCAGCTTTTCAAACAAGATTATTGTTCCATTGATATTTTTACAAAGACAATGATTTAGGAAAGCCGTTGCAAAGGGATGAGTGGAATATTGCACAGTAATGCCACAATTAGCTAATGCATATAATGCTTTCATCGAAAATCATGCCTCGTAAGACGCCTGATTAATTACTTCCACATATCGTATACCGTATAACTGATGTTATAGTCATTTATTTTTGTCTCACAAATTGGTAGTAATTCCTCACCTGCCTTCAGAAGTACCACTTCAGCGCCAATGTAGTGGAATCGGAAATTCAGACTTAATACATGTCGTGCAACTACTTGCGATATGGTAGTAGTATATATAGACACTAGCACTGTTTGCAAGCTCCTGTTTAATTTTTAACCATATGCCATCACTAGCATACATGGATTATGATTGTGGTGCTATTCAGGTATTGTGGACAATCTTGCAAGTGGAGCAAAATATATGTTAATCCTGCGCATCTATTGTTTACTTTAAACAGGGACCAAATGACTGTTTATGCAAAGCAACAATAGACATACATATTATTACAATCAAACTATGTCATAAAATCGTTAATCAATGCTAAATATGTTTGTAATTGGGAAAGTTTATGACAGTAATCGATAAATGTAATCTGATCAAACGCTTTGTTACGTTGCTCCAAATAATTCGGCTACTATTGAAACAACGATTTTCTTTTCCCCATTGCTGGATAACGTCTTACAGATGAAACCCATCGTATGATATGATTATCCAATAAAGATGATAATAAATAAGGGGATAGAGGATGTGGATATGTGCCTTATTGTCAGTAGCCATTTGTAATCGATGATCTCACGTGGCGGAGACCTCGGTGTTCTTTCCGATACTTCCTTTCACAAGTCGCTTCACTATTGCAATTTACGACGGAAGTCCATTGAAGACAGGCAATTTCGAGACAACTGAAAGCCGTTAGAGCACCTCATATGGTACTCCATTTGATGTGAAATAGCTTTTCAACGCCCATCTATGTAAGCTTTCGACATAAATATGAATAGGTTCTGCTCTACAATCATGGTACGATTTGTTTGGGGGTCCTCATTCTAATCTGTGATTAGTAGAAATAGAATGTACGCTTGTCGAACTAGTGCCATCTTGCGAATCACTCAGGTATTACAAACGCATATTTGTGATAATATATCCCTTATCAAGAGATATATGTATCGTGAATTACGGTAAAAGAAGTATCACTAAAGTGTGAATTGATAATATTGTGGACTATATATATATATATATATATATATATATATATATATATATATATATATATATATATATATATATATATATATATATATATATATATATATATATTATATATTATATATATAGATCTCTCTCTATATATATATATATGGTTAAGACGGCCATATATATATATATATATATATATATATATATATATGTATATATATATATTGCCGTCTCAAAAACCTTAATAATCGGAGTTTAGATTTTGAACTTATACGGCCCCAGAATGACCAAGCGAATCTAGATAGCGTGCCTTAGTTGTTGAGGTAATCACTGCACCAGCGATCGCCGCAGGACAAAATTTGGTTTCTAGGAAAAAAGAATGGCAATACATGCGTCATATTCGTCCACATTTTACCCGATCAAACATCTGTGACCGCCTAATAAGCATGGTGCTGTATATAGCAGGTATTCTACTCTGAACGATGCTGCGGGGTTGTTCAAGTAAATAGACACATCTTCTTGGCATCTATCTAGGATAGGTCTGATCAATGAAAGCGAGATCGAGCACGGCCTTGACGATCATTAATTGTATATGAAACGTTATCATACAGAACCGTACGAGCGTAGTAGATGCATCAGTATGGTGATCCTAATATACAACAGTCTAACTGCACGCTGCGAACACGTCGCCCACGCCGATATCTTTTCAGGCTCGGTAATCATTCCATAGACAAAGGTTTTTCTTCTTGTTTTATTCATTGGCGGAACTGAATCCATGTTCGTTCTGCCCATGACGAATGTCTTCAATGTGGACGAGCACAATATTTCTATACTGTAGTAAATAAAAAAACTGATTATGGTAATCTTGGTTATCGTGGCATGGGGCAGATTTTAACTCGAACATTCAACGTTCGACTATACATTAGATTTATGTCTCTAAGCATAATGTTGAAAGTAGTCAATACGAAGCGATTATATTCATACACATGCACATGCACTCGAGTCATAAAGCGCCCCTCCTCCCTGACTTCTAGTATATATAGACAATTTGTTATCATAAACCCTGCTGCAATCATTTGCCTCCCTTCGCAGGTGTCACTGTTACAGTTTCGTCCTTTATCTGCCCACCCAGTTTCATCCCGCCTTGAAATTGCAAATTAATATTCTGATTGATGAGACAGCAACAAGGTCACAGTATCCCCAGCGAGACTAGCAATTGGTGATTCATCGTCATCAAATACCGCATTTCCCGTCAATAGACTGTTTCTACTATAACGGCTCAGTCACTTATTCAACTCCCGCTTATACAAATCTACGTTGCAGTCATACATGACCGATACGGCGTAAATACATCCGGGCATCTGGTCCTGAACTTTCAGTCATTCAGCTAATGACGTCATCGAGCCCAGTAGGGATGATGTACGTATGTGACAAACTTAAATGACAATATTCAATGATGTCATCATTGTTCTTTATATAACTATACTAACCTGTGATACTAAGATTTTGATTTGGTTGAATAGTGCTACATAACCATCCTCTGACCTTTCCAGTGCATGCGTAGTAACTTCTAGATAAATGCATTAGTTTCCAGGAGTGACTTTAGGGGAATTATTTTGATGAGGCTATTCGTGTCACATATGCCATGACTGTTTTACGACTGTATGTGTGTCATCTGCAGTTTCACTTATGTTCATATCAAAACGTGGTGAACATTGTGGTTGTTTATTCACACTTAGTAGTAAGCGTTGTTACATACGTATAAAAGCATGTGCAACAACTTGACATGACGCCCGCCAATACGTACGGCGATGATCTTAAGATGCGGAATGTATCATACGTTCTCACTTACTCATCCGCATCTATCCCAGTTGGCGAGTCGCGAGTGTAATCTTAGAAAGTATTAACGGGCACATTCAATTTCATATTTACAGCACACAGTATCCAAAAAAAACACATATCGCACTAGTTCGGAGACAAACAAGTACAGTATATTCATGCAATAATAGTTTTCTTCCCAATTGCTGTTCCAATACTCTCGATATATTTATTTTGCATTGTAATAATAGATAAGCGTTAAGTGTAAATGCACACCTAGTTTCATAATGTTAACTGCTTTCAAGGTTAGTTGCACTTGGTAAATACACCATCCACAATCGACATACCATATGATTGACGTAGGTAATTGGTCAATGTTCTGAGTGACAAATTTGACGCAGTTAAATTCATCTTGCCGCCATCCAACGCAGTTTCATTTACATCAAGTAAATACGGGGGCTGCATATAAATTACTCCCTAGTCCAGCATATTTACTGTAAACAGAGAATAGTTATAACAATCGAGTAATTCTTTAAAGCCATTGCTATGAGGTTATAAGGCTTGTTCGTCCCGCTACGAGATAAAGGCATGCAAACCCCGCGTCACCTTTAAATTGTACACCATCCTAGAACGTAGAAAAGTAATGATTTAAACGTCTGGGTAAAGAAATAAGTTGTCTTCAATCTGTTTGACATATTGCAATGTGTCATTTTTGAATGTGCCTTCAACGACCTATAAGCAATGTCCAAGTGACCTCGTGGTACAGCTCCATATGCTTTTTAGGCGAGTATTCTGCATCGCGTGTGGCCTGAAAGAGCATTTGGATATTTGTACCAGCATGCATTGTACTTTTTGTATGTTCAACTTATATTCAACAGAGCATAAACATTACCTAGCCAGCAGGCTATACTTGTCTTCGACTCTTGCTGTTCTACACGATTGATTGGTATATGAATGTATCGTATAAGCAGATATATAAACTAACTTAGTGATATAAGTTACATAAAAAAGGCTATAACCTGTTTTGCAATACCTCGTCTGTATATATGTTAATACACAAACACTCACACACACACACACATATATATATATATATATATATATATATATATATAATATATATATATATATATATATATATATATATATATATATATATATATATATATAATTCATGTATATGCCTATATAAATATATATACATATATATATAGATATATATATATATATGTATATATACTATATACGTATATATATATATATATATATATATATATATAAGGGATATATATATATATATGATATATAGATATATATATATATATATATATATATATATATAATATATATATTTATGTTATATATATTTATGTTATGAAAAGGCGCCCTTTAAACATGTATTGATGTACGCTGGATTTATGAATGCAGCGCAATACTACTTGATAGTGCTCAAAAATAGCGCAATCGCTCACTCCTTAAAATTTCTGTTTTCGGATTATTAAGCCAACATAAGCCGTGCCATTTTTTTAGAAAATAATAACGCTGCAGCAGAATCCTATGATTTGTGCTATGTCCGTCTACAGTTCTGCGTCGTGTCCATCGGCAAGTGCTGGGCTGGGTATCATGGGCGTGCATGGATATATAAAAGGCACTGTGCATGCTTGACCCACCGGATGGCAATTACTTTTCTCAATGCTTTCGGGGTCACATCATAGACATGACATAGAAATGGGTCCGAAAAAAATGCATGTGAAGGGCAAAGCAAGACACATATACCACATGTATAGTTTGTTACGCAATGTCATATGATGCTCACTTACACAAGACTTATTAAATGCTTTTGAACCTCATTTTTGTTCACCAAATATACAATGTTTAACAGTAAGTAATTATGACAATAACGGGTAGCATCCTCAAGGTCTAGTGCATCATTAAAGGTTGTTTGGTAGTTTATACATCAACCTTTTTTTTCTATGTTGAACGTGTGACAGTTTCATCAATGTACTAAAGGGTCGCCCAATCGGACATCAAATAATTAGAAAACCTAAATTTCATAATAACTTATCACATTCGTGTCAGTTAATTGATCAGCATATGAAAATATGCCGTTTGATATGAAGACGTTTATACATGATAAACAGAGCAAAAAGATTTTCGCAATGTATCGCCAGCAATAAGAAGCAAAGCTCCCAGGAATAAAATAATCTTATTGCCTTGGAAAATCGTTACATAGCTAGTAAAAGAAGGAAATACTCCTTACCTAGGCATTCATATGAAAAAGCTTACTCCATTATTAAAACCTACGCTGAATACTGGATCCGATAATTGGTGAAAATGGTGTTGTAGAAACGAGCGTAAGAAGTGTCGGCAGGCATACAACAAATGAATTATACCTACCTCTAATAGTCACCTCAAATGACAAACCAGGAGTCAATTTAATGCTGGAAATTCCACAGAGTGAACATCCTGATTATAGATGATGTGTTGCGATATGACATTAGTAGGTTCTGGCTCTAGGTATGCAGTACTATTCTGTCAATAAGATGATGCGTTGGCCTATACAAATGACAAATGATATTTTGATCCGCGTCATGCTATGCCAAGGACACTCACGTTATTTTTGAATGTATGGCTGTAGCTACACTGGGTAATCATCGGGCCTAATGTGACGCATTGCCAAGACGCTATTGATATATAATTCCGGAATCACATATTTATAACATTGCATGTCTTGAGGTCATCGTGTTGGGACATTTATCTAGGTCAGTGATGGTATTCGTCGAATCAAAGAGGAAGCTTTGGTTGAGCCCATCACATATTGTGGTCTTGAAAAGTAGTAAAACTGCGCTGCTTGTTATCCACCCTAACATGGTTAAGTTATCAAACGCTTTATGATGTGTTTATAAGGAGTGCAAAATTGTGTTTAATTGTAATATATGCAGCACCCAGATTGGTTGTTATCAAAGCGTTACCAAATTGTCCACCAACAACCTTATGGTAATATATTACCGAAAACATAACACCAGTTTGTTCATAGGTGCCCTCCAAATGGCCGAACACAATATCTACTTAGTATTTCAATATAGTCTGGTTAAGATATGTGCGCTTAAACGACGCAAACGACGCATCGATTCGGTTTTTTGTAATATTTTAGTGATAGCCGGTTTCTTCCTAATTCCATGCAAGGAAATTGCCTTTACTAAGGTGTGTGAATGTCACTGTAGTCTTAGGTACTCAGTACTACGGAGCTCACGAAACAAATTATTATAATATCATATAATCCAAACATGTCTTTCTTGAAATCCCCACTGAGACGCTGTCTTTCATGGCTGATCTTCTCCTTTTCATCTTTCATGTTGCATTTCTGTTCATCTTCTTTTCATCTTTTCAACATTTCACAATTCTTTGGTCATGTTAGCTTTGTAAATAATGACTTTCTTTAGGCAATACGTTCTTGGTCGTATCTCACATCATACGGTCTATGATGGGCTGTTCTTTGCTCTAAATCTGTTTAGGATTGGTTCTATATTTGGCGGATCACATCTAATTATCATGCTACAGCAGTTGCCCTAGTTGCTTTACATATGTTAATTAAGGCACCTTTTATGCATCCCCGTCCACTCAGAGCATTTAACATGGGATTAGGTATGGCGATGCTGCACATGGATTTCAACTTTTTTCCCTCGACTATATAACTAAGCAGAAAATTTTCCACAGCCATAGATGTACTGATATCCGGCCGAGATCGCGGTCGGACTCAATTAGTTGTTCAATTGGAGTTAAATGGTGATATTTGAAATTTAATAGAAAAACCGATTAAGCACTGGATATTATTTCGCAATGCACTTGTTCTACTTGACATGTATAAAGACATTATCTAGCAACTGATAGATGCCAAGATCGCACGAACCAACTAAATAAATGTATTATAGGTTGGGAAACATTGCCGCTGATAAGTTCTTTCAACTATCAGACAAAAGCTAGCCCCAGCAAAGGAATAACAAAAGAGTATTATATCACATTAGACTTGTCTTATACTCGCAGATGTGACAAACAAGACATAATTAATGGGTTTAATACAATAGTTCTTTTTGGTTTCACCCCTGAGACAATATGGCTGTATATCATTGATAAATAAGCGGAAAACAATGCTGACAAGTACATTAGTGAAGGCAGGATTTTGCACTAGAATAAATTTGTGGTACTTTTCAAAAGCAATGCTGATTATTCTGACTTAACGGAATAATGTATTTGTGTTTGATTAAGTGCGGTTCCCTAAGCGATACTTCATTACTGAATGTTTGCAGTGGATGCTATTGTCTCAGCCTCAGATGAATCACATGGTTGCCTAGAGCGACACAGAAAACAGGTAACATTCCATTCAAGTCAATTTATCAGTATACATCGCAGTATTGCACCAACGAACGCTTTATGTATACACGTTAAGTTTCTTCCCGTGCCTCGTGTTCTCCTTAATGCCAGGAGTATCATTAAATGTGACGACTTTGGTTGTTTTATGATGATACACGAAGGTGAATAATTATTTGGTTCCCAGAAGCGATTTTTCCGCAATTTATGGCACTGATTGCTACCTGCAGCATCCTTTCTAGTACATGCATTAGGTGCTTGTCAAGACTCCTGATCCGGTAATCCCATTTTACGATTTTCATATGCTTCGAGGTCATTTGCGTTTTTTTTGCATATTTCCTATGCGATGCGATACATTGATGAATGTGAAAATACGAATTATTTGAAAATCAGAAGTGCTCACATTAGGTCGTAATGAACCACAGCATAAAGTCGTAGTCTTATTTGAAACCTGCTTCTACGCTACACAAATCACGGTCGACTCTGATTTGGCACGTATCAACTCCTCTTTCCAGACATCACTACAGAATTTTAGCTTTGTATGTTGACCTAGTGCTTTGCAAGATGTAGTCTATTGTGTCATATCCTCATAGCAGTACGTCAGCGACGGGGTAAGCTTCCGGGGAGCTGGTTAGTGATACTGCGATGCCACCATTGCAGGTTGATCAACAACAATGGTTTGTGCTTAGGCATTTAAAATAAATTGATCTGTCACACTGGGAAAAACGTATAATGCGGAATGCATTGAGCAAAATACATCTGAAGCATGGAAGCAAACTGTCGAACATTAAAATAAGGCAGTGTCAGAAGAGTTAGGCAAAACCATGAGTGAACAGCGAACACCGTGCGACAACTGAGGTTCTGGCAACTAGGACGGTATTGACGATAATCTTATCTACTGCTGCAACGTGTGGATTTTTTATGCTTATCATCAGACACTCCGTAATCATTTGTCGAAGCAAAAAGGGATGTATTGGCCACGTTTCTAAACCAAGAACCAAACAAGATCATATAACGAAGGCTAGTTGTGTACAACTAAATGTCTATGAAACTGTATATTGTACTACAATGAAGCCGTGCTTTTCGAGAAGAATTGAGAATCGCACTTTGTGCTGATTCCCAATTTTTTCTCTACATCTTGATGAAATACAGGTCGTTATATGATACTTGTGATATTCATACATCATAACAGTGAAATGTAAACAAGAAGCATTGAATCAGGCTGATTGTACTTGTACTTAAAAATAACACCGTGTGTTACTTTATGAATTTAAGTGAAATAAGCTGTTATAATCCAAACGTTAAATTCTTAACACGGACTCCTGAATGAGGCAAGATGCACTCATAGCGTGTGTCCTTCGCATAATATAACCCGAATCCAAGTTTGTCAATCAATTGACTGTACTAATATAGTTGCAGCACTTATCACACTGCCTCGATTCATGGCATAAAAACGTGCAACATTACTCAGTAACCTTGCCAATGGGTATGTAATATGATGAGTTTTAGCAATCAGTGTTCGTCTGCTTAATACTAAGTCCTGCATATAGGTCGGAAATTGAGCCTTTGCCATTCCACCTTACTTCACATTACTTTGGACGATTGCACGATTAAATCCCCTATGGGTGGAGACATTTAAAACAAAAATGAATGGGCGTTGCTGAAGAATATCCTGAAACCATACCCGTTACTTTTTGATTTCATTTGAAAGGTTATAATTTTTGGAAGTCAAATAGCTGCAACAATTAACATATTCCGAGAAGATACCTCTGTGTACTTGGTGTCAAACTTTATTGCAATCATATCGTTTTGCTCACCATCACGTATGATAAACAAACGAAATTGGATGTTTATTTATTATCTTGACGATTGATGTATGTATTTCCCGTATCAATCTGATCACAAGATGCCCCCTTTACGGTTTCTGTAACTACCTCACATAGGCATTTATATGAATTAATTACACCTTGAATTGTTGTGAATCATATTGCATTTCAAGGTTCATAATTGCAGAACGTAAGCATGTAGAAAAGAGTTATTACAGCATGGAGTGATTTATCAATCCTTATCTTAGTTTACGTTCAATGTGACGATAGTTATTTGCTTTGAAAAACCATAGCACGTCAGCTTTGACACGAAGTCCAAGTCATGAGGTTACAAAACAACATCGATTCGTAGGTTAACCTGTTGATATTATCACATTATTTAACACCAAGGGATATACACTGAGACCAACATATCCATAAATGTCAACGTTAAACAAGTTTATCACGCAGCATATTCCATTGCTTTGGGCAGGTTATAGTGTACTGTGTCTTGTGGAAGATAATGCAGGAACGCAAACAACCTCTGTAGTGTTTAACATTAGACATCAGGAGCGTAGAACGACGGCTGTGTTTGGCAGTGTCTAGATAGGCACGCCATAATTTTGGCAGATCATAAAACGAATGCAATAATGCAGCAAATCAAGTTTTGTTTGCACGTTTTGATCCTGCCTTGTGCACTTCAATATGGACATCTCTGTAACCAATCATTATAACTATTAGAGGTACAGGAATAATGCATTATAGTTGTCTAATGTATTTGCCAGGTAATGGCGTTATAAATAAATAAAGTGGATAAATAATCAATGGCTCAGGTTGGAGCCCTTGATGAAACCCCAAAGTTTTTAAATCATTGCCAAATTATGGCATACCTACATGATATTTTGATCAGCTATGTTTATTGACTCATGGGACATAATGGCTCACTAGCTCCATCTTTTCAATTTATACAGGGTCATGCTATTTCCAGCTGTAAAACGTTTTAGTTTAGAGCGCTTAATATGCGCAATGTACATTAAAGCATTGATGTCCGTCCCTAAGCCAAATATGGCATTACATATATAATTAGCATCGGAAAGCGGTACGACCAGCACCGTGTGTATCACTGGCCTGACTTAAATAGCACGAGTAGTTGACATTCTGAACAGTGACTCGTACAGCATATGATGACGCTACCGGAGTAATGCGATTCACCGTCAATTACCGCTCAGGGAGCACGGTTGTTTTAGATGGGGAACATAACAAATGTTTTGTTCTTTACATAATTGGATTTGTCAAATTAAGCTGTCCTTTAGGGTATAGCCAGTAATTGCCCTCTATTTACTTCTGGCTGACTACTCAAATGTGAAGTTTCACGTTGTCTATTTGAATCGATTGCTATATTATACCTGTTAAATATACCCGGAATATATTGCTTGGCGAATATAACTTCACTTACTCGACGCAAGTCTAACGGCCTTTCTGATACAATGTATCATTTTCAATCAATCTCATGGAGTTTCCGATACCATGTATCATTGTAATATCGTAATAAATTTAATAAATCGATATTTGGTTATAAAACCATTGGTTAAGGTTAATCGAGATCGTAATTTACATCAAAATGCTTCACTAGTAAAGGCTACAACAAGTAAACGCTGGACAGAAAAGAGTGTGTGTGTGTGTGTGTGTGTGTGTGTGTGTGTGTGTGTGTGTGTGTGTGTGTGTGTGTGTGTGTGTGTGTGTGTGTGTGTGTGTGTGTGTGTGTGTGTGTGTGTGTGTGTGTGTGTGTGTGTGTGTGAGAGAGAGAGAGAGAGAGAGATTGAGCGAGCAGGAGAGAGAACCAGAGACCGAGAACGACCGAGAGAGAGGAGGAGAAGGAGGGAGAAAGAGGTAGAGAGGGGGAAAGATAGAGCGGGAGAGAGAGAGAACTTAAAAGAGAGAGAGAACTAGAGAGAGAGAGAGAGAGAGAGAGAGAGAGAGAGAGAGAGAGAGAGAGAGAGAGAGAGAGAGAGAGGGCAAGAACGGGGCGAGATAGAGAGAGATAAAGTGAGCGAGAGAGCGAGCGAGCGAGATAGAGGGAGAAATGACGGGAGCGAGCGAGAGAGAGATAAAGAGTGAGCGAGAGAACGAAACAGAGAGATATAGAGAGAAAGATAGCGAGTGAGAGAGAGGACAAAGGAGATAGATAGAGAAGGAGAGAGAACGAGAGAGAGAGAGAACGAGAGGGAGATAGAGAACGATAGAGAGATAGTGAGAGGAAGATAATGAGTCCATCGGCGACATCATCATCAACGTCAGAGATAATGATATGGGAGCAGATTAAGTTTTCTTGGAACCTCTCTCTGCTCTGCCTGTCCCCTACCCTATTAACGTCGATCATATTTTTATCATTCAGTAGGGGACATTCGTAAGTAAGGAATAGCAATTAAGTGTATATGAGTCTGTAACATTCTGAACAAAGCCGAATGAAGGCAAATTGTTGCAACGTAAACCTCAGTCTTGATTTGCATCATATCTTTGACGTATTACGCTACGACATTGTGCTGTTATTGTATGATTCATTTACAGTTTCCAAACTGCATAAAATAATCATATATGACGTCACTAATTATATTTGAGAACTTTTCTTATGAGATCGCATTTTGTATGCACGTGACTTAATAGAGCTTTCTTTCCCTCAAGCATCCATTAGACTTGGATGTACTCATCCTCTAACGATATCTGTCCATCTCCTCTTTGGTCTGCCTCACTGGTTTGTACCCTCCTATATCAATAAACAATAAGCCATACCGCAGATATGGGTATCATATTAGGGTAAGTTAATGCTCAGGCCTACCTATGCCAGAAGTATCATTCAATGTAAAACACATCTGAACAGTTGGTCCTTTCAAAGTCGGCGATTGCGTGCAGCTCGGTGTATTGAACGCAAAGAGAAGAGAATACTTCCAACCGATTTGTATTCATCTGTTATAAGGTCAAAGAAATGAAGTACTCCTTTGTGGTACGTCCTATGATAAGTTGCTTAAATATATATGCTCTAGGCACTGAAGGTGGTATTTTGGTTCACCTAGATTCACTGACTACACGTGATTCTTCTGATATGGTAAATATCCTCTATAGGACATTATAAATTTACGAGCCGATGATAATACTTCTTGACAAATAATGCCGTCTGTTTCTTTCTGGTCATACCTTAATGTACGATGTGGATGTTATCATCTAAGCGTTAGATCCTCAACGCGGATTCTCAAATGAGGCACGATGCACTCACAGCGTGTGTCTTTAGTGTTATATTATCCGGATTAAAACTCATTTTGTTTCTCAATCAAATGACTCTACGGGTCATTTCAAGCACTCATTTGAACGTTAATAGCTGCCAAAATTTGTTCTTCCTTTAGCATTATCGTTGCTGTTGAGAAACAGGTTGAATTCATTAGCTTGAATGTTGTTGGGCGATCACTTGCTATATTGGCATGTAAAACATTACACCGTACATATTTTGTTGCATTGTTTATCGCGCTGCTGCATGAGGCCAATGGCATGAAGGGATTGTTTTCTAAAGGCAGAAAACAAGCTCAGTACACTTATTAATAGGTATGTAATGTAATTCGTTGTAGCGGTCGGCGTAATCTGCTGATTACGAAGTCCTGCATATAGGCTGGTAATTGAGCTTCGGCTATTTTATGGAGGTATAATTTCAAGCTTCACATTACCAAGGACGATTGCAGGGGCATTAATATGAACTAATTACAAATTGCATTTGAAGGTCCATAATTGCCTAACGAACGCAAGCATGTTGAGAATACCGTTCCTTTATTACGACAGGGAGTGGTTTATCAATCCTTATCTTAGTTTACGTTCAATGTTGTTACTTTGTTAAACAACAACACGTTAGCTTTAACACGGAGTCCAAGTCATGAGATTGCAAAACTACATGGAGCCTTAGGTTGACATATTGATATAATTGCATTATTTAACATACATGAAGACCATCATATCCATAAATGTCAATTATAAACAAGATCTTACCACGCAGTATATTCTATTGCTTGGGGCAAGTTATAACGTATTATGTCTTCTGGGAGATAATGCGGGAACTGCAAGCAAGATGTGTAGTGTTTAACATTAGCCATCAGAAGCGTAGAACGTCGGCTGTGTTTGGTAGTGTCTAGATAGGCGAGCGTTAATTTTGGTAGGTCATAAAGCCAATGCAATAATGCAGCAAATTAGGTTTGTGTACGTTATGTTCCTTCCTTTTGCATTCCTGCGAAGTGGTTCAATAATCAATGGCTAAGGTTGGAGCACTCAATTAAAGTCAACAATTTTTAAATCATTGCTACATTATGACATACTTATGTGATCATCATTTTGATCAGCTATGTTTATTTACTCATGGATCATATTGGCTTTTTAGCCCTCAAATTATAAAGGGTCATATTATTTCCAGCTGTAAAACGCTTTACTTTAGACCGCTTAACATGTGCAATATACATTAAAGCATTGATGGCTGTCCATAAGCCAAATATGCATTCGTAATGTAATTATCTTCTGGAAGCGGAACGACCAGCACCGTGTATATCACTTCAATATCATTCTTAGTAGTAACTCGGACACCTTGTAATGACGAAACCGAGGAAATGCGGTTTAAAGTCAGTCATCGCTCAGGAAGCAGGGCTGTTTAAGTGTAATGGACAATTGTAATGAGATGGTGAACAAAAAATGTTCTTTTTCTTTACATGATTGGATTTGTTAATTAAGCTGCCAGAAATATGACGATCAATTTGCAACCGGGTAATTTCTGTACAACATCTAATTGCAATTGTTTCAAGGACAGATTTTGAAGAACATAATGCCATTGGCACATCTACCACACTCAAGTAAAAGAAGTCCCAGCATGGAAAATGATGTCATAGAATTTCTATGAATACTTTCACTTACATAAATTGTGCAAAATGTGTAAGACCTGAAAAGAAGTGTAGCAACTCTGAGGCACAATGGTGCCAAGCGGAAAATACTATTATCATGATGGAGCTGTTTTAATTGCTGGCATTGTGATCACACAACAGAACATTTTAACATGCACTTAATATTGACCAAGGGGAAATCATATCATCTTATATTATGACTAACTAGCAAGTGTTGTAAAGCAATATTCTAACATTTAGGCGGCTGTACTGCAACCACAATTAAGCGGTCCCTATGCACTGATTGGCCAACAAGTTAAAGCCGCCCCTACACGCCAGCCGGCCCCTCAGTTTCGACTGGCGGAGGCAGTCAGTCTAAATCCACAGAGCAGAACTCTCGCTTAAAGCCAAACGGCATTCTTATGTTAGTTTACAACACAAGTGTCTCTTGGAAAGACGGATAACTCATGGCATTATTGTTCTGAGGTAGCCACGAAAATCAACGCATCTATATCGGACGTGGTATATTTGGAAGATCGTGCTTGATACAAAATAGTCAAAGCCAAAGCTAAATTCCTTCTTAAATTCAACAAGTGTTGTATGATGCTTAATTGCACCAAGGTAAACAATTTCAAATTGGAATTACTCACCTGTATGTCTTTCACTGTTGACAACTTTATTTGCTTAATTAATATTGTTATGAGCTTCTCATCACACAACAGATGGCCCTATACTAAATGAATAAGAAATTATTTGCCGGAATGTTATAGTAAGTGCACAAAACCTTAGAAGCTGGGCAACATCTTTCCCACAACACTACAAGAAGATCACAACTCTCAGACCCTCACCGTGCCTCCATCTCTCGCACAGACCTCAGATCTTTACCGTATTGCTGGTTGTCCGTATCTTACCTTCCTTGTTTTCACTATCCCTCTCTCTCTCTCTTTTTTTGCGAGAGACACTAAATGCGACCTCATTGACCATAGGATTGTGTACAAAATACACTATTCAATAGTTGAGTCGAGTCTGAATTAATATATCAATATTAATTCAATATGGATATTAGTCTACGTCCATCGAGCCACAACCACACAGCATCTTGTATGTTACGCTGTGCTTGTAGATTAAATTAGACATCGGGTTTTACAACATAAGTGTTTGCATTTTTATATAAGATTTTCCCAAATACACTTTGGCATTATCAAATCAATTCTCACAAAGACGATAATAAGTAAAAAAAAAATTTGAATTGCTGATTGCATCATCACTCCAACTATGTAAGCTAACAAAAAAGGATATGTTCCTGAATTATCCTCAGGAGGCAACCGACAGAGCGAAAGCATGTAATAGGGCACGCTGACAGTGTATAGAGATGGTTTGCGGTTATAACGACTGTAACCAAAACATTTCTTTCTTATTCAATATTCAGACAACGGATGCTTGCAGTTAGCTTATTTTTCGTTTGTTGAATGCCACGTCTGACATAGTTATTTGTGACATCTTTATGACGTTCAAAAACGTAACTGCTTTTGCCCAGTGCCCTGAATGAGGTATCCATGGAGGCATTGCAGCAGCAAAGTGTCACATAACTCCTGAATATTTCCTGGAATATATGCGCCTTGGATAATGATATACACAGCTAAGTAACAACAGTGACCTTGGCATGATAATAATCGGGCTCACAAACAGATATAATTTGTCAGTTTAACAGTCCAGTGAGTCATTTCGAGTACTCGTTTGCATAATTTATGTTAATTACTGTCTCCATTAACCAGCTTCCCTACTGCACTCTGCAGTATAGACAGGATCCGAGCATGTGTTGTTATTCCGACACTTATCTCTTGCTTGTGTGCAACCACATGTGGATTTATGTTACTAAAAGAATAATTTACATTAAATTAGGTTATTCATACTGTGTTAGGCATCACTTCTTATCCAGGGAGCAGCAAGGAGATTAATTGCTGTTACTTTCTCCTTTCATCACAGGTCCCATACGAATCCCAACGAATGCAGCGATACTCCGCGTAAGTGACGCTATAAGATAAATTCATGGTCATAGCGTCATGTTAAGTACACCATCATTGTTAATGTAGGCGCACTTGACCTCCAGTGCTTATTAGTGTGGCGCCAGCTCGATGGCGCCAGTACATTAAGAGACTCAAACAAAAATGGGTTGATAGTGATTGTAGAAAAATAAATCATTCTGTTTTGGGGGTTTCTTTTGTTACTCTGTCAAGGAAACTGACGACTCGGTGACAGTTGGTGTATTGACAGTGCACAGCTGACTCAAAATGTTTTCATTAATCTGGCCATAAAAAGCCAATACAAGGAAAGTATAATTGATTGGTAGGCATACTGCTGTAATGAATCTATTTGTCTGTCTGCAGCAATTATAGTGTGCGCTACTTGCAAATAGATTTGCTACCATACATTTCTATATCTAAAATTGCATTTCAATCACTACCATTTTGATACGCTACCATTTCGATCAAGTGAAATTGCATTCATCATGGCGTAATCATGTTGCGCATGCCTTGCCCTTTTGGAATGTATTGCTTTGCGAATATAACTTCGCTAATTCGAAGCAATTCTTATCGATTTCTGATGCAATATATCATTTTCAATAAATCTTATGGAAATATACTATGTATCATTTTTGATATCGCCATTAATTGAATAACTCGATCTGTGATTATAAAACCATTGGTTAAGGTTAATCGAGATCGTAATTAACATGAAAATGCTTTACTAGTTAAGGCTAGAGCAAATAGACACTGGGAAGAAAATAGTGCTAGTGTGTGAGAGAAACAAAGAGAGAGAGAGAGAGAGAGAGAGAGAGAGAGAGAGAGAGAGAGAGAGAGAGAGAGAGAGAGAGAGAGAAGAAAGAAGACAGTGAAAACAAAACGAGGTAGGAAGATATTTATGGGATGAGTCAATGCGGAAGAGCATGGCATAAATTTGTGGTGTCGACCTTGACACAAGCGTGACACCATTAGCCACATCAGCGGATGTTAAACAAACAACAACACGTAAGCTTTTACACGGAGTCCAAGTCATGAGATTGCAAAACTACATGGAGCCTTAGGTTGACATATTGATATAATTGCATTATTTAACATACATGAAGACCATCATATCCATAAATGTCAATTATAAACAAGATCTTACCACGCAGTATATTCTATTGCTTGGGGCAAGTTATAACGTATTATGTCTTCTGGGAGATAATGCGGGAAACTGCAAGCAAGATGTGTAGTGTTTAACATTCGCCATCAGAAGCGTAGAACGTCGGCTGTGTTTGGTAGTGTCTAGATAGGCGAGCGTTAATTTTGGTAGGTCATAAAGCCAATGCAATAATGCAGCAAATTAGGTTTGTGTACGTTATGTTCCTTCCTTTTGCATTCCTGCGAAGTGGTTCAATAATCAATGGCTAAGGTTGGAGCACTCAATTAAAGTCAACAATTTTTAAATCATTGCTACATTATGACATACTTATGTGATCATCATTTTGATCAGCTATGTTTATTTACTCATGGATCATATTGGCTTTTTAGCCCTCAAATTATAAAGGGTCATATTATTTCCAGCTGTAAAACGCTTTACTTTAGACCGCTTAACATGTGCAATATACATTAAAGCATTGATGGCTGTCCATAAGCCAAATATGCATTCGTAATGTAATTATCTTCTGGAAGCGGAACGACCAGCACCGTGTATATCACTTCAATATCATTCTTAGTAGTAACTCGGACACCTTGTAATGACGAAACCGAGGAAATGCGGTTTAAAGTCAGTCATCGCTCAGGAAGCAGGGCTGTTTAAGTGTAATGGACAATTGTAATGAGATGGTGAACAAAAAATGTTCTTTTTCTTTACATGATTGGATTTATTAATTAAGCTGCCAGAAATATGACGATCAATTTGCAACCGGGTAATTTCTGTACAACATCTAATTGCAATTGTTTCAAGGACAGATTTTGAAGAACATAATGCCATTGGCACATCTACCACACTCAAGTAAAAGAAGTCCCAGCATGGAAAATGATGTCATAGAATTTCTATGAATACTTTCACTTACATAAATTGTGCAAAATGTGTAAGACCTGAAAAGAAGTGTAGCAACTCTGAGGCACAATGGTGCCAAGCGGAAAATACTATTATCATGATGGAGCTGTTTTAATTGCTGGCATTGTGATCACACAACAGAACATTTTAACATGCACTTAATATTGACCAAGGGGAAATCATATCATCTTATATTATGACTAACTAGCAAGTGTTGTAAAGCAATATTCTAACATTTAGGCGGCTGTACTGCAACCACAATTAAGCGGTCCCTATGCACTGATTGGCCAACAAGTTAAAGCCGCCCCTACACGCCAGCCGGCCCCTCAGTTTGACTGGCGGAGGCAGTCAGTCTAAATCCACAGAGCAGAACTCTCGCTTAAAGCCAAACGGCATTCTTATGTTAGTTTACAACACAAGTGTCTCTTGGAAAGACGGATAACTCATGGCATTATTGTTCTGAGGTAGCCACGAAAATCAACGCATCTATATCGGACGTGGTATATTTGGAAGATCGTGCTTGATACAAAATAGTCAAAGCCAAAGCTAAATTCCTTCTTAAATTCAACAAGTGTTGTATGATGCTTAATTGCACCAAGGTAAACAATTTCAAATTGGAATTACTCACCTGTATGTCTTTCACTGTTGACAACTTTATTTGCTTAATTAATATTGTTATGAGCTTCTCATCACACAACATTGCATGTGCGTGACACTAAATTTGCGGGCAATTTATTACGAGATAAACTTAAAGAGATGGCCCTATACTAAATGAATAAGAAATTATTTGCCCGAATGTTATAGTAAGTGCACAAAACCTTAGAAGCTGGGCAACATCTTTCCCACAACACTACAAGAAGATCACAACTCTCAGACCCTCACCGTGCCTCCATCTCTCGCACAGACCTCAGATCTTTACCGTATTGCTGGTTGTCCGTATCTTACCTTCCTTGTTTTCACTATCCCTCTCTCTCTCTTTTTTGCGAGAGACACTAAATGCGACCTCATTGACCATAGGATTGTGTACAAAATACACTATTCAATAGTTGAGTCGAGTCTGAATTAATATATCAATATTAATTCAATATGGATATTAGTCTACGTCAATCGAGCCACAACCACACAGCATCTTGTATGTTACGCTGTGCTTGTAGATTAAATTAGACATCGGGTTTTACAACATAAGTGTTTGCATTTTTATATAAGATTTTCCCAAATACACTTTGGCATTATCAAATCAATTCTCACAAAGACGATAATAAGTAAAAAAAAAATTTGAATTGCTGATTGCATCATCACTCCAACTATGTAAGCTAACAAAAAAGGATATGTTCCTGAATTATCCTCAGGAGGCAACCGACAGAGCGAAAGCATGTAATAGGGCACGCTGACAGTGTATGGAGATGGTTTGCGGTTATAACGACTGTAACCAAAACATTTCTTTCTTATTCAATATTCAGACAACGGATGCTTGCAGTTAGCTTATTTTTCATTTGTTGAATGCCACGTCTGACATAGTTATTTGTGACATCTTAATGACGTTCAAAAACGTAACTGCTGTTGCACAGTGCCCTGAATGAGGTATCCATGGAGGCATTGCATCAGCAAAGTGTCACATAACTCCTGAATATTTCCTGGAATATATGCGCCTTGGATAATGATATACACAGCTAAGTAACAACAGTGACCTTGGCATGATAATAATCGGGCTCACAAACAGATATAATTTGTCAGTTTACCAGCCCAGTGAGTCATTTCGAGTACTCGTTTGCATAATTTAAGTTAATTACTGTTTCCATTAACCAGCTTCCCTACTGCACTCTGCAGTATAGACAGGATCCGAGCATGTGTTGCAATTCCGACACTTATCTATTGCTTGTGTGCAACTACATGTGGATTTATGCTACTAAAAGAATAATTTACATTTAATTAGGTTATTCATACTGTGTTAGGCATCACTTCTTATCCAGGGAGGATCAAGGAGATTGATTGCTATTACTTTCTCCTACTCGTCTTTCATCACAGGTCCCATACGAATCCCAACGAATGCAGCGATACTCCGCGTAAGTGACGCTATAAGATAAAATCATGGTCATAGCGTCATGTTTAGTACACCATCATTGTTAATGTAGGCGCACTTGACCTCCAGTGCTTATTAGTGTGGCGCCAGCTAGATGGCACCAGTACATTAAGAGACTTAAACAAAAATGGGTTGATAGTGATTGTAGAAAAATAAATCATTCTGTTTTGGGGGTTTCTTTTGTTACTCTGTCAAGGAAACTGACGACTCGGTGACAGTTGGTGTATTGATAGTGCACAGCTGACTCAAAATGTTTTCATTAATTTGGCCATAAAATGCCAATACAAGGAAAGTATAATTGATTGGTAGGCATACTGTTGTAATGAATCTATTTGTCTTGCAGCAATTATAGTGTGCGCTACTTGCAAATAGATTTGCTACCATACATTTCTATCTAAATTGCATTTCAATCACTACCATTTTGATACGCTACCATTTCGATCAAGTGAAATTGCATTCATCATGGCGTAATCATGTTGCGCATGCCTTGCCCTTTTGGAATGTATTGCTTTGCGAATATAACTTCGCTAATTCGAAGCAATTCTTATCGATTTCTGATGCTATATATCATTTTCAATAAATCTTATGGAATATACTATGTATCATTTTTGATATCGCAATTAATTGAATAACTCGATCTGTGATTATAAAACCATTGGTTAAGGTTAATCGAGATCGTAATTAACATGAAAATGCTTTACTAGTTAAGGCTAGAGCAAATAGACACTGGGAAGAAAATAGTGCTAGTGTGTGAGAGAAACAAAGAGAGAGAGAGAGAGAGAGAGAGAGAGAGAGAGAGAGAGAGAGAGAGAGAAAGAAAGAAAAAGAAAGAAAGAGAGAGTAAGGGAGACAGTGAAAACAAAACGAGGTAGGAAGATATTTATGGGATGAGTCAATGCGGAAGAGCATGGCATAAATTTGTGGTGTCGACCTTGACACAAGCGTGACACCATTAGCCACATCAGCGGATGTTAAACAAACAACAACACGTAAGCTTTTACACGGAGTCCAAGTCATGAGATTGCAAAACTACATGGAGCCTTAGGTTGACATATTGATATAATTGCATTATTTAACATACATGAAGACCATCATATCCATAAATGTCAATTATAAACAAGATCTTACCACGCAGTATATTCTATTGCTTGGGGCAAGTTATAACGTATTATGTCTTCTGGGAGATAATGCGGGAACTGCAAGCAAGATGTGTAGTGTTTAACATTAGCCATCAGAAGCGTAGAACGTCGGCTGTGTTTGGTAGTGTCTAGATAGGCGAGCGTTAATTTTGGTAGGTCATAAAGCCAATGCAATAATGCAGCAAATTAGGTTTGTGTACGTTATGTTCCTTCCTTTTGCATTCCTGCGAAGTGGTTCAATAATCAATGGCTAAGGTTGGAGCACTCAATTAAAGTCAACAATTTTTAAATCATTGCTACATTATGACATACTTATGTGATCATCATTTTGATCAGCTATGTTTATTTACTCATGGATCATATTGGCTTTTTAGCCCTCAAATTATAAAGGGTCATATTATTTCCAGCTGTAAAACGCTTTACTTTAGACCGCTTAACATGTGCAATATACATTAAAGCATTGATGGCTGTCCATAAGCCAAATATGCATTCGTAATGTAATTATCTTCTGGAAGCGGAACGACCAGCACCGTGTATATCACTTCAATATCATTCTTAGTAGTAACTCGGACACCTTGTAATGACGAAACCGAGGAAATGCGGTTTAAAGTCAGTCATCGCTCAGGAAGCAGGGCTGTTTAAGTGTAATGGACAATTGTAATGAGATGGTGAACAAAAAATGTTCTTTTTCTTTACATGATTGGATTTGTTAATTAAGCTGCCAGAAATATGACGATCAATTTGCAACCGGGTAATTTCTGTACAACATCTAATTGCAATTGTTTCAAGGACAGATTTTGAAGAACATAATGCCATTGGCACATCTACCACACTCAAGTAAAAGAAGTCCCAGCATGGAAAATGATGTCATAGAATTTCTATGAATACTTTCACTTACATAAATTGTGCAAAATGTGTAAGACCTGAAAAGAAGTGTAGCAACTCTGAGGCACAATGGTGCCAAGCGGAAAATACTATTATCATGATGGAGCTGTTTTAATTGCTGGCATTGTGATCACACAACAGAACATTTTAACATGCACTTAATATTGACCAAGGGGAAATCATATCATCTTATATTATGACTAACTAGCAAGTGTTGTAAAGCAATATTCTAACATTTAGGCGGCTGTACTGCAACCACAATTAAGCGGTCCCTATGCACTGATTGGCCAACAAGTTAAAGCCGCCCCTACACGCCAGCCGGCCCCTCAGTTCGACTGGCGGAGGCAGTCAGTCTAAATCCACAGAGCAGAACTCTCGCTTAAAGCCAAACGGCATTCTTATGTTAGTTTACAACACAAGTGTCTCTTGGAAAGACGGATAACTCATGGCATTATGGTTCTGAGGTAGCCACGAAAATCAACGCATCTATATCAGACGTGGTATATTAGGAAGATCGTGCTTGATACAAAATAGTCAAAGCCAAAGCTAAATTCCTTCTTAAATTCAACAAGTGTTGTATGATGCTTAATTGCACCAAGGTAAACAATTTCAAATTGGAATTACTCACCTGTATGTCTTTCACTGTTGACAACTTTATTTGCTTAATTAATATTGTTATGAGCTTCTCATCACACAACATTGCATGTGCGTGACACTAAATTTGCGGGCAATTTATATTACGAGATAAACTTAAAGAGATGGCCCTATACTAAATGAATAAAAAATTATTTGCCGGAATGTTATAGTAAGTGCACAAAACCTTAGAAGCTGGGCAACATCTTTCCCACAACACTACAAGAAGATCACAACTCTCAGACCCTCACCGTGCCTCCATCTCTCGCACAGACCTCAGATCTTTACCGTATTGCTGGTTGTCCGTATCTTACCTTCCTTGTTTTCACTATCCCTCTCTCTCTCTTTTTTGCGAGAGACACTAAATGCGACCTCATTGACCATAGGATTGTGTACAAAATACACTATTCAATAGTTGAGTCGAGTCTGAATTAATATATCAATATTAATTCAATATGGATATTAGTCTACGTCAATCGAGCCACAACCACACAGCATCTTGTATGTTACGCTGTGCTTGTAGATTAAATTAGACATCGGTTTTTACAACATAAGTGTTTGCATTTTTATATAAGATTTTCCCAAATACACTTTGGCATTATCAAATCAATTCTCACAAAGACGATAATAAGTAAAAAAAAAATTTGAATTGCTGATTGCATCATCACTCCAACTATGTAAGCTAACAAAAAAGGATATGTTCCTGAATTATCCTCAGGAGGCAACCGACAGAGCGAAAGCATGTAATAGGGCACGCTGACAGTGTATGGAGATGGTTTGCGGTTATAACGACTGTAACCAAAACATTTCTTTCTTATTCAATATTCAGACAACGGATGCTTGCAGTTAGCTTATTTTTCGTTTGTTGAATGCCACGTCTGACATAGTTATTTGTGACATCTTTATGACGTTCAAAAAACGTAACTGCTTTTGCCCAGTGCCCTGAATGAGGTATCCATGGAGGCATTGCAGCAGCAAAGTGTCACATAACTCCTGAATATTTCCTGGAATATATGCGCCTTGGATAATGATATACACAGCTAAGTAACAACAGTGACCTTGGCATGATAATAATCGGGCTCACAAACAGATATAATTTGTCAGTTTACCAGCCCAGTGAGTCATTTCGAGTACTCGTTTGCATAATTTATGTTAATTACTGTCTCCATTAACCAGCTTCCCTACTGCACTCTGCAGTATAGACAGGATCCGAGCATGTGTTGCAATTCCGACACTTATCTATTGCTTGTGTGCAACTACATGTGGATTTATGCTACTAAAAGAATAATTTACATTTAATTAGGTTATTCATACTGTGTTAGGCATCACTTTCTTATCCAGGGAGGATCAAGGAGATTGATTGCTATTACTTTCTCCTACTCGTCTTTCATCACAGGTCCCATACGAATCCCAACGAATGCAGCGATACTCCGCGTAAGTAACGCTATAAGATAAAATCATGGTCATAGCGTCATGTTTAGTACACCATCATTGTTAATGTAGGCGCACTTGACCTCCAGTGCTTATTAGTGTGGCGCCAGCTTGATGGCACCAGTACATTAAGAGACTTAAACAAAAATGGGTTGATAGTGATTGTAGAAAAATAAATCATTCTGTTTTGGGGGTTTCTTTTGTTACTCTGTCAAGGAAACTGACGACTCGGTGACAGTTGGTGTATTGATAGTGCACAGCTGACTCAAAATGTTTTCATTAATTTGGCCATAAAATGCCAATACAAGGAAAGTATAATTGATTGGTAGGCATACTGTTTGTAATGAATCTATTTGTCTTTGCAGCAATTATAGTGTGCGCTACTTGCAAATAGATTTGCTACCATACATTTCTATCTAAATTGCATTTCAATCACTACCATTTTGATACGCTAAACCATTTCGATCAAGTGAAATGTTGCATTCATCATGCTTTGCGAAATAACTTCGCTTAATTCGAAGCAATTCGTAAGATGCTATATATCACGGAGTCCAAGTCATGAGATTGCAAAACTACATGGAGCCTTAGGTTGACATATTGATATAATTGCATTATTTAACATACATGAAGACCATCATATCCATAAATGTCAATTATAAACAAGATCTTACCACGCAGTATATTCTATTGCTTGGGGGCAAGTTATAACGTATTATGTCTTCTGGGGGCAGATATAATGCGGAACTGCAAGCAAGATGTGTAGTGTTTAACATTAGCCATCAGAAGCGTAGAACGTCGGCTGTGTTTGGTAGTGTCTAGATAGGCGAGCGTTAATTTTGGTAGGTCATAAAGCCAATGCAATAATGCAGCAAATTAGGTTTGTGTACGTTATGTTCCTTCCTTTTGCATTCCTGCGAAGTGGTTCAATAATCAATGACTAAGGTTGGAGCACTCAATTAAAGTCAACAATTTTTAAATCATTGCTACATTATGACATACTTATGTGATCATCATTTTGATCAGCTATGTTTATTTACTCATGGATCATATTGGCTTTTTAGCCCTCAAATTATAAAGGGTCATATTATTTCCAGCTGTAAAACGCTTTACTTTAGACCGCTTAATATGTGCAATATACATTGAAGCATTGATGGCTGTCCATAAGCCAAATATGCATTCGTAATGTAATTATCTTCTGGAAGCGGAACGACCAGCACCGTGTATATCACTTCAATATCATTCTTAGTAGTAACTCGGACACCTTGTAATGACGCAACCGAGGAAATGCGGTTTAAAGTCAGTCATCGCTCAGGAAGCAGGGCTGTTTAAGTGTAATGGACAATTGTAATGAGATGGTGAACAAAAAATGTTCTTTTTCTTTACATGATTGGATTTATTAATTAAGCTGCCAGAAATATGACGATCAATTTGCAACCGGGTAATTTCTGTACAACATCTAATTGCAATTGTTTCAAGGACAGATTTTGAAGAACATAATGCCATTGGCACATCTACCACACTCAAGTAAAAGAAGTCCCAGCATGGAAAATGATGTCATAGAATTTCTATGAATACTTTCACTTACATAAATTGTGCAAAATGTGTAAGACCTGAAAAGAAGTGTAGCAACTCTGAGGCACAATGGTGCCAAGCGGAAAATACTATTATCATGATGGAGCTGTTTTAATTGCTGGCATTGTGATCACACAACAGAACATTTTAACATGCACTTAATATTGACCAAGGGGAAATCATATCATCTTATATTATGACTAACTAGCAAGTGTTGTAAAGCAATATTCTAACATTTAGGCGGCTGTACTGCAACCACAATTAAGCGGTCCCTATGCACTGATTGGCCAACAAGTTAAAGCCGCCCCTACACGCCAGCCGGCCCCTCAGTTCGACTGGCGGAGGCAGTCAGTCTAAATCCACAGAGCAGAACTCTCGCTTAAAGCCAAACGGCATTCTTATGTTAGTTTACAACACAAGTGTCTCTTGGAAAGACGGATAACTCATGGCATTATGGTTCTGAGGTAGCCACGAAAATCAACGCATCTATATCAGACGTGGTATATTAGGAAGATCGTGCTTGATACAAAATAGTCAAAGCCAAAGCTAAATTCCTTCTTAAATTCAACAAGTGTTGTATGATGCTTAATTGCACCAAGGTAAACAATTTCAAATTGGAATTACTCACCTGTATGTCTTTCACTGTTGACAACTTTATTTGCTTAATTAATATTGTTATGAGCTTCTCATCACACAACAGATGGCCCTATACTAAATGAATAAGAAATTATTTGCCGGAATGTTATAGTAAGTGCACAAAACCTTAGAAGCTGGGCAACATCTTTCCCACAACACTACAAGAAGATCACAACTCTCAGACCCTCACCGTGCCTCCATCTCTCGCACAGACCTCAGATCTTTACCGTATTGCTGGTTGTCCGTATCTTACCTTCCTTGTTTTCACTATCCCTCTCTCTCTCTTTTTTTTTGCGAGAGACACTAAATGCGACCTCATTGACCATAGGATTGTGTACAAAATACACTATTCAATAGTTGAGTCGAGTCTGAATTAATATATCAATATTAATTCAATATGGATATTAGTCTACGTCCATCGAGCCACAACCACACAGCATCTTGTATGTTACGCTGTGCTTGTAGATTAAATTAGACATCGGGTTTTACAACATAAGTTTGCATTTTTATATAAGATTTTCCCAAATACACTTTGGCATTATCAAATCAATTCTCACAAAGACGATAATAAGTAAAAAAAAAATTTGAATTGCTGATTGCATCATCACTCCAACTATGTAAGCTAACAAAAAAGGATATGTTCCTGAATTATCCTCAGGAGGCAACCGACAGAGCGAAAGCATGTAATAGGGCACGCTGACAGTGTATAGAGATGGTTTGCGGTTATAACGACTGTAACCAAAACATTTCTTTCTTATTCAATATTCAGACAACGGATGCTTGCAGTTAGCTTATTTTTCGTTTGTTGAATGCCACGTCTGACATAGTTATTTGTGACATCTTTATGACGTTCAAAAACGTAACTGCTTTTGCCCAGTGCCCTGAATGAGGTATCCATGGAGGCATTGCAGCAGCAAAGTGTCACATAACTCCTGAATATTTCCTGGAATATATGCGCCTTGGATAATGATATACACAGCTAAGTAACAACAGTGACCTTGGCATGATAATAATCGGGCTCACAAACAGATATAATTTGTCAGTTTAACAGTCCAGTGAGTCATTTCGAGTACTCGTTTGCATAATTTATGTTAATTACTGTCTCCATTAACCAGCTTCCCTACTGCACTCTGCAGTATAGACAGGATCCGAGCATGTGTTGTTATTCCGACACTTATCTCTTGCTTGTGTGCAACCACATGTGGATTTATGTTACTAAAAGAATAATTTACATTAAATTAGGTTATTCATACTGTGTTAGGCATCACTTCTTATCCAGGGAGCAGCAAGGAGATTAATTGCTATTACTTTCTCCTACTCGTCTTTCATCACAGGTCCCATACGAATCCCAACGAATGCAGCGATACTCCGCGTAAGTGACGCTATAAGATAAATTCATGGTAATAGCGTCATGTTAAGTACACCATCATTGTTAATGTAGGCGCACTTGACCTCCAGTGCTTATTAGTGTGGCGCCAGCTTGATGGCGCCAGTACATTAAGAGACTCAAACAAAAATGGGTTGATAGTGATTGTAGAAAAATAAATCATTCTGTTTTGGGGGTTTCTTTTGTTACTCTGTCAAGGAAACTGACGACTCGGTGACAGTTGGTGTATTGATAGTGCACAGCTGACTCAAAATGTTTTCATTAATCTGGCCATAAAAAGCCAATACAAGGAAAGTATAATTGATTGGTAGGCATACTGTTGTAATGAATCTATTTGTCTTGCAGCAATTATAGTGTGCGCTACTTGCAAATAGATTTGCTACCATACATTTCCATCTAAATTGCATTTCAATCACTACCATTTTGATACGCTACCATTTCGATCAAGTGAAATTGCATTCATCATGGCGTAATCATGTTGCGCATGCCTTGCCCTTTTGGAATGTATTGCTTTGCGAATATAACTTCGCTAATTCGAAGCAATTCTTATCGATTTCTGATGCTATATATCATTTTCAATAAATCTTATGGAATATACTATGTATCATTTTTGATATCGCAATTAATTGAATAACTCGATCTGTGATTATAATACCATTGGTTAAGGTTAATCGAGATCGTAATTAACATGAAAATGCTTTACTAGTTAAGGCTAGAGCAAATAGACACTGGGAAGAAAATAGTGCTAGTGTGTGAGAAAAACAAAGAGAGAGAGAGAGAGAGAGAGAGAGAGAGAGAGAGAGAGAGAGAGAGAGAGAGAGAGAGAGAGAGAGAGAGAGAGAAAGAAAGAAAGAAAGAGAGAGTAAGGGAGACAGTGAAAACAGAACGAGGTAGGAAGATATTTATGGGATGAGTCAATGCGGAAGAGCATGGCATAAATTTGTGGTGTCGACCTTGACACAAGCGTGACACCATTAGCCACATCAGCGGAGAGAATGATATGGAAGCAGATTGCGCGTTCTTGGAATCACACTCTGCTCTGTCTTTCCCCTACAACAGCAAAGTCGATCATATGTTTACCATGAACATATGTGACAGCAGTAATCGATACATTTTAGCATATGAATTTTCATCAGCACCGACCCCGAATGAGCCAGTATAGTATTTTTTTGCGATATAATTTGCAGACCCACCCAAACTATATTGCATGTTTTGCCATCATTTATTATCTTCTGCCATAAGACAGCTGTTGTTGTCACGTCAATAGTCATTCAGATGATATAGCTTATAGCTTATGTATGTGATGTGGAGCAGGGAACTTTCGTTGGTAAGGTATAGCATTTAAGAGTCTGTTACATTATGTACAAAGTGGAATGAAGGCCAATTGTTGCGACGTAAACGTCAGTCTTGATTCACATCACATCGTGGATGTTCATAACTCGAGCATTTGTATAATCCGATATCTCTTCCTTAAGAATGGTCGATCCACCTTGCATACTGTCAGAAGCGATTTGTTGAATAAAATTGCTATTAGTGCTCCTCTTTGCATTCTGCAATTTGTTAAAAACTGCTTACATCTCATCTCCTTTCATATGCGATTTAAAAATATAGTTTCACTATCACCATGAAACTGAATATGCACAATTAGTGCTGCTCTATGCATTCTGCGTAATAAAACTGAGCATGTATTAATGGCGTGAAACTTTGTTAGTTTACGTCACAGAAACGGTTTTGTTTCATTCAGAAAAATGGACGAATGGACACAGGCCAAAGTATTCGCCAAGTCATGACATAAACATAGAGACAGCTACAATAGTTTTTACCGACTTCAAAGCAATGCATTGTAATCTGATAGGCCGTAATGTTACAATCATTTCTGATTTCTTGGCATCATTTATTGAAGCAGAATAGCTGGCGTAGGCGTCAGAGAGAAAAAAAGAGAGAGAGAGAGAGAGAGAGAGAGAGAGAGAGAGAGAGAGAGAGAGAGAGAGAGAGAGAGTATACAATACCACAGAACCAGATGTGCTGCAGTCTTCTCGCCCCCTTTTTTGATACGATACATACAGAATCACACCATAGCCAATTCATTCCATTTGCGATTCAACTTTACCGTGAATAACTCATTGACAGCGGTGTTTATGCAAAATCGCACGCAGGTATATATGAGTTCTCTCAGTAAATAGAACTAATTCCTTATCTTTTCTACAGCATTATCTGATATATACCCATGTTGTTTCGACAGATTGGTCTGAGTCAAGGTAGCTGGGTTATTCAATTTGATGAATGGGGTTGTTTCCTGACAGTAATTAGTTTGCTTCTTATATTCCGCGATTAAGCAGTATTCACCAACGAACTTCTGACTCAAAACGTGCTCAACGCTGAGACACCCCTCGACGGTGACTTAAGTTCTTAGTACTGACTTGAATATGGCCGATACAGTTTAATTAACGTGCTGCCGCTGGTTTTGTTTGTGTGTTTTCAAAATAAATCATTTGATTATAGCTTACAATAATGTCAAATTAGGGATCCATCGACAAGCTTTTTCATTTGCAGTCTTGATTTCAACAATGTTATTCGATTGGCCGAAAGAGACTACAATCTTATAAATTTCTTATGCAATGACAGCTCATAATCTCGACAGAGCGATGTGAATATAAGCAAGCAATAATAGATAATCTTAAACGTTTGTTCGATCAAATAAATTTTGCAAATTAATTAACTTATGTTTGATGATATTGGTGAATACCAACTTAGCGACGGCTCAGCTGGGTCATCATCGTTGAGTCGTGACTTAAGATCAGCGGGTTTGGTAAATACGGGCCCTGATGTTCGTTGTGGTCTTTTGTGTTCATTTTTTGTTAATAGGAGTATTTATGTTTTCATGGTACGCAATGGCTGCTATCTAATCGGTCACAAACTTTCATCTGCTGCCTGACACGGAATATAATGTGACACTGGTTTTCACAAGGTCAATATGCAAGATATTCCTTATAATATATATTTCAGCAGCTTGTTTACATTAAACTTAATTATAAGTACAGGTGGTCATATGTTCATGAAAAGAAGATGCGTTGTTTTTAGGGGCAGCTGTTGCCAATTGTGCTATGCAACTCCCGTTCGAAGAATTAATGGATCAATTGCTCTCGCTACACACTAGCACGTGAACGATGAACTGGTGCACACATACGATCAAACATAGCTAACCATGTTTTGGCTCTGCCGGTGCCCTATGACCTGCGCAGGTGGACTCTGTGGATGCCAGATCTCATTTCAGGCTCAAATCTATAAGGTATTATTTGCTCTGTTGAAGCTGCGATGGTCTGCAAACGCCCTGCACCATCCTATGTCTTTCCATCGCTCTCCAAATGTTATGCATTTCAAAATTGTCACCAGACATTTTGCGGGATTCTCTAATGCAAATCATGCCTGGTTCAACATCGATCCCTGATCTGATGACTAGGGAGGAGATTAATTATTCATTAGCTCGTCTGTTCGATGCGCCGGACTCGTCTTTGCTGTCGAGTGTCGATCTGAAAGCGCACACACACAAGCCTGCTACTCGTGCATAATACGCTGCTGTCAAAACTTGTCAATATATAACCTGCGCGTTTATGGGGTGACCAAACATGTATTCATATATTAATCCTGTAAATACTTACTACATAAAATTTTCAGACATTTGGCAAAATATGGAAGATAAATAATTATACAAAATGAGGTACAGATATGGCTCATTGTAGTCTTGCTTGTTCATTCATGGCATTGACACAATCCTAATTGTTCTCTATGCTTACGATTATTTTGGGAGTTTCTACATCAATAGACAATAAGACGAAAGATGAGATCGATTACCTTACCATCATGTGCTTCGGACAGGATTTGTCATCGATATACACAATGAATAGATTGCATATGGTGCTCAAAGTGGTCGACTCGTATTGGTCGTATGAATATCAATGGTCCAAATGCGAAACTAAACAACAATCTCAGCTTCTATGATGAGGCAGACATTCTGTGACAGCTGTTGGTCTGCATGTCAAGGATATCAACAAGATCTTCTTATGCCAATTCATGGTTCACAGAAAGAAAACGCTTCAAAGTCATCCTATAGGTTATTTTGCAACATTCAGTAAATTTGATTCACCTTTATTGAGGAAGCATCTGCTTCCATTTAATTCGGTTCTACATTTATCAATATTAACTGATAATCAATCAATAGATTACAAAAGCATTTTTATTTTCAACCCCAGTTGCAGTATTGTCATCTGAGTTGGCATCGTAATTTAGATATTGGCAGCCAATTTCGACCGACGAATATATTTTATTATCAAGTTCAGCACACCATATTTCTATTAACATTGGTGTAATTTCCTTTCAGTTGTAACTTCCTTACATTGAAAGATCACATTTCGATTTAGTGAAGCTCCTCTATTGAAAAAAAGGTCTCGCATCGTGCAAAATGTGTAATCGTTGTACATCACTGTCCTACGTTGGTATAAGCCGGGTTCCGCCTGGGGCTGTTCCAGAGCACATTCAAGGATTCACAGCTATAGCGAGAGGAAAATGAGGATCGTAAGCGTGTTTGACAAATGTTAAGAAATGATCGAATAGTTTGATTGTCGAAACATCAATTAAAATCATACCAATAAATGCATTGCAATTTCATTCAGCCTCATTATGGCCATTCCTTGGTTATGCTCCTGTATATTTTAACGATATGTTTATCATCCAATCATTCTTCATGTTTGAAATGATACCATCGTTTGTAATGTCTGTTTTAAGCATATCCAATTTCATCCGAGCGTGATCTTTCAAACATATATATTATATGCAATCTCGTTTTCAGAGAATACTTCTGAGAGGATGGACTACTACTAAAACAAGCCATGCCATAGCCGGCCATTATACAACATCTCTAAAAATGAACGAATATTTATGAAAGGCACAAATATTCATTGGTATATATGCTAAGTAAAGTGCAGTCATCAGGCAGACATAATAATATGGATATTAGTCTACATTCATCGAGGTACAACCACAACAGTGTTTGCATTTTTACATAAGATAGATTTTCCCAAATACACTTTGTCATTATTAAATCAATTCTCACAAAGACGATAGATTGCTGATTGCATCATCACTCCAAATATGTAAGCTACAAAAGCATATGTTCCTGAATTAGCCAAGCATGTAACAAGGCACGCTGTCTGTGTAGAGGTATGGTGGGCGGTTATTACGACTGTAACCAAAACCAAAAATTTCAATCACTACCATTTTGATACGCTACCATTTCGATCAAGTGAAATTGCATTCATCATGGCGTAATCATGTTGCGCATGCCTTGCCCTTTTGGAATGTATTGCTTTGCGAATATAACTTCGCTAATTCGAAGCAATTCTTATTGATTTCTGATGCTATATATCATTTTCAATAAATCTTATGGAAATATACTATGTATCATTTTTGATATCGCAATTAATTGAATAACTCGATCTGTGATTATAATACCATTGGTTAAGGTTAATCGAGATCGTAATTAACATGAAAATGCTTTACTAGTTAAGGCTAGAGCAAATAGACACTGGGAAGAAAATAGTGCTAGTGTGTGAGAGAAACAAAGAGAGAGAGAGAGAGAGAGAGAGAGAGAGAGAGAGAGAGAGAGAGAGAGAGAGAGAGAGGAGAGAGAGAGAGAAAGAAAGAAAGAGAGAGAGAGTAAGGGAGACAGTGAAAACAGAACGAGGTAGGAAGATATTTATGGGATGAGTCAATGCGGAAGAGCATGGCATAAATTTGTGGTGTCGACCTTGACACGAGGCGTGACACCATTAGCCACATCAGCGGAGAGAATGATATGGAAGCAGATTGCGCGTTCTTGGAATCACACTCTGCTCTGTCTTTCCCCTACAACAGCAAAGTCGATCATATGTTTACCATGAACATATGTGACAGCAGTAATCGATACATTTTAGCATATGAATTTTCATCAGCACCGACCCCGAATGAGCCAGCATAGTATTTTTTTGCGATATCATTTGCAGACCCACCCAACCTTTATTGCATGTTTTGCAATCATTTATTATCTTCTGCCATAAGAGAGCTGTTGTTGTCACATCAATAGTCATTAAGATTATATAGCTTATAGCTTATGTATGTGATGTGGAGCAGGGGACTTTCGTTGGTAAGGTATGGCATTTAAGAGTCTGTTACATTATGTACAAAGTCAAATGAAGGCAAATTGTTGCGACGTAAACGTCAGTCTTGATTCACATCACATCGTTGATGTTCATAACTCGAGTATTTGTATAATCCGATATCTCACCTTTAGAATGGTCGATCCACCTTGCATACTGTCAGAAGCGATTTGTTGAATAAAATTGCTATTAGTGCTCCTCTTTGCATTCTGCAATTTGTTAAAAACTGCTTACATCTCATCTCCTTTCATATGTGATTTAGAAATATAGTTTCACTATCACCATGAAACTGAATATGCACAATTAGTGCTGCTCTATGCATTCTGCGTAATAAAACTGAGCATGTATTAATGGCGTGAAACTTTGTTAGTTTACGTCACAGAAACGGTTTTGTTTCATTCAGAAAAATGGACGAATGGACACAGGCCAAAGTATTCGCCAAGTCATGACATAAACATAGAGACAGCTACAATAGTTTTTACCGACTTCAAAGCAATGCATTGTAATCTGATAGGCCGTAATGTTACAAGCATTTCTGATTTCTTGGCATCATTTATTGAAGCAGAATAGCTGGCGTAGGCGTCAGAGAGAAAAAAAGAGAGAGAGAGAGAGAGAGAGAGAGAGAGAGAGAGAGAGAGAGAGAGAGAGTATACAATACCACAGAACCAGATGTGCTGCAGTCTTCTCGCCCCCTTTTTTGATACGATACATAGAGAATCACACCATAGCCAATTCATTCCATTTGCGATTCAACTTTACCGTGAATAACTGATTGACAGCGGTGTTTATGCAAAATCGCACGCAGGTATATATGAGTTCTCTCAGTAAATAGAACTAATTCCTTATCTTTTCTACAGCATTATCTGATATATACCCATGTTGTTTCGACAGATTGGTCTGAGTCAAGGTAGCTGGGTTATTCAATTTGATGAATGGGGTTGTTTCCTGACAGTAATTAGTTTGCTTCTTATATTCCGCGATTAAGCGGTATTCACCAACGAACTTCTGACTCAAAACGTGCTCAACGCTGAGACACCCCTCGACGGTGACTTAAGTTCTTAGTACTGACTTGAATATGGCCGATACAGTTTAATTAACGTGCTGCCGCTGGTTTTGTTTGTGTGTTTTTCAAAATAAATCATTTGATTATAGCTTACAATAATGTCAAATTAGGGATCCATCGACAAGCTTTTTCATTTGCAGTCTTGATTTCAACAATGTTATTCGATTGGCCGAAAGAGACTACAATCTTATAAATTTCTTATGCAATGACAGCTCATAATCTCGACAGAGCGATGTGAATATAAGCAAGCAATAATAGATAATCTTAAACGTTTGTTCGATCAAATAAATTTTGCAAATTAATTAACTTATGTTTGATGATATTGGTGAATACCAACTTAGCGACGGCTCAGCTGGGTCATCATCGTTGAGTCGTGACTTAAGATCAGCGGGGTTGGGTAAATACGGGCCCTGATGTTCGTTGTGGTCTTTTGTGTTCATTTTTTGTTAATAGGAGTATTTATGTTTTCATGGTACGCAATGGCTGCTATCTAATCGGTCACAAACTTTCATCTGCTGCCTGACACGGAATATAATGTGACACTGGTTTTCACAAGGTCAATATGCAAGATATTCCTTATAATATATATTTCAGCAGCTTGTTTACATTAAACTTAATTATAAGTACAGGTGGTCATATGTTCATGAAAAGAAGATGCGTTGTTTTTAGGGGCAGCTGTTGCCAATTGTGCTATGCAACTCCCCTTCGAAGAATTAATGGATCAATTGCTCTCGTTACACACTAGCACGTGAACGATGAACTGGTGCACACATACGATCAAACATAGCTAACCATGTTTTGGCTCTGCCGGTGCCCAATGACCTGCGCAGGTGGACTCTGTGGATGCCAGATCTCATTTCAGGCTCAAATCTATAAGGTATTATTTGCTCTGTTGAAGCTGCGATGGTCTGCAAACGCCCTGCACCATCCTATGTCTTTCCATCGCTCTCCAAATGTTATGCATTTCAAAATTGTCACCAGACATTTTGCGGGATTCTCTAATGCAAATCATGCCTGGCCCTAACATCGATCCCTGATCTGATGACTAGGGAGGAGATTAATTATTCATTAGCTCGTCTGTTCGATGCGCCGGACTCGTCTTTGCTGTCGAGTGTCGATCTGAAAGCGCACACGCACAAGACTGATACTCGTGCATAATACGCTGCTGTCAAAACTTGTCAATATATAACCTGCGCGTTTATGGCGTGACCAAATATGTATTCAGATATTAATCCTGTAAATACTTACTACATAAAATTTTCAGATATTTGGCAAAATATGGAAGATAAATAATAATACAAAAAGAGGTACAAATATGGCTCATTGTAGTCTTGCTTGTACATTCATTGACACAATCCTAATTGTTATCTATGCTTACGATTATTAAGGAGTTTCTACATCAATAGACAATAAGACGAAAGATGAGATCGATTACCTTAACATCATGTGCTCCGGACAGGTTTTGTCATCGATATACGGAATGAATAGATTGCATATGGTGCTCAAAGTGGTCGACTCGTATTGGTCGTATGAATATCAATGGTCCAAATGCGAAACTAAACAACAATCTCAGCTTCTATGATGAGGCAGACATTCTGTGACAGCTGTTGGTCTGAATGTCAAGGATATCAACAAGATCTTCTTATGCCAATTCATGGTTCACAGAAAGAAAACGCTTCAAAGTCATCCTATAGGTTATTTTGCGACATTCAGTAAATTTGATTCACCTTTATTGAGGAAGCATTAAAGGCTTCTTTAGGCTGTTTTGTCTGAAATCAGTTTAAATTCTAGCCATGAAAACTTTCTTATTGTAGAGATAATATTTTACGGAGAAACATCTTATGTGGCAACAGGTGTAAAGTACCCTCTATATTATTCATACTTAACTCAGTTTTCACATTAATTCTTGGACAGAAGTTATAAAAACGGGACGAGATTAGCTTGCATATGGCAAGTACGCATCATCTTACGTGTTAAATGATATGCATATCACCGTGCAATTAAATCCAACTGTCAACGCGGATAAAGACCCAAATAATGTAAACACTATTGGACGGCTAGACCAGTCGTTTTGTTCACATTAGTATGCCACGAACATAAAATACAAATTATGCAGCCCCTCTATGATTTGATTCCCATGCAAGATAACATCTTTCGTCGATCATCCAATAGCATATGACAACTTCACTGCCAGGTTGAGGTTAGTTACCGAGGTATTAGTTCTGAGATTCGCATCACATTGTCTACACTTTGAACCATGAGCGAAAACAATATGATCCAATTGATTGTCTTCGGAAATCCACAGCCAGACGCATAACCTACCCGGGTGTTCTTCTTCGATGTGCCTTCGAGTCGTGGCCGGTATAATTCTTTCGGAACATGGGCATATTGTGGGGTCCGTTTGGTCAAGTTGAATATGGTCCTGTTAAGATGAGCAGTAGGTGGAATGGTGCAGTTGAAAGGACGAGAAGAGTAAAGTTTAAGATCGCGATGATATTCTGTTATAAGCCGTAGAGGTAACTGTAACGGATCGCAAGGGTGCACATTAGGCTCAACACATTCCACGTAGATCTCAAAGTGTCTGCAACAAGCAATGCATCAAACTTTATATGACGCGGTACCTGGAATATCATAAATCGTTGCCGTTAATACATCAAGTTCCTGGGCAGCCCAGCATAGCTACAGGACGAAAGAACAAATGATTAATGAATGCGTTTGCTGTATTGGCCTTCACTGCACGATCAAAATGTTGTGCGCAACAAACATCACACTTACATCTTTGATTAGCGATATACACCACAGCCGCTACATTGACCTATCTTCACTAATAATCTATATCGCAAATCAATCTACAAACCGGATAGCTGTTGTCGACGGTCGATAGTAGAATATAAGTTATATTTTTAGAACACTTTGCACATAAAAAACAACCTGCATGCCAATGTGTAGTTCCCGTTGGTTGTATGTAGAATATAAGACACCATCTGACTCAGAGGCTCTCGGCAATGGTTCAGGACATTAACCATATATGCCCCATCACAATTATCATCTCCGTCAGCTGATATCAATCGACACAATAACACAAATTCTGTAGCAAGTAAAATGACCATGTCCACAAGTTCTCAATATCCTATTATGGTTGTATTACGTGCGTCAATAAATGGCAAGATTTATTGCACGAAACGGTGACCTCGTGTCTTTCATTATTCCGAAAAACATATAATATTCTTAAGAAGTATCCTATGATTTGCAATTCCAGTGCTGGAATCATTACAACAATTCCTATGCCCGCTAACAGTTCTGCGTCGACTCCCTCGGCGAGTGCTGGGTATCATGGCCAAGCACGCCTATATATACTGCTCTGAGCATCCACGACCCAGCCCCTCATTCAACAGCGCCCTCTTTCGAATGCTGCCAACAGATGTCGCCTCCTTCCTATCTCCCATTGTGACGACAAAGCCTGTATTGCTGGGATGATGCGCTGCCCGGGTTATATTCAGACAAGTGATTATGATATCCGTATTGGTAGGTTTCACAAAGCTTGCTGTTACAGAATACTAAATTCCTATGCTAGGCATATCGATAATGTAACATACAAGATCCCGATCAACCAAATAGAACATCAACGTTAAAATAATTTTATATTATATGTTCATAATTATATCATACATCTTCGCCCGACTTCGTCAATTGCCATGAATCTATTGCGCATTCACCTAAAATGTATAGCATGGCAGATTGACATTTGATTAATTGTGAAGTGGTCGTAAATTTAAAGATTGCTCCTTCTAAGTGGGTGTTTAGACTATGCATCGTATTCTATTTGCTGTGGTGTTTGCACACAGCCTTCATGGTTTCACGCTTAAGTTAAAATAGCATTCGATATGAATTCGGTAGTACTTGATACCAATAGAATCGGGTGTGCTTCAACGGATGAGGAAGTCTTAAGCTTTAATTTCTAGCTTTTCTTGTTGCGATGATGCTCCTCCGTTGCTGTAATGTTATTCGCTGCTTGTGGCCAGAGTAGAGTTGCCTATTGGTTTTATTTCAGTTTTAACAATGACGCTTCCCTTGAATCTCGGTCTGAATCTCGTCTCTGCTTGGCAGAATCACTCTTTAATCCTATGCGCGGGTCGGTAATATCGTGCTCCGGGAGTTCGATTTCCCCGAGAACTTTGACCAACCCACGCTAATGGCGGGCCATATCATGCCGATAATTAAGGTGGGGGTAGGGGGGAAATATTATTATAACAGACGTAACATCTGCTTCCATTTAATTCGGTTCTACATTTATCAATATTAATTGATAATCAATCAATGAATAACAAAAACATTTTATTTTCAACCCCAGTTGCAGTATTGCCATCTGAGATGGCATCGTAATTTAGACATTGGCAGCCAATTTCGACCGACGAATATATTTTATTATCAAGTTCAGCACACCTTATTTCTATTAACATTGGTGTAATTTCCTTTCAGTTGTAACTTCCATCCATTGAAAGATCACATTTCGATTTAGTGAAGCTCCTCTATTGAAAAAAAGGTCTCGCATCGTGCAAAATGTGTAATCGTTGTACATCACTGTCCTACGTTGGTAAAAGCAGGTTCCGCCTGGGGCTGTTCCAGAGCACATTCAAGGGTTCACAGCAATAGCGAGAGAAAAATGAGGATCGTAAGCGTGTTTGACAAATGTTAAGAAATGATCGAATGTTTGATTGTCGAAACATCAATTAAAATCATAACAATAAATGCATTGAAATTTCATTCAGCCTCATAATGGCCATTCCTTGGTTATGCTCCCGTATATTTTAACGCATTGCAATTTCCTTATTCTATGTTTATCATCCAATCATTCTTCATGTTTGAAATGATACCATCGTTTGTAATGTCTGTTTTAAGCATATCCAATTTTATCCGAGCGTGATCTTTCAAACATATATATTATATGCAATCTCGTTTTCAGAGAATACTTCTGAGAGGATGGACTACTACTAAAACAAACCATGCCATAGCCGGCCATTAAACAACATCTCTAAAAATGAACGAATATTTATGAAAGGCACAAATATCCATTGGTATAAATGCTAGGTAAAGTGCAGTCATCAGGCAGACATAATAATATGGATATTAGTCTACATTCATCGAGGTACAACCACAACAGTGTTTGCATTTTTACATAAGATAGATTTCCCCAAATACACTTTGTCATTATTAAATCAATTCTCACAAAGACGATAGATTGCTGATTGCATCATCACTCCAAATATATAAGCTACAAAAGCATATGTTCCTGAATTAGCCAAAGCATGTAACAAGGCACGCTCTCTGTGTAGAGGGATGGTGGGCGGTTATTACGACTGTAACCAAAACATTTCTTTCTTATTCAATATTCAGACTACGGATGCTTGCAGTTACGTTATTTTTCGTTTGTTGAATGCCACGTCTGACATAGTTATTTGTGACATCTTAATGACGTTCAAAAACGTAACTGCTGTTGCCCAGTGCCCTGAATGAGGTATCCATGGAGGCATTACATCAGCAAAGTGTTACATAACTCCTGAATATTTCCTGGAATATATGCACCTTGAATGATGATATACACAGCAAATCAACAACAATGACATTGACATGATAATCATCGGGCTCACAAACTGATATCCTTTGTCAGATTAATAGCCCAGCTAGTCATTTCGAGCACTCGATTGCATAATTCAAGATGATTACTGCTACGGTTTCCATTAACCAGCTTCCATACTGCACTCTGCAGTATAGACAGGATCCGAGCATGTGTTGTTATTCCGACACTTATCTCGTGCTTGTTTGCAACCGCATGTGGATTTATGTTACTAAAAGAATAATTGACATTTAATTAGGTTATTCATACTGTGTTAGGCATGACTTCCTATCCGGGGAGGATCAAGGAGATTGATTGTTAGCCGAGTTAACGGTTGTAAAAGATTACTTATCCACGCATAACTTGGATACGGGTTCTATGTTTTGTATCAATTAAGCTGTACGTAGCGGATATTTCCGACTGGCAAACAGCAATTACACGACCTACATTCGGCCACCGTTGCCTACACTGGATTAGAGCCGATTAAGCTGTGTTGATGAATCACGTTTAGTTCAGTGCATTGTGAAACCAAATACGGCTTAGAAATCTTCATCTCAGGATACGGATATAGTAAATAGCAGCATGTCACCCAACTGATTTGAGGATTTGCTGCTACTGTGATCCATTGCGAAAATCGTAATGGAGAGAGACAGTTCGGCCCTTATGATGAATGCAGCTGCCGATGAAAGGGTAGATACAACCCACTTTAATCATTGATATATGCAGTACAACTTTTAAATGCCTATGTAAATCATAATAACCCTTCCAATGTACGTTTTCATCACACCAGTAAGATTAACTAGGGAATACAAAGCGGCAGTCAAGTGGAGTTTCTTTGCTTTGAAATCCTAGTTTGATAATTTCAGCCACGTTTACAACATCAGAGACCAAGAATAGTGTGTCAATAAGAGTTTAGATCAAAGAGCTGATAACGTGGAAAATAAAGCAAATCTTGAATTTAGCAAGGTTTGCGTTCATCAGCTCACCAAGTCAGATGCAAAGTGGTGTAGTAACAGCACAATATAATTTTTTCGACAAACGTGTCTTTCGCATAAGACTCAGTAATAATAAATCATACAATGAAAGTGCATCCATGCATTTGAAAGTATCTGTAAGCAACTAAGTAAATAGATGTAACTACTGTAGTTCATATTCTAGTTGCGTTTATAAGTCGTGTTGATCACCCCAGTCTGAAGCCGGGTCTTTAACCGGACCACTACTTTGCGGTTGATTGGATATTCTTATTTGCCGCTTTGCCACGTCTCAACCTTCTAAGATTAACGACATACAAGATGCTGATTGTCCACGTAATTGTCTTTAGATATCTCGCAATGTTAGGAATACACAGAATCAAAATAATATTATCAATAACCAGAATTAAGCAACAACGCATACGAATAATGATATGCTTCTTATTAGACAGATCTTATGGGGGCTTGGAGCCTACGTCGATATGCTTAGTTCAGCCAGTGTGTATCACTAATATGTTCGGGATAGTATATCATTGTTAAAATTGCATTATTGTAAAATAGAGTTGATACTCTTAAACGTCAAACCTACCGCTTCATATAGATATCGTTGTATACCTGCAAAGGGATCAATCTTTTCGGTCAGTGAGTTGCACAAAACAGTCAAATCTTCAAACCATGGCCAAAGAGATTTTCTCTCCTCTTTATGAATTACAAAATATCCTTTGTAAAAACGTCGGACTGTTATTGATGTACCTAATAACCTAGTAACACATCAGTGTGTTGCAAGAAGAGTTGTTGCAGACAATTTGATATCTACGGTTAATGTGTTGAGCTCTAGTGTGCATCCGAGCAATCCATTTAAGTGACCTCTACGGCCCATATCAAAAATATTTTAACTTAACTTCTCTCGTCTTGTCAGCTGTATTAATCCATTTACCGTCCATCTGAATAGGCCTATTATGTATCTCGCTTAAATCTCGCGAGCACGAGACAGCTTCGACAGGTCACCGTTAGAAAAGTTGTATCTATTTGTTTCATGACTGAACCATTTAGTTCGCCACATAAACCAAGTGGACAATAATAACATAACTCATCGTTGTAAAGAAAGATAAAGAAACCCCCTTTCAGTTTCCTCAGACGATAACAAGCTGATGGAGGAATCCGCTTATTGAAATATTCAAAATGGCTGATTCATGTGTGAAAGCAGTAAAACAATGTCATAACGTGGAGATTGCCAAGTGGTGATGTGTAGGCAGTACAATAGCCCTAAGACTGCTCCTCGTAGCACACCACATGTTAGTTAGTGTGTTTCTGAGTACTTGCCTCCAACATGGTTCGAGAGGTGAGACGCCATAGCAGAATTCCATGATCGACAACATCAAAGGCTGCGCCGAGGTCAAGAAGAACAAGAGCAACAGTATGGTGCTTATCAACAGCACAATCAATGGCTACTATTAGATGGCTACATATCCAAGTGTCTTTGTCTTATCTTCAATATAACAATTTAACTATCGAAAATTACTTACATTGCCAACATTTGCCTTTATTGAAAAACAAACGCAAGGCACAAGAAATGGTCTAAACATCGTACATGTGTTACGGTCAATTGCAACTGGACAACGTGAGGCTAATTGATTTGTTATCAGACGTTTCCATAAATAAACGCAAGTCGGGAAGGTTTTGATGAACCCCCATATCACGACTGTACTTGTGTGACAGAGCTCCTTGGGCCTGTCTTCGTCTGCTAATGATGATATTGTATTAAATTGCTACTTATCATAGTGTCATTGTTTAATCGTAAAAAGACTTCAATGGCCTACAGGGCGGAGTTTTGTCTAGAATAAATAATTTGCCATCAATTTCTCCATCACACATTATGAATATTTAACGAGCTTCACATTAAAATGCGCATCAGAGCCAGTCGCAGTTTCCAGATGAAATTTCGTCTGCGTAAAATAAGCCGACCGAATCACATTTAATATGATATATGCAGTAATTATGTTGATCCATTGCATTGGGTATGTGTGCACCTACTGACCCTTCCTAGAATATCTGCACAACTAATACACTTTATTAATGCGAAGGCGTACTGAATATTACATAGGAAACTCGGAGCATCAGCCGATATAGTATATAGTATATAGTATATAGAGTGGCGTTTCTGCTTTTCCACCAAATATGAAGCTAACTTGGGATTTCCAAGCACCAACGTCTCCATACATGCATATGAGCAACACCACCACCAGCCACAAAGCACCAGCCATCCAACAGGGAAATCCCCAGCGCCAGGGGTATCCCCAACGTCACCAAGACAGCGACCGACATACTTGGGATACTTACTTGTACACATAGGCAGTGACAACAGCAGCAAAAGGGGATTCCCATGGTAGAAGCCACACGACCATAAGTCGGAAGTTAACAGCACATAATTCGGTCAGAGTAATTGACTAAATACGTTGCCATTTTGACATGATTTATTTCAAGCCGTGGTTCTTCATATTTGTGCGACGGTTTGAACAGTGACAACCTACGCTCTTTAAGAATGACACTAATCATTAAGCTAAAATGAGGGGATTCCTTGCCATTTATGCTCATATTTTGCGTAAATATTAATTAACTGTGTTTTGTACGCACGAGAGACCGACCCCCTTTTGATAATCGCAATTAGTTTTTATTGAACAGCATTAATAGCTGCATATTTGGCCATTAATCCATTCTAGTTGATCCATGTCTAACGATAATGATTCACATTCTGATAGCTCAAACAGTGGTGTCGGTACAATGGGTAAATAAGTAATATCAAATTATCTAATCGCTTTTCCCAGTCATACAGTTGAGTAGAACATTGCCATAACCTCAGATGACAAAATACCAACCTAGGCTCCCGGCCCGAATTACTTTGGATGTCCTGCCACGCAAAACCACGAGTTGTTAAATCAACGACAGTTATGTGATGTAATACGTAATTAACTAGAATAATATGAAACACATATTGTCTAAAAATGCTTAAGAAATTTTTTTTTTTGTGGTTTGATTTATTCCAATATGCGTTTGCTTGCAACAAATTATATCATTTTCTTCAGGGAAGACTGGGCAAAGCATTGATCTTATACATATAGTGCAATGACGTGTGGTCACATCACACGTAAATCTTTTCAGCAGTAATATCCAATATGATATTGCTGTTGTTATTATGCTACATAAGCAAACTTATGATGTCATCTCTAAGTTGCTGTTTTCTTGCAATAGGGGTCAATGGGAAAACTGTTCTTTGACACTTGCCGCTGAACCGACAGGCTGACTGCTTGAGTCAGACGCCTACGTCAACAAAGACAAATAATTGACTCCGGAGGCTCTAACGCATATTCACAATCACAGGGTGACTATTTAAACTAGCTTAGTCATCGCTAGGTGCGCCACTGCATGGCGATGCACGACTAGGAGGTGACTCGCGTCTATAGGCAATGGGTTCCTATTGGTTTAGTGTAACGGTCTTTGTAAGGCCAATCTGCTAAAACTTTGCTCAGGATTATTCTCATACGAGTGGCTGGAATAGCCTGGTCCAGTCAACCGGCTAGTCGTGACATGCCTTATGATAATATGTTGATTCTTATCTTCTTCTCCTTCTTGCTCTAATTTAACTTCATCAACATTGATTTTTATCTTTAAACCCCCCCCCCCACCCCTCCAATTATGCTTGTGGGGGGGGGGGAGGTGGGGGCAGTTCAATCAGGTAAATCTAATAACTTATCCTCTGAGGACACGATATACCACATTCGTGTTGATGTGCCGTTAAACCTTATACTTGCTTAGTTACTTACCCGGGGCATATATACCATCTCAGATGCAGAAACCAACCGGCTAACTCACCACACAACTATTAACGTCTATATTTATATAAATACACTGGCACGAACGGCGTATGATGTCACACCGGATCAATGAAGACTTACCTGACTAGGGGTGTACTAGATAAGATTGAAGCAACGATAGACAACGTTGAACTGGGCGATATATGACACTGCTGTTTATTATAAGTACGCGCAATTTGTCACATCCTGTGTTCCCGCATACTGCATCCCAAAGCAATATTGGAACATTAATTTTGCCTCGCATGGTATTCCATGGTTGCGCATTGTGGCATTAGGCCATGACGAATAATTCTCAGTTCCATGTACACTATGTGTGTATGTGTGTGTGTGTGTGTGTGTGTGTGTGTGTGTGTGTGTGTGTGTGTGTGTGTGTGTGTGTGTGTGTGTGTGTGTGTGTGTGTGTGTGTGTGTGTGTGTGTGCGTGTGTGTGTGTGCGTGTGTGTGTGTGTGTGTGTGTGTGTGTGTGTGTGTGTGTGTGTGTGTGTGTGTGTGTGTGTGTGTGTGTGTGTGTGTGTGTGTGTGTGTGTGTGTGTGTGTGTGTGTGTGTGTGTGTGCGTGTGTGTGTGTGTGTGCATTGAACCTGCGAGGTCTTTCAAGATTGATTTAGAGCAACAAGTGAGCATGTGTCTGATCATATGTGGCTGCTACACTTCATTGTATTCATTGTTAGATAGATTCACTGCTCAATTATGATCCCTAAATCGCGCCTTTTTATTAAACATCCTGTACACTACGCCCATCCGATATTCATACTTTCGTTTCTCTGACCTACCTATCACATTTTATGTTTAAAACATTTGTCAATCATTTAACCGATCACATGCGTTATGCAAGATTTATTGTAAGTTATAAGCCTGCTATGTGTCTTCTGAATTCTGTTTTACAAATAAGTTAGCAGCACTATCTGGGTTATTTATGTAGGTTGAGAAATTACGAGTCTCATGAACAAGCCCTCAGAGAAACTACTAATAGCACTTGTCCAATATAATTCTGCGCCATATATCACTGCTTGTTGCCCTCTATTACTGAGCAATAAGGGAAAAGCAGCACCACCAGATTTTGTGGATAAAGCAGGGAGATGGCGGAGTTAAATGGGGATGACGCGTGTTGATGTTGCTGGCCCTTTGACAAAACATTCAGAGTAAACGTCATCGGCAGTTCAGGCGATAGCTGGTCATAGTTAAGCGCAAAGAGCCCGGTCGGAAATGATCCGAGATGCGGCTCATCCAACAAACTGCCTTTGATCTAAATGCATTACCGTTGCCATCCTGAAAGGACTGACTCCTCTCTCCATCAAACTGTGATGAATTGACTACACACTTCTGTCGCACCGTTCACGTCTGGTTTACCTATCATCCTGTCGGCCATTTATCAAATACATATCACAATCATATGATATTACACTGGTAAAGGTTAATGCGTCATTGTTGTATATTTACCAAGCTATAATGTGAAGGTTAGCAACCGGGTGATGCCGATAACATCAAAACCATATGATCATAAATCCACATAGTATCGATTGACCATGATTGTTTGTTTCTTAAATGATTAAATACGACTCTGGTGGAATGAGTGACAATATCAAGACAATTGCTATAATGTGGAACGAGTGACAATATCAAGACAATTGCTATAATGTGGAACGAGTGACAATATCAAGACAATTGCTATAATATAATCCTGTTTTAATAATGTCAAATAATTCCGTTCTGTTTTTTTGGTCTACAAACTCAGTTTTTCTGAGGCAGCTAGGTAGCTGACTTAAGTTCGCAAGCTCAAACTTAAAAATGGCGGTCCAACGGTAATGTTTTCGGGAAATGCTTTCACAGATATAAATAAGAACATGTATGTTCTTAAAATGAACCAAAACATAATTAGCCGTTCGTTATTTATGACACACCAATTTTTATCGAGATATTTAAATTATTTACGCAGCAAGTTGTTTTCGTAAAAACGATGCGGGGAATTCTTCACAAACAATCGGGGGGCATCGTAAAGGCGGGGCAGCTTGCAGTAGTCTAGCTCCGAATTAGGAGTGGTTTGCGGGATAATCTGAGTGGTCAGGAGTTTCCAAGTAGATAAAATATTCATGCACGATTGGTCATGTTACAGATAAATTTCTTAAACTTCATTAATAAAAAACAAAGGCGCCAAGATTCACATTTCGTATTATTGAATATAAGAAAAGCAGGTATCAAGCCTACAAGTCTATGAATCCACTTTCATGATAACATGGCCGATATTGAAAGGCCCCCAAAGCTCACAAACGGCAAGTGTTTTTTTGTGGCGATCAAAAAAAATGTCACGTCATGGACAAATGACGTGCGGTGATCCAGCTACGCGCGAATTCTATCGGTCTGTCAAACAACTAAACTCAACAAGTAGTGGACGAAAGTATGTGTGTTCAGCGTGAAATTATAATGTAATTAGTGCAAGCATCGTTTATGGAATTATTTCTCCTTCGTGTGGATTAGCCGTCATTATTTTGCCGATTATTATACATACTAGTCGTGTAAATCATCTCCAAACGTAACAATGGTTCGTCGTTTCGTTATGGTCATGTTCATGGATATAACACTGCCTACTGTGGAATTTGTGCGATTGAAACTCGTGGCCAGTGGCTAAACCATTATATGCATGATATCGCATATTATGGAACAGTCTGAATGAATAAAGGTGAGTGATATATTTACAAATAACCGGTTTTAAGGCTTATTCCTTTTGAGTTTGACAAGCGATACCGACGGTAGACTGTAAATCAACAAGCATGTTAATGTTAAACATAACGACACACACGCACACATGCAAATCAAACACTCGGCGTAAATGAATGCGCTCGACGTATGCTACTTGACAATGATGAACATATTATGTCGCAATCTTGGCAATGCAAATAATAGCAGCGTTCATTAAGCTGATCTAGGAAGTCAGTAATTTTGATTCACGTTTCCTGCGGAAGCTTTCGGCAGTCTTCAGGCTCAGTTGTAAGATATCAATTATTTTGTTAGTCGACATAAATGGCTTGACATAGCTGTAAAAAGGTGTGACGACTGCTACACAATTGAAATTGGTCCTAGTTTTGCAAATGTAGCACGGCGTTAGTCCAAACGACCGACACAGGCTATGCAACCACTTCCTGGTGAATAACAAACTGTGTTTCCTTGCATTTAGTTTGCGTCACTTGCCTGAATAGATCGTTTGCCATGATTTGATATGGTGCAAGCCACGTTGATGCTGGTTAGCTTTGATTTGTGCTTGTGCAGCACTAAATGCAGATTTTCGTCTCTAAACATTGACAACGGTGGACATGATAAATATGCTTATATACACCACGATTATTTTACAAAATCTCCATCTGCTTAGAACAATGAACAAGTACCCTATATTTCGATAATTCTCTTGTATCTTGGGAACATACTTGATTGGCGTATTTACCTCTTATACTCCGGGAGTGACTCTGCAAAAATTCTCAGCATTCTACTGGTGGCCATATGATATGATGGCAGGTGCACCATAAGAAGCTTGAAAAGGATTATGAAGTCATATGATGGAGCATTGTCATGGAAATGTAGCTCGCCATGGGTGTCTTTCCATTATCACTAACAACCCTTCGTTTCATGCAAACATAGTGGAATTAGTACAGGTACAGTCTGGACTGGCGATAGGAATCGAGGGGGGCAACAAAAGCTTAATATGTATTTATAATTCAACGCGTATTGACTTGCACATATATTTACTATATGTATGGATAATAAAATGTACACAAAGCAACAGCCAGATTTTATTTTGCATCTCAATTTTTGTGCAAAAAGATCGGATGTATTATATTTTCGATACACTAAGCAAGATGCAGGCAAGCATATTTGATTTGACGGGAGCAAAAGGACACCATAGAAAAGGAGAAGCAAACAGCAATGGATAATAATAAATATTTTCGCAAAAATATGTTCCATTGCTTGCAACAGATACGGTTCGAATGTTTTTCATTATATTGCAGTTTTATTCGTCATCTCGGCCAGCATTGAGCCTTTAAGATACAGAATGTGCGTAAATGTACGTTATGGGGTGGATCACAAAGGCAATTATTATTTAGGTGATTCAGAATCTCATCGCAAAAATCCAATCATTTGCTCAAGTATGGCACAAGAATCATTCGCGATTAGCGCGTTATTTAACTCCTCTATCCCGACTTGATCGTTACGAAATTATTGACGATCATTGGTTCTAAATTTCAGGCTTGCGTTTTTACGATACACAATGCAACGTGTTGAGCTATATCCTTGTGAAAGCTCATAAAGGTTGAGTTACATTTGTAGCGGGCTATTTAATGATGTTGCAATGCCACCGTTGCAGATAATGCGTTGTAAAGCACGTTCTTACGTTCTCATCATTTTGTGACACATTCTTTATTTTTCGGCCTTTAATGCAATTCATTTCTTGAAAATATTAACACTGGACTTGGTATAACGATATTCTTTTCTTGAGCGCTAGAGATCCAAGAGGCTTTCTGTACCTTTATTCAACTTACAGGTGTGAGTAAACAAATGCTACAAAAGTACAAGAATTGTATCCTTGATTATGCAATGGAGCGGCGAATGTACTCACATCCGTCTGACGTTCCGACGTTGTCCATAAAGGTTTTACAACGTCATTTCAAGTTAATACATTATGCACTCAAAATCATTCCTAAAAGTATCTAGCTGATGCAACTAATAGATGCGAAGTATGTTAATGAATGTGTGACAGGTTGGAAAACATTGAAGGTAATATGTACCTTAAAGGCATTGTGAGTAAATGAGCAGAAGGAATTTTGTATATATCCTATCTTCGCCGATATGGCAAACAAAACATAATAAGTGGATGTAATATTATATATATATTTCGAGGGTTTCACCCTGGGGGCACTATGGCTGTGTCCACTTGCTCCATAATATTAATCATATAGTCAACACGAGTACAGTGATATATAACGTACTTACACCAAATGATGATGCATGCATATATTTGTTTAATGTCGGTTATCGTTGTCGGCTAGTCCCCTTTCAATTAGAATATTTCTAGACATATAAGTCTACCTTAACATAGTGCGACAGTACGAGCCTAATTATCTTTCGATATACAAACAAAGTCAATGTTTACATATTTGTATACGCATTTCAGAGATTTTGTTATACAGCATAGGTTAGGTCATGTGTTTTGACAGAATGCGACCATGCTTGTTGTATAATTTTTAATATGTCAGCATACCTCATCATCTTATTTGATAGCTACTCGATGATTGTAGGTTTCTACCGCCCCGTGGTACTTTTCCTGAGTCATATCTCCAGAAAACATAGATGTCATTATGGGAATATAGTTGCTGACGTCTGGGAATACACGAATGAAATAACATCCAGAGAGTTGATGTCGCTTTCAACAACTGAGGAAAGTTTATGGCAAATGGTGAAAGTCCGGCGTCTGTCGTGCCTCTTAAGAGAAATTACTCGCTGCTCTGACATGGTTAGGTGACTAACAATAGCCCGAGTATTAGAGTATTAAAGAGAATTAGAGATGCTTTGAAAACGCTCACTCAGCAACATAGCCTGCACAAGCGGCGCTGATCATTCGTAGTAGGCTCACTCTTTGAGGGCAACTTGCCATTATCATTGCTGCTATTTGTGAATTTGGATTGCAATACTCAAAGCATACTATATAATTTCATAAAGCAAACGTAAGCATTGGTACACAACGAGTGAAGTCAGCTCCGTGCGAGATGACTGGACACCGTCTTGATCATGAATCAGAGATAATGACCGCTTAGGGTTCCGGTATCTGCCCCGCAGATCTTCATAATCTGGTTGCTTTGCTGAAGAAGCATAATATTTCCTCTCACAAGTTCCATACATAGAACATTCAAGGGCGAAAATATAATATCAAAAAAGGCATGTGTAGCTTCTGGTGCCGCCAGTTAAATCTAAAGATAACTGTCAGAACAAAGCGAGAAAGCATGGACTTAACAACTGACTTCTGAGTCTTGCCGAATATATTTCCAATGGATGGCGTTCAAGAAACACTCACACAAAGACACATACACACACACACTCACACACACATAGTTTAGCACAAATGTTATTTATATATATATATTCATATATTAATATTTATATACATATATTTATATGTATATAATTATATATATAAATATTAATATATATAAATATGTATACATACTTATATATATATATTTATATATATATTAATATATAGATTTATTATATATATTCTATATTTCTGTATATATATATATAGAGTAATCTCTATCTATATATAGATATATCTATATCTATATCTATAGTATATATATATCTATATCTCTATAGAGATCTATCTATATCTATATATCTATCTATATATATATATATCTATATATATATATATATATATATATATATATATATATATATTGCCGCGTGCAAATACACTGCACAGACAACCGCATCTAAAAAAAAAGACTGATCAGCGGCAATGCACATATGGTTTATATTCATACAGAAGACAACGCTGAACATAAACGAACCGTCAGTATGTTAGCATATGAGATTGCCCAGTTAACTTGTAAATCTTTAGAAGTCAGTGTTCGTCCGCTGTGTACGAAATCTTGTACAAAGATTGATAATTGAGCTTTAACATCGTAATTGGGGTGTCACGATTCTTGGTGCAGCTGTGGATGTGACCTTAATCCACTTTATAGTGTTATTTCGGTCAGCAAACCCAAAAAATCGTAAAAAATGATCCATGGCTCAGTTTTGGACCCCTAACATATTCAAACATGATACAGTTTTACCAAATAAAGTAATGTCAAGGAGATTACTCTTTTGATTTGCTTAATATATTTCTCTTATGAACCCTCGATCCCACATAAATATCCGTTTAGGGAAGGCCAAAGCTATTTCCAGCTCTGCGAATTGGCAGTAATATGCGCTAAATATGTTTGCTATAGCCAATATTTGAATATCTTGGCATTTTTGCTTCCAAAAATATAAAATACACATGCGACATAATCAATTGAAAGCTAAAAAAAATTAGTGCCAATTTAGGGGGGAAGGGCTAAGCAATTTTAGCGCTAAGTGAAGGTCTTATATTCGCAGATATTAATTGGTAAGATAAGTCGCGGTTGCTTTGCTAAGCCGTTTGTTGCACAAAATACTAATGTATTCAGACACAGAATTCAGAATGTTCCTTGTATATGCATTCCAAATTGATTCTTTTAGCATGTGTATAGTGTGTCATCGTGCATCGTGCCAACAAGTGTAAGCGCGTGGCGATTATCTTAAGCTATATGAAAGTGTTCCATTTTGGTTAAAGCCAATCCAGTCTTATCCACGAAACCTCGGACATTTCACTATATGTTCGGACCAAGACAATCGCACGACCTGCATTAGAACATCTAAACCTAAACCGCAATGGAGTCAGCCGTGTTAATTAATCACATAATACGGCATTCTGTCAATGCATAATAGTGTGAACTAATCACATGCTTCTGTTTAATGCGTAAAAATGAACATAAAGATGAATTGATGAACCTTACTGACAAGTTTACAACGGTTAAAGCTGCAGCTCATGCCGGTGGCACTGGCATTATTTCCGTTCCAATTTACAGATTTACCCCCCCTTTCAAGCAGCTTTCATTGTTAATGTATCGGAAAGACTACAAATGTGCTGGACAGATCTGTTAATGTATATATATATATATATATATATATATATTTATATATAGACATATATATATATATATATATATATATTATATATATATATATATATATATATCTATATATCTCTATATATATATATATATATATGTATTTATATATATATCTATATTATTCTAGAATATATATATATATATATATAGACATATTTATATATATATCTCTCTATCTCGGATGCACAAGTATCTATATAGATATATACATATATACCGTAAATAAATATTTGTAAATAAATATTTATATATATCTATATATATAGATATCTATATAGACATTGCCATCAATTGATCGAAGTCATTATAAGGTAGGATATGTTTCTTTTTTTTTTTTCGCTAATAACTCGTATATGGCCCCCTAGATAATGACACCTTGAGCTTAATCATGGACCCAGACACCCTGTATTAATAATATAACAGCGACAATGCTTGAGATTGCTCCATGCGTACAAGGTAAAATCGAACTTTTCATGCCAATTACAAATAATCTTCATTGTATTATTTCATTTATCGTGATTTAGTGCTACAACACTGTGTTTAATGAGAAGACCACGTGTCATGAAATATATGAATAAGGTTAATCCTTTGACTACCCTTAAGTTAATTATTTCAATTTGCCGAACACTCACTATGACTTGGTATCAAACAGCAGATTTCTTTGCAAGCGCACACACATTGTTAATGAAACATTTGAAACAATTCAAACTCTCTGCAATATGTATTTTTGCTAAAACAGTTTTTTTTTTTTCAAAATATGCGTTACATATATTCTAGTATTACGTATAAAAATCACAAAACTGTCATTAATTTAACAACTTGCGGTTTTGTGGGGCTTGGGGTACTTTCCACCCAATTAAATGATTGGGAAAAGCGATTAGATAACTTGATATTACTTATATACCCAGAGAAGCTCTTCATTTTATTTAAATGTCGGACACCATTGTGTACGAGCTATCGGAATATGCTTTATCGTAATATCAGGTCCAGTATGAATTGCAAAAATTGATTGACGGCCAAATATGCAGCCATTGAATAACCATATTCAATAACCATGCAACAAGCAAAGTGTATAGTTTTCGCAAGTGATTATGTTCACGTTCCGATAGTTATGATTATAAACCTGGGGACAGAATAGTGCATGGTTTTTGAGATTCATATAGCAGAGAATAAACTAGTTTACCTACTTGCAAAATTATAAACCAACATCTATCATGTAACACACAATATCTAAATCGTTTGGCAAAGCTGAAAACCGTGATATGTGCTTCTGTCAAATGTAACTTTCGCTTTTGTTTGTAAGAGTTGCTTGATGTTCTATATGAGGCAGCATCGACATATGGGTTTCTCAATTACACAACGAGATGCTTTCATATTTATCTTATGTCTTCTGTTGCATAAACCATCTTGAATGTCGTCGCTCATCACTTCAAAGGTTTAATGGATTTCGCCTGGACGATAGGCTGGGATGGCCTGGTTCAATCAATCGTCTGGTGATGACTTGCCCAAGGATAATATTTTAATTGTTGTCTTTTTCATCATCATCCGTGTCTTTTTTCCCATATAATCGTAGAATGTGGCTGCTTAATCAGGTCACACTTATCTATTTACCACTCTAGGCGCCATATCACACATATGAGTTGGTGTGCCGTTAAACACTATTCTCATTTACGAATTATTATGATAAACCCTTTACTAATTTCATGCATAACAAATACCTTCAATGTCAAAATGACAACGCAATGAAAATTATTTACTATCAATTATGAGCATTGTATTAACTCGCTTTTATTGTTTGTAATGTTTGCTTACGTACCTAATTAATGTCTTGAACATCTGTGAAATCTTAAGGCGACACGATATTATTTGTAATCAAATTTGAGAGCAATCGAATTAAATATCGGTAAATTTTCTGTTTAGTTCTTTTTACAGCTATTTGAAGGCTTGGGACATATGTAAATAAGCCTAGCCCAGGACATGTGCATTGCATTTAATGTGTTTTTATTGTTGTATCCCTGTGAAGCTGAATTTATTTAATCCATGCATTGACATTTGTAACGAAAGCATAATGCACTTCAACATTTAGACTACAGCTTCAGGTATACATATATGCCAACCGTACAACGAAACCAGTGCGATTAACCTGAGGCAAACACGACTAGCAAAAAGCTTATGTTCCATAAGAGCTATTTCTGTAGCGGCACGATTGTTCCACCGGCAACCAATCAAAGCTGACCATCATGCTTCTGGTTGTGGTGCGGCAATATATTGGATCATCAAATATTTTATTCATTCGCCCAAATGTCGACGTTCCTTTGCACAATTAAAACCCCATTTGCAACTTAGGGGTGGGTGAAACGAAACACAGATGGCCATCACAACAGACAGTGTCTCATTGTCATCTGAACTTGTTTGATAAGACGATACCGCCTGTACAGCTTTATGATATAGTATCATATTACTAGTCTTATGGTCAAAACTCGAAAATACGAAAAATCGAACAAGACTCACAAGGGCTACATATGCTTTAATATATATATGAGGCATATGGGATGACCACGATTATTGATATTGTACATTTGCTGTACCATACCAAATGATACATGACAGGGACGAGGTGGGATCGATTGGTTTGTGATAAGCCGTTTTCAGACTTAAACGCCAGA
>CM067358.1:20893430-21077712 GCA_034190875.2 Urechis unicinctus | reverse complement strand
TTTTAGACTATGCATCGTATTCTATTTGCTGTGGTGTTTGCACACAGCCTTCATGGTTTCACGCTTAAGTAAAAATAAGCATTCGATATGAATTCGGTAGTACTTGATGCCAATAGAATCGGGTGTGCTTCAATGGATGAGGAAGTCTTAAGCTTTAATTTCTATTTTCTTGTTGAGATGATCTCCTCCGTTGCTGTAATGTTACTCGCTGCTTGTGGCCAAGAGTAGAGTTGCCTATTGGTTTTATTTCAGTTTTAACAATGATTCTTCCCTTGAATCTCGGTCCTGAATCTTCGTCTCCTGCTTGGCAGAATCACTCTTTAATCCTATGCGCGGGTCGGGTATATCGTGCTCCGGGAGTTCGATTTTGATAATCAATCAATGAATAACAAAAACATTTTATTTTCAACCCCAGTTGCAGTATTGCCATCTAAGATGGCATCGTAATTTAGACATTGGCAGCCAATTTCGACCGACGAATATATTTTATTATCAAGTTCAGCACACCATATTTCTATTAACATTGGTGTAATTTCCTTTCAGTTGTAACTTCCTTCTATTGAAAGATCACATTTCGATTTAGTGAAGCTCCTCTATTGAAAAAAAGGTCTCGCATCGTGCAAAATGTGTAATCGTTGTACATCACTGTCCTACGTTGGTAAAAGCAGGTTCCGCCTGGGGCTGTTCCAGAGCACATTCAAGGGTACACAGCAATAGCGAGAGGAAAATGAGGATCGTAAGCGTGTTTGACAAATGTTAAGAAATGATCGAATGGTTTGATTGTCGAAACATCAATTAAAATCATACCAATAAATGCATTGCAATTTCATTCAGCCTCATAATGGCCATTCCTTGGTTATTCTCCCGTATATTTTAACGAATTGCAATTTCCTTATTCTATGTTTATCATCCAATCATTCTTCATGTTTGAAATGATACCATCGTTTGTAATGTCTGTTTTAAGCATATCCAATTTTATCCGAGCGTGATCTTTCAAACATATATATTATATGCAATCTCGTTTTCAGAGAATACTTCTGAGAGGATGGACTACTACTAAAACAAGCCATGCCATAGCCGGCCATTATACAACATCTCTAAAAAGGAACGAATATTTATGAAAGGCACAAATATTCATTGGTATATAGTGCAGTCATCATATTAATATGGATATTAGTGTACATTCATCGAGGTACAACCACAACAGTGTTTGCATTTTTATATAAGATAGATTTCCCCAAATACACTTTGTCATTATTAAATCAATTCTCACAAAGACGATAGATTTCTGATTGCATCATCACTCCAAATATGTAAGCTACAAAAGCACATGTTCCTGAATTAGCCAAAGCATGTAACAAGTCACGCTCTCTGTGTAGAGGGATGGTGGGCGGTTATTACGACTGTAACCAAAGCATTTCTTTCTTATTCAATATTCAGACTACGGCTGCTTGCAGTTACGTTATTTTTCGTTTGTTGAATGCAACATCTGACATAGTTATTTGTGACATCTTTATGACGTTCAAAAACGTAACTGCTGTTACCCAGTGCCCTGAATGAGGTATCCATAGAGGCATTACATCAGCAAAGTGTCACATAACTCCTGAATATTTCCTGGAATATATGCACCTTGAATGATGATATACACAGCAAATTAACAACAATGACATTGGCATGATAATCATCGGGCTCACAAACTGATATCCTTTGTCAGTTTAATAGCCCAGCGAGTCATTTCGAGCACTCGATTGCATAATTCATGTTGATTACTGCTACGGTTTCCTTTAACCAGCTTCCCTACTGCACTCTGCAGTATAGACAGGATCCGAGCATGTGTTGTTATTCCGACACTTATCTATTGCTTGTGTGCAACCACATGTGGATTTATGTTACTAAAAGAATAATTGACATTTAATTAGGTTATTCATACTGTGTTAGGCATCACTTCCTATCCGGGGAGGATCAAGGAGATAGATTGCTATTACTTTCCCCTACTCGTCTGTCATCACAGGTCCCATACGAATCCCGACGAATGCAGCGATGACGCGTTAAGATAAATTCATGGTCATTGCGTCATGTTTTAAGTACACCATCATTACTAATGTAGGTGCACTCGATCTCCAGTGGATTAACACTGCTTATTAGTGTGGCGAAGGCACAGCTTGATGACGCCAGTACATTAAGAGACTTAAACGAAAAGGGTTGGTAGTGTTTGAAGAAAAAAAATAAATCATTCTGTTTTATGGGTTGTTTTTGTTGACAGAGCACAACTGATTCAAAATGTTTTCATTAATTCAATTTGGCCATACAAAGCCAATCCAAGGAAAGCATAATTGACTAATAGAATGTATTGCTTTGCGAATATAACGACGCTAACTCGACGCAATTAGTGTTGAGTTCCTGATGCTATGTATCATTGTCAATATATATTATGGAAATAAAATATGTATCATTTTTAATGCCGCAATTAATTGTATAACTCGATCTTTGATTATGATACCATTGGTTAAGGTTAATCGCAATTTACATGAAAATGCTTTACTTGTAAAGGCTAGAATAACTAGACACTGGGAAGAAAAGAGTGCTAGTGTGTGAGAGAATGAGTGAGAGAGAGAGACAGGGAGGGAGGGAGGGAGAGAGAGAGAGAGAGAACGAGAGAGAGAGAGGGAGACAATGAGAACAGGATGAGGTAGGAAGATCTTATGGGATGAGTCAATGTGGAAGAGCATGGGATAAATGTGTGGTTTCGACCTTGACACGAGGCGTTACACCATTAGCCACATCAGCGAAGAGATTGATATGGAAACAGATTGCGCTTTCTAAAAATCACGCTCTGCTCTATCTGTCCAATACAACAGCAATGTCGATTATATGTTTACCATGACTATATGTGACAGCAGTAATCGATACATTTTAGCATATGAATTCTCATTAGCACCGATCCCGAATGAGCCAGTGTAGTATTTTTTTGCGATATAATTTGCAGACCCACCCAACCTTTATTGCATGTTTTGCATTCATTTATTATCTTCTGCCATAAGACAGCTGTTGTTGTCACATCAATAGTCATTAAGATTATAGCTTATAGCTTATGTATGTGATGTGGAGCAGGGGACTTTCGTTGGTAAGGAATGGCAATTAAGAGTCTGCTACATTCTGTACAATGTCGAATGAAGGCAAATTGTTGCGACGTAAACGTCGGTCTTGATTCGCATCACATCGTTGATGTTCATAACTCGAGCATTTGTACAATCCGATATCTCTTCCTTTAGAATGGTCGATCCACTTTGCATACTGTCAGAAGCGATTGGTTGAATAAAATTGCTATTAGTGCTGCTCTTTGCATTCAACAATTTGATAAAAGCTGCTTGCATCTCATCTCCTTTCATATGCGATTTAAAATACAGTTTCGCTATCACCATGAAACTGAATAGGCACAATTAGTGCTGCTCTGTGCATTCTGAGTAATAAAAACACAAACAAAAACTGAGCATGTTATTAATGGCGTGACACTTTGTTAGTTAACGTCACCGAAACCGTTTAGGTTTCATTCAGAAAAAATGACGAATGGACACAGGCCAAAGTATTCGCCAAGTCAAGACATAAACATCAAGACAGCTACAATAGTTTTACCGACTTCAAAGCAATGCATTGTAACCTGATACGCCGTAATGATGTTACAAGCATTTCTGATTTCCTGGCATCATTTATTATAACGGTATAGCTGGTGTAGGCGTCAGAGAGAGAGAGAGAGAGAGAGAGAGAGAGAGAGAGAGAGAGAGAGAGAGAGAGAGAGAGAGAGAGAGAGAGAGAGAGAGAGAGAGAGAGAGAGAGAGAGAGAGAGAGGATACAGTACCACATAATCTGCTTGGAACGAGATGTGCTGTAGTCATCTCGCCCCTTTTTTGATACGAAACATGCAGAATCACAACATAAGCAATTCATTCCATTCAACTTTTTCGTGAATAACTCATTGACAGCGGTGTTTATGCAAAATCGCAGGCCTATATGAGTACACAATACCAAATGGTACATTGTTCAAGGTTCTCTCGGTATATTGGAACCAATTCCTTATCTTTTCTACAGCATTATCTGACATATGCCCATGTTGTTTCGACAGATTGGTCTGAGTCAAGGTAGCTGGGTTATTCAACTTGATGAATGGGGTTGTTTCCTGACAGTAATCAGATTGCTCCTTATATGCCGTGATTAAGCGGTATTCTCCAACGAACTTTAAGTTCTGACTCAACGCCGAGACACCCCTCGACGATGACTTAAGTTCTTAGTACTGACTTAAAAATATGGCCGACACAGTTTAATCAACGTGCTGCCGCTGAGATTATTGTTGTGATTTCAAGAGTGTTATCATTTTATTATAGCTTACAATAATGTCAAATGAGAGATCCATCGAAAAGGTTTTTTTCATTTGCAGTCTTGATTTCAACAATGTTATTCGATTGGCCGAAAGAGACTACATCTTATAAATTTCTTATGCAATGACAGCTCATAATCTCGACAGAGCGATGTGAATATAAGCAAGCAATAATAGATAATCTTAAACGTTTGTTCGATAAAATAAATTTTGCAAATTAATTAACTTATGTTTGATGATATTGGTGAATACCAACTTAGCGACGACTCAGCTGGGTCATCATCATTGAGTCGTGACTTAAGCGGGGATGGTGAATACGGGCCCTGATGTTCGTTGTGGTCTTGTTAGTCCATTTTATGCTTATAGGAGTAATTATGTTTTCATGGTACGCAATGGCTGCTACCTAATCGGTTACAAACTTTCATCTGCTGCCTGACACGGAATATAATGTACTGCAAAACCCAGTATGTATGATATATACATTGTGTTGCATAGTATAACTCTGCAGCGATCGGGTAACTTGTGGCACTGGTTTTCACAAGGCTCACATCAACTTGAGGGTCAATATACAAGATATTCCTTACAATATATATTAAAGCAGCTTATTTACATTATAAGTCCAGGTAATCATATGTTCATGAAAAGAAAAAGCGTTATTTTAGGGGCAGTTGTTGCCAACTGTACTAAGACGCTCCCGTTCGAAGAATTAATGGATCAATTGCTCTCGTTACACACTAGCACTTGAACGATGAACTGGTGCACAAGTATGATCAAACATAGCTGAGCATATTTTGCTCTGCCGATGCCCAATGACCTGCGCAGGTGGACTCTGTGGATGCCATATCTCATTTCAGGCTAAAATCTATAAGGTATTATTTGCTCTGTTGAAGCTGCGATGGTCTGCAAACGCCCTGCACCATCCTATGTCTTTCCATCGCCCTCCAAAAGTTATGCATTGCAAAATTTTCGCCAGACATTTTGCGGCATTATCTAATGCAAATCATGCCTGGCCCTAACATCGATCCCTGATCTGATGATTAGCTCGTCTGTTCGATGCGCCGGACTCGTCTTTGCTGTCGAGCGTCGATCTGAACGCGCACGCGCACAAGACTGATACTCGTGCATAATACGCTGATGTCAAAACTTGTCAATATGTAACCTGCGCGTTTATGGCGTGACCAAACATGTATTCATATATTATTCCTGCAAATACTAGCTACATTAAATACGTTTATTTCGTTTTCAGATAATTGACAAAATATGGAAAATAAATATGGTTCATTGTAGTCTTGCTTGTACATTCATGACATTGACACAATCCTAATTGATCTCTGTGCATACAATTATTAAGGAGCTTTCTACATCAATAGACAATAAGACGAAAGATGAGATCGAATACCTTAACATCATGTGCTCCGGACAGGTTTTGTCATCGATATACACAATGAATAGATTGCATATGGTGCTCAAAGTGGTCGACTCGTATTAGTCGTATGAATATCAATGGTCCAAATGCGAAACTGAACAACAATCTCAGCTTCCGTGATGAGGCAGACATTCTGTGACAGCTGTTGGTCTGAATGTCAAGGATATCAACAAGACCTTCTTATGCCAATTCATGGTTCACAGAAAGAAAACGCTTCAAAGTCATCCTAGAGGTCATATCGCGACATTCCCTAAATTTGATTTACCTTTATTGAGGAAGCATTAAGGCTTCTTCAGCCTGTTTTGTCTGAAATCAGTTTAAATTCTAGCCATGAAAACTTTCTTATTGTAGAGATAATATTTTACGGAGAAACTAAATATTATGTGGCAACAGTTGACTAAGACATCAATACCCACTAACATTGTACAGTACCTATATATTATTCATACTTAACTCAGTTTTCACATTAATTCTTGGACAGCAGCAGTTATAAAAACGGGACGAGGTTAGCTTGCATATGGCAAGTAAGCATCATCTTACGTGTTAAATGTTATGCATAACACTATGCAATTGAATCCATCTGTCAACGCGGATAAAGACCCACTATTGGACGGCTAGACCAGTCGTTTTGTTCACATTAGTATGCCACGAACATAAAATACAAATTATGCAGCCCCTCTATGATTTGATTCCCATGCTAGATAACATCTTTCGTCGATCATCCAATAGCATATGACAACTTCACTGCCAGGTTGAGGTTAGTTACCGAGGTATTAGTTCTGAGATTCGCATCACTTGTACAAATTGTCTGCACTTTGAACCATGAGCGAAAACAATATGATCCAATTGATTGTCTTCGGAAGCCCACCGCCCGATGCATAACCTACCCGGGTGTTCTTCTTCGATGGATTATAGGCAGTGTCTTCGAGTCGTGGCCGGTATAATTCTTTCGGAACATGAGCATATTGTGGGGTCCGTTTGGTCAAGTTGAATATGGTCCTGTTAAGATGAGCAGTAGGTGGAATGGTGCAGTTGAAAGGACGAGAAGAGTAAAGTTTAAGATCGCGATGATATTCTGTTATAAGCCGTAGAGGTAGCTGCAATGGATCGCAAGGGTGTACATTAGGCTCAACACATTCCACGTAGATCTCAAATTGTCTGCAACAAGCAATACATCACACTAGATATGACGCGGTACCTGGAATATCATAAATTGTTGCCGTTAATACATCAAGTTCCTGGGCAGCCCAGCATAGCTACAGGACGAAAGAACAAATGATTAATGAATGCGTTTGCTGTATTGGCCTTTACTGCACGATCTAAACGTTGTGCGCAACAAACATCATACTTACATCTTTGATTAGCGGTATACACCACAGCCGCTAGATTGACCTATCTTCACTAATAATCTATATCGCAAATCAATCTACAAACCGGATAGCTGTTGTCGACGGTCGAAAGTAGAATATAAGTTATATTTATAGAACACTTTGCACATAAAAAACAACCTGCATGCCAATGTGTAGTTCCCGTTGGTTGTATGTAGAATATAAGACACCATCTGACTCAAGGGTGCTCGGCAATGATTCAAGACATTAACCATATATGCCCCACCACAATTATCATCTCCGTCAGCTGATATCAATCGACACAACAACACAAATTCTGTAGCAAGTAAAATGACCATGTCCACAAGTTCTCAATATCCTATTATGGTTGTATTACGTGCGTCAATAAATGGCAAGATTTATTGCACGAAACGGTGACCTCGTGTCTTTCATTATTCCGAAAAACATATAATATTCTTAAGAAGTATCCTATGATTTGCAATTCCAGTGCTGGAATCATTACAACAATTCCTATGCCCGCTAACAGTTCTGCGTCGACTCCCTCGGCGAGTGCTGGGTATCATGGCCAAGCACGCCTATATATACTGCTCAGATCATCCACGACCCAGCCCCTCATTCAACAGCGCCCTCTTTCGAATGCTGCCAACAGATGTCGCCTCCGTATTGGTAGGTTTCACAAAGCTTGCTGTTACAGAATACTAAATTCCTATGCTAGGCATATCGATAATGTAACATACAAGATCCCGATCAACCAAATAGAACATCAACGTTAAAATAATTTTATATAATATGTTCATAATTATATCATACATCTTCGCCCGACTTCGTCAATTGCCATGAATCTATTGCGCATTCACCTAAAATGTATAGCATGGCAGATTGACATTTGATTAATTGTGAAGTGGTCGTAAATTTAAAGATTGCTCCTTCTAAGTGGGTTTTTAGACTATGCATCGTATTCTATTTGCTGTGGTGTTTGCACACAGCCTTCACGGTTTCACGCTTAAGTTAAAATAGCATTCGATATGAATTCGGTAGTACTTGATACCAATAGAATCGGGTGTGCTTCAACGGATGAGGAAGTCTTAAGCTTTAATTTCTAGCTTTTCTTGCTGCGATGATGCTCCTCCGTTGCTGTGATGTTACTCGCTGCTTGTGGCCAGAGTAGAGTTGCCTATTGGTTTTATTTCAGTTTTAACAATCCCTTGAATCTAGGTCTGAATCTCGTCTCTGCATGGCAGAATCACTCTTTAATTCTATCCGCGGGCTGGTTATATTGTGCTCCGGGAGTTCGATTTCCCCGAGAACTTTGACCAACCCACGCTAATGGCGGGCCATATCATGCCGATAATTAAGGTGGGGGTAGGGGGAAATAGTGTTATAACAGAAGTAATATCTGCTTCCATTTAATTCGTTTCTACATTTATCAATATTAATTGATAATCAATCAATAGATTACAAAAACATTTTTATTTTCAACCCCAGTTGCAGTATTGTCATCTGAGTTGGCATCGTAATTTAGATATTGGCAGCCAATTTCGACCGACGAATATATTTTATTATCAAGTTCAGCACACCATATTTCTATTAACATTGGTGTAATTTCCTTTCAGTTGTAACTTCCTTACATTGAAAGATCACATTTCGATTTAGTGAAGCTCCTCTATTGAAAAAAAGGTCTCGCATCGTGCAAAATGTGTAATCGTTGTACATCACTGTCCTACGTTGGTAAAAGCCGGGTTCCGCCTGGGGCTGTTCCAGAGCACATTCAAGGATTCACAGCTATAGCGAGAGGAAAATGAGGATCGTAAGCGTGTTTGACAAATGTTAAGAAATGATCGAATTGGTTTGATTGTCGAAACCAATTAAAATCATACCAATAAATGCATTGCAATTTCATTCAGCCTCATAATGGCCATTCCTTGGTTATGCTCCTGTATATTTTAACGAATTGCAATTTCCTTATTCTATGTTTATCATCCAATCATTCTTCATGTTTGAAATGATACCATCGTTTGTAATGTCTGTTTTAAGCATATCCAATTTTATCCGGAGCGTGATCTTTCAAACATATATATTATATGCAATCTCGTTTTCAGAGAATACTTCCGAGAGGATGGACTTCTACTAAAACATGCCATATCAGGCCATAATACAACTAAAAAGGAACGGATATTTATGAAAGGCAAATATTCATTGGTATATATGGTAAGTAAAGTGCAGTCATCAGGCAGACACAATAAGTTCAACGTTGAATTTATTAGGTACGGGTCACCAAAAGAAAGTTAATAGATGACAATTGCTCATTTTATTTTAAGTGATATGTTTAGCGCTCAACAAGTGCATAAGGTTCTATCGGGTAATTTCAAAGCATATCGTGTATTCGTCTCTACGCTGGTGGTCATTACTCCTTACTCTCTGACAATACTAAAAGCAAACCAGCAATGTGAGCTATAAATGATTTTACTGCATTGGCAAGCCAAAATGTCATAAGTTACAACGAATTACTAAGTTTTTAATATCGCACCTGGCTGTGCAAACATGAAATGATCATAATTCTGTAGATCATACTCATTCCATAATACCAGAGTCGTTAAATTGCTCAACAACTGCTCGTATTACCTTTACAGCAGACAGGTATAAAAAGCTAAAAAAAAACGAAGGTTGCAGTCTGTCTACTGCAGTGTTTAGCTGTGATATTGCACGCTTCCAATGAAGCACGTTTTTGTATTTCTCGATTTGAAAAGACACTATTGGTTCTTGTCCTCATTCCTGAGGTCAAAGTACACCTGCTGCTTACCTGAACGCTAGCAATTCCCAAGAGGACACCACGGGCTCTGACACAGCTACAAAAACTACAAATGCAGCACTAAGGCAGTTATCATTTTGGAACATTACGTTTGCAGTGAATTCACAGATTTGTCCAGCATCGTTATATATATTCAGGTATATGAGCGAAGGTCCGAAATCCAACTTTGAGGTTTTCCCTTGGAGCAGTTAGGTCCTCTCACATCCCAGGTATGCACGAAGAAGCTAATGAGGCACCACGAGCAATCGGATGGGAGCAAATTGCTGTTAACTACGCAGTAGAATTGAAACCAAAACTGGACAATCACGGCTCACTTATGACGTTTCCACCACAAAACATCTCTTATTTTAAAGATAACTGACTGAATTCTATTCCTTCATTTGGCTTTCGTATTACAGAATTCCCAAGTGGATCAAGACCTAATTAGACGGTTGGGCGGTGCAGACCTTGCTAAAGGTTTACCCGTGCCGAAGTAAATTCATCTATCTCGCAAATAAAAAGTGAAGGACAGATGTTATAATACTATTCTAGCTAAAGTTCCCTCTGCCTCCCCCATTAATTATCAGCACGATATGGCCTGCGCTTAATCTCATTGGTTTAGTGGCTAATGAGTCCACACCCCATGGGGGTTCGTTAGGCCTGAGGACGTGGTCCAATAGTGTGGGCTGGTCAAAGGCTTCTGGGCAAATCCAACTCCCGGGGCACTATATAACCAGCCCGCTCATATTATTTAGGGAGATTCTTCTAGTCCTGAGACGAGATTCTGACCGAGATCCCAGTGAAGCTTCATTGTTGAAAACTTAATAAAACCAATAAGCAACTCTACTGCTGGACTCGTGTTATATATGTCTGGCTAGTCCTCGCACCAAGCAACAACAAGCAGCGAGGAACAGTACAGCAACGTAGGATCGTCGTAATAAGGAAGCCTAGAAAATTAAAGCTTAAAGAGTGTGAGAGAATCCGGGAATACTTGCGGCTTCTACTGTTGTCAGTACACAACTTCCCGACGTTAGCGCTTACACGCTCCTTCCTTCGTTTGAGAAGAAAGCTGGCAATTGCTACCCACGTCGAGAAGACACTCCAGGCTCAAACCTACGACCGAAATCATGCAACGGCAGCGTACATCGGCCTCTTCCACTCGACTTGCCACCAGCTAAGGCATACTAGCAACCTGGCGCTATCAGGACCAGACTTCCAAGATGACGACCACAGACCCACTTAACCTTCTTCCACTGGTAAGCCCGTCACTCATATTTTACATTATAATGAGTTGACCTTAACACTACCACTGCTCATTCGGACCTTCCGCTGGCTAAAGTATCTCCTCCGCACAAAACACCCCTCCCACTATCGCCTTAACTTTAACTTCCCGCAACCCTCAGGCCTTATGCAAGGACGTGAAAACGCTAACTTTGTTAAATAAATCAAGGTCAAATTTCCTCCATATTCAAATTAAGTATTCAATATTATTATTATTTGTTTGCGGACAATATGAGTGGGTCTTCGAGGGCGCAAGGATGTGGCACGGAAGATGAGCATTACCGAATTTGTAACCAATACCTATTTAGGAAATCATCTACCGAATTGTGACTATCTAGCCTCATTAATTCGGTTTTATAGTATTCTTCGCACATATTTTCCTTTTCAGAACTGTTCCCCACCAATTTCATGTTATTCTTAGCTATATACTATCTTCTTAGAACAGGACGCCTATATTCATTTTATATGCATAACCATTTATTTCATGCAATTATTTCACACAGCTTTCACACACATATTTCTTTCATTATTCCAATCATAAAACTGTTTACCATCCAAAACTAAAGACAGGTAACCGTACAAATTTATCAAAGCGAACTCAAGAACCAGCTGAAGTGTCAGCGATAATAATCTAAACCCTAGTTACAGTAAGTCTTTGTAAGCCTCGAAATTAAAATTTTTACCATTTTCACCATTTTAAGTATAATCTAATCGCTTTTTTCCATGTGGTTTTTTAGTGCGGAGTAAAACTGTGAAAATGTAATTAATGTCATAAAGGCTCGATTTATTACCCATATGTTAATACTTTCCATTTTATTATAATATATATTTTTTTATACCATTAAGGCTGGCGAAATTAGAACCTTTTGTAGGTCCATCAAGTGGACCCGTCGTGTCACGTCAGGATTGTTTAGCCTGGCCTATCGTGTGGACCGGTCAAAGGTCGCGGTAAAGCAAGCCAGCTGACCGGGGACCCTTTATAAGGGCCACACATGGGTCAGTCAGGAGATTTCTTCTCGTCCAGAGACAAGATTCAGACCGAGATCTCAGGGACGCTTCATTGTTGAAACCTCAATAAAACCCAATAAGCAACACCACTCCTGGACTCGCGTTATTCCTCTGGCCAGTCCCTACTCCAAGCAACCACAAGCAGCGAGTAACTATACAACAACGAAGGAGCATCATCGCAACAAGAAAAGTTAGAAATTAAAGCATAAGACATGTGCCAATGTAAAACAGTATTGGCGCATGTCCAAGCTACTGTGGGCTCATTCAAAATTTAAAATCAAATAATATTGAGCTCATGCTGTGCTGTCCCTTAACTCTCTAACTCATATTCCTAATTTCATTTCACTCAATCTTCAATTAGTTTAACAAAGTCAATTTTCAAAATTCAAGGGCAAATTCTAAATTAATTGAACAGTGGAAGTTTAACTTAATTATGGTTGGGGAGGATGTAATGTAATTCTAGCTAAAGTTCCCCCTGCCTGCCTCCCTCATTAATTATCAGCATGATATGGCCTGTGCTAAATCCCATACGTAAATGGCTTACGAGTCCACAACCCATGCGGGCTCGTAAGCGGGGGTTGGTTTAAGGCCTCTCGGGAATCCAACTCCCGGAGCACTATATAACCAGCTCGCTCATATCAACAAGAAACACAGACAAGCTAACGCCAGGGAGGAGTGAACTAAACATGGAAACGCTGGAGTATGTTTCCGTTTGTACTCCCTGTTAAGGGGCACTTTTGGGGTGTGTTTAAGGGCATGATTATGTGGGCAGTCAGTATTTAGGGGTATGTTTTTGTGTCTAGTCAGTGTAAAGAAGTACTTTTTGGGGTGGTTGGTCAGTGCTTACGGTATCAATTTTGCCCCTGCCGAGGTCAGCGATTAGGGTATTTTGAGTCAATGTACACACCTGGCAACTTAGAAAAGTATAGAAGTGTACCACCCCCAGTGTCTATTTTCTCACTTTTTGTGGGTGCAGCATGGTGTCGGATGGGATAATGACGACATCACTTTGCAGCCCCATACCTGAATGCATTCCCTGCCAGATAACACACAATGTTAAGCACATTCTCATGGAATCTGAAGGGTTGATCCATCCGTCCTTAGTATTATCATATTTCAATTATTTCACATGAATCAAATAATTAATGAAGTAATAAAAAGTTTAATCATAGTTAAAATGTTACTTCTTCATTCCTATCTATCTATTCCCATTTTACCCACCTTTGTTGGCACCATACAACACACTCGTGTTGGTGTGTTGTCACCTCATCTTACCTTAATGGGAGTCCCGTAAAAACCGTTATATATATATATATATATATATATATATATATATATATATATATATATATATATATATATATATATATATATATATATATATATATATATATATATATATATATATATATATATATATCTATATATATATATATATATATATATATATATATATATATACATTTGACTATCTTGAAGTGTTGATTAGACAAATGCCTTTGGTACTAGGTAGAGAGATAAATCAAGCATGTCTGAGCAAGTAAAAAATGCGAAAGGCTGTCTGGGGGTAAAGACGTCTTTGACCACCATTCGGGATAAGGAATTTCTACGTGCGCGGTCCAGTTCAGAGCAATGCAAGCCAAAAAAATAAGAGGATAGCTGTCAAAGCTAAACCTTTACTCCTGCAATAAACCCATTACCATCGTTGCATTGCACTGAATGGATACATGCAGTCATTGCTTCTAGATTGTAAACGGTATGCAATTTTATAAACAATCAAACCGAGAGAGGCCTTTTTTGTACGGTTATACAGTGTGACTCTCTGGTGGTTTATTGTTATGATTGACAGCTTAGGCCAGGCTGCCCCTGTAGAGTAGAACCATATGTCATAATGTGGCGGTCTAAAGTCATAACGGTCTAAAGTGATAATGTTGACCTCCGCCAGGCCACGTGACGAGTGTAAAGTTCTTTGATGTTGCCGAACCCTTTGAAGTTTAGAAATAGTTGTTGGGGGTCAGTCTAATTTATGCATGTATGTTAATGTTCTTGGCCAAATGGAAGGCCATTTAAGTTTTAGTCAAATTATATGTAATCTCCTGTGTAATGTTAATCGTATGTATATATGTTAATGTCGTGGCCAACTGAAAGGTCATTCGAGTTTAAGGTGATTCGCGTTACATATAGCTTAGTGAATTCATGATGAATTAATGAGGCGTCCGCCCATTTGGTCGGCCAACCCTGCATAGTCTATTATTCAAGTGATATCGATAATCCACTTCAAGGTACTGATGGCTGATAATGTTGTTCTTCAAAATTTAATCATAGGTGTTCGATTGTAAAAACAATAACAGATTATTGTAAATGAATTCAATTGTTAACTTTTTTTTAATATAAAGAATTGTAAGATTTTGTATATGTATGTATGTTTGTATGTATGTAAACATTTTTCGTCTCGCGATTCAGGTCGAAATTTTCGGAAAAAAAATTAATTGATCGGGACTTATGATGCACCCAACCCACAGGTTTTGTTTTGACCTAGATCTCAAACTAAGGTCAAGGTCAACGAAAAAGTGCAAAAACTAGTATCTCTTATAACTGGATGGATTAGGATCCAATTTTCACATGAGCTAGTCACTCGTCGTTTGAGAGCTTCATAGCCACAGGGGCATATTGACACATTCGTTCAGAGCTTAATCAAAGAGTAGCTAGCTATAAACTCTTTGGCTTAATAGCCACATCTGGTAGCCGTGAGTTTTGCTAATCTAGAGGCAGCAGGCTATACTTCCTTTAGCAGTCTAGTGTTTAAGCATGTTTTCTCATCTATTCCATTCATTTATTTTCCTGTCAAGGCAAACATATCTGTGTTTTAGTATTCATTAGCAAGTTTTGTATGAAAGGAGACATATTTAGGTGACACCATTCAGATGGACAATCAATTACAATTCTAACTTTATTTATCGATTACTCACACAATGGAGTACTCCTTTGACAGTAGTATATTGCCTACTGTTACACTCAAGGTTGCACACTTGACAAGCTAATTTTCTCATACCTATGCTGATTTTTTTTCTGCAACTAAAACAGAATATTACTGTTATTCATCGATGTGAAATAACAATAGTAAAGAAAAGCTATACTACTACAAAGTCAGTTATTTACTTACCTTACTCTCTGATAGGGCTCCGGCTTGTCGTCCGTGGCGACTAATAATAGACAACCTGTTATCCGTGGGTTTTCGCCTGGTGAACTGGCTGGGATGACGGTCCAGTCTATCAGCTGCTGCCGACATGCCCCACTAGAGGCTGGCATGATGGATCAGTCAATCAGCTAGTGGTGACATGCCCTAGAATAATTTTTGCTTTCCATATGTTGTATTTATTAGTTCCTTCATAACACTCAGTACATCAACAATTATATCTACTTTATAACACTTCGACTGTTATATTTCTACATAATGGCATTATTAACATTTTACTATAAATATCTTATTAGTACAAATCGATCATTTTAGTTTTACCTCTTACGCTAATAAACCATTATAACTGTTCCTGACTCTCTACCGATATTGTCACAGTATTGTCAATTCATAACAAGATATTTGCATCTAAAACAGTATCATTGTTAAGGTTAACATGAAGTATGTAATCAGATTCTATGATCTGTACATCATTGTATAACGACAAATACATTTTCATTTAAATTAGAAATCTAATTTAATATTTCCAAAATATGCGCATTGAGCAAAAACAAATTTCAGCGACTTTTGAAATTGCCCTGTACAAAAAGTAGGCCCATAGGTTCTGGCAGAGATCGTAGCGTCTGCTTTAGGGCCCCTCTACATGGGACGGAACGTATGTCCATTGATTAACAAGTGGGCGAACTGTCCGGGACTAACCTTGCGTGCCATAAAAAGCCTGGATATGGTTCGGACATTTTTAATGTTGGCATGACATTTGATGGATATAAAGAGGTTAGTTCGTGGCTTCCTGGTGATGCATTTTGTCTAATCAGGTATTACAAGCTGTGCTGGGTGGCCGGCCGGTGTTTTTACCTTAATATTGTAGCTCAATCCAATTACAAACTTTTCTTAATATATATTACAACATCAGACCATCAGTTTCCCTAAGTTACAACAGTGGACATATTCTCAAAGTGTAATGCAATTGTAAACCGCTTTTGTTTATATGTAATTGTATATAATTTCGCAATTAATTAACCAATTATCATCCGACTGTAAAAAATGAACATTTCCTGCGAGCCGAATCAATTATCAAATTTTTATGTTTTATCAAAATATTCATCATTTTCAAAGCGCATTGAGATGGGGGAAAATTTCCACATGGACATGTTCCAGGGGGACGGTTGCTTGTCAAAAATTAATCAACCACCTCTTGACAAATTTTATATAACCGCTTTTCCAGTGCGTAAAGGCATTTGACTTCATTAATAATTCGATTTAATATGGATCATCTGTGACTGGTAATAAGAAGAATTGAGACCAACCAACCGCGTTGTCGTTAGTCATTGCCCACTATCTCTCTGGTGCGGAGTCTAAGATCAGGTAGTACACTCTGTGAAACCGATCACGCAGAATTTCTTTGTGCTAGTTCATATTCAGTCTAAGGTATGTTCATAACATAAAGTGGTGACCCCCCGACGTGATTGCTGAAAAGGAATTGACCGATAAACCTGCCCACAGACCAATGAGGATCCAAGAACACGTGAGGAGCCACAGGCACACGGGCCGAATGGACAACGCTCAGACATTGTTGTGGTAGGCAAAAGTGTAACTTTTCCTGTTTAATCGTGAGTGCCAGTTTAACTGGATATTGTTGTAAGACGTAAGATGAGGTTGTAAGTGAAGTTAGGTTAGCGCAGGCTAGTGTTTTTTTTTCTCGGAGTGAAAGTGGGGAGTAGGGATACCATGAAAGGCGAGCACAAATGTCAAACCAGAACCAATTAACATACCGTGCGGCGTCACCTTTGCCAGCTAGCTGTTTGAACACGAGTAACAATTAGCGTTCTCGGCGGCATTCGATTTCCCATTGCTTGTATTTGTGAGAATGTGTCCATCGTGTCGTACCGTATACTGGCGTCCATTCGCTCCTTTGCTTTTTATAAGTGGTTTAATTAGATAATAAATGAGATAATTTTGTGAGCACATCTTCCAGGAAGTACTGATAACTTAAAGAGTGCACTTAATTAATGTTGTCATAAATGGAATGTGATGTGTATCCTATATTTTCCTCGTCATTGTATTTTAAGCAGAATGCCTTATAACATATATATACCCAACGCTGAAATATCTCATCTCCCACCACATTCCAATGTATTCGAGTCACGCCCTCTTTAGTGATCACCCTCAACTGAAGAGTTCCGTTTATGTATTGGTCGATCTGCTTTATTTCAGGATCGTTAACCACAAATACCGTTGAAGAAAGGCATTCAAAGTTAGTATGCACTAGACCGCTATATTGCGTACTTCATGCGCGACGCTTGACATCAGCCTATGCAATACGATGTGTGTCAGTTTTGTCAACATCAAACATTTCTGAATACTTCTGCTGAGATCAAACGAATTCATATAGACATAAACCGAATGATTATAACAGGGATCATTGTTCCATTGCATATTTAGTTAAGAATCTGCATTTTCAATATGTGTGATTGAGTAAGTCATGTATGTCGGCACATTAGAACAGTCGAAGGTTCTATGCAACATTACAGCGAAAAAAATATATTGTTTATATACTCGCTCTGGCTTTTTAATAATTGCAAGTGGCAGCTAAAACAGTCATTCATTCCCCAAAGTATTTATTATTCAGCGATGCTTCACTCTATGGATGGAAACAGCATCAACTTTATCGCTGGTAAAATGCAACATACTATGCTGTAATATAGCGTGTGATCTATACTCACTACAATACACACATCACCTGTCATCTATATCCACTGTAGCCCAGATAACATATCCACTACACCCAGAAGTAGTCAAACAACCAATCATTGAATGCTCCGATACTAAGTTTCAAACCAATGCGCGAAATATACTCAAATATTGAGTCACCACTTATCCTACCCAGCTTAACAATTGTACCGAGTTTAACAACTGTACCCAGTTTAACAATTCAATCCTGTGTAAAACTGTATCCCGGGTAAATACAGTACCAGGTGTAATCAATCAAATAACTGTGCCGAGTGTTGCAAATGTCTGAGTGCAAAGGCTGCACAATTTATATTGTACTCTTTTTATGCCTATTGTGTGATGTGTTTTGGTAGCGGAAAGGATCTGCGAAACGAACTTTTTCCTGCTCTCATTAATCGCTGTGACGTCAACTCAATATATATATATATATGCAATTTGGTTTATCGCAAGGTACCACCACCTAACGGTGACTGTGTGTTATAATTAGGGAATCGAACATCACAGAGCCACTCTGAGCGAATCCTCATAGTAAAGCTTAAAACTCTTTGACAGAGCTCCTTGAATCGAGGGCCCCTTGGGAGTACAAGTATTATGAGAGTTCATGAGTAGCCGACTTCTTAAGAAGTGCCATGCCATTAAATTTTCTTAATTTTTATTCATATGAAGGAAAATTACTGGCAACAATCTGAAGTAGCCATGCATCTATGGTTTATAACGTTTTATTGAGCCGTTACAACAGGTGTGTTAGCAAAGTAACTATTCACACTTAAGTATAAGGAATGTTTAGAATATGTACTGAAGAAACTAAATAAATCTGTGTTAACTTTTTTGTCTCACGTTACAGGTCGCAATGTTCATCCCATTCGTCCCAAGAGGGAAAGTCATGGGGCCACCAACATTTTTAAATCCATCCTAACGTGATCAATTATTGGAATTTTTCGTCATTTTTTCGATGGCGTATAGAGTAATGAATATCGGTACAACGGTCATAAAAATTGAGCCAGTTGTTGTCATAGACAGCGCGAATCTAATCCATTAATTTTATGGATATCGATTCCGGTAACGAACGAATCAAAGTTGAAACGGGACTGAAATCGAAGTTAACGTGTCGTTTCTCAATCGTTAATGATTATATCGTAAATTTCACTCGATAAAAGCCCGTTCAATTCGGAACATATAACTAATTCCTTTGCGTTGTAAATTATCGATAGTTTTCGCACAAAGTAAGCTTGAGGTACAGCGGGTGATACTTCTGCTGGGTTTCCACTGGTTTGTTAACAGCAGCCTACACATCAGCTTTACAAAGATCGTCTCTACTCTCTGTTCGCCTCGCCGTCCTGCTGTCAAGTATGGCACGCCGCAGTAATATTGAATATAAACGAAGCTTTTTCTTGAGAGTAGGCTAAGTCATTGTCATTCTATCATGACCGTTCGCCAAGTTCCACCATGTACCCATGGACCATGGTATGCGAGACGTTACCATAATTAAACGTCAACAAAACGTTACGAGACATTAAATGATAATAAGAAGAGTCGGTAATATAAACATAGATGCTTCGGAATTCGTCTTGAGATACTTCCTTATGTTCTTCTGGCTCATTCGCGAGAACCGAGCCCAGGCCACTTCAAGCATCAAGATACACGCTTGATGGGTAGTAGGTATATAATTAATGGTGAAATCTATTTGGCCACAGTGAAACACAATTATGTCACAAGCATAGCTAAATCATGCGGATTGCGGTCTACCTATGTGTATATCTCACCTGGTCAGGTGAGGTAATCAGCCGATATACACCAGGTAAGTCTGTTGGTGATATATGGGGGAAGTTTTTGTCATTTAATAAATTTGTATTTCTAACAGCCGAACCGATTTTCCAGTGTACTGGCTAGATCAACAGAAAATCATCGATTCTAAATAAATTCTGAGATATGTGATATTATTCTCGAGGCCAGAATCCAAATCGTTTCCAAGTCAGGGTAATGAATTAACGGCGCCTACCTTTATAAAGGGCAAACGAAAGGGCGTCATCCGTACATCACAAAGGAAAGACATACGACTTCAGGATCGGATAGCAGGACGTATATTCATTGGAGTGCTTTTTCTTGTTTAGGGTTTCAATTCCTGTACGGCAACTCTTTTGTGATTGCAGGCAGCTCTCTGAATGAGATTGAATTCGATGTCACTGAAAGCAACATGGAATTTGATGGAGGTCTTTACCCAAAAAAATTTAAGGCCGGCTTTGAAATATCCAATGAAGACATCGATTTGGACTTGGAGAGGAACGATCTTATCGATTTGGAGTTTCCCATCATTTTCCTACAAGAAGACAATGGCGTGTCCGTACCTGATAAGTCTCTTTTTGAAAAGGTGAGAAATGTAGCATAGATAGAATATGATAGAATAATCGACGGGGCACGCGTGTGGATGTATTTGTGGTCCTTAGGCTTCTGTTTTGTAACTGCGCTGATTGTTAGCGCATGCATGGGTAAAGCCCAGTAAAAAGGCGGACATAGAGATAGCAACTTTCGATTTAGTGAATGAGATCACGTTGAAATGTTCGCGTTGGCTTGGTATACTGACACCAATGTTAGACATAAATGCATTCATGCTATAGTCCATCATTCATGTGATCAACTGTTACCTGGAAATAGTTGTTTTCTATGATGAATAATGATCTACTTCTAGGACACGATTGCTTTTTACCGCGACAAGAAGCGAGGAGCGGCACTCTCTGCGACCAAGACGGACAATGTCGGCGGTACTTTTTTGTTGGTACGCTTGTCATGTCAGCTATTACTGATATATTCGTGAAAAAACATATACTTACAGAGTTACGTTCAGTTTGTCTTGTATATATTCTTATGTGGGCTGCGATTGAATCTTTATCAAGGACGGTGTCATTCCGATCGGAAACGAGATCTTCGAAATAAAGCCCGCTCGCGACACACAGCCACTGACAACAGGAAAAGAGGAAGACTTTAAGCAACAACGAAAGCATCGCATGAAGAAAGTAATGTTTCCTTCAGGTAAACATAAGGTATTTGGTGGGGGCATGCACAAGTGCATTGATCCGTCAAATACTGGCTGTTGTATTTCGTTTAGCCCCACGTGATCGATATGTCACCCGACCCGAAATATATTGATTACCACCCTCATCTTAATGCCTCTGTTTATGCGATACAGACCTGACGGATGAGCCAGTTGCACCACCCGTGTGGACAGTGAAGGGCGATAATGAAAGCAACTGGCAAGAAGAGACATCAAACGGATCAACACGTTTCAGACGCCAAGCAACGAACACAGTCGACGATTATCACGTGGAGATGACGCTGATCGTGGACCACACGGTTTGGGAATAGTAAGTAATCAATATAAATTCTATGCAAACAGTCGCTTGACCCTGCATTACAATGATTAAAAAAACAATCGGTCATTTTTAACATTATTACAACGGCTATTGGTAATATTGCATTTTTTCAAAATAATTATATTTGTGTCATCAAGCTGGAGTTCGCGGAGTGCAAATGATGCTGAAACTACTTCGAGCATTTCCCAGTATATGGCGCATATCGTGAATGCTGTACGTTGAATTTCACACACAACATCGTCGTTAAGCGTATTTAAAGTCAATCTGTGATATCGAAGACGCTATGCCAGTGGAAACGAATCATTCAACATAAGCTTTTATTAGCCGTGCAAGCGTCGTAATGATCTTTTCCTGAAGATCCTTCAAACTGACTGTGTATTAACAATGTTTCCGTGTTCTCAGATGAGCATACCTTACAGCAACATCGATCTACAGCAATGGAAAATGCGCATTTCTCTAAGCGTCAAAAGTCTTGTTATTTCTAAAGTGAGTTTAATATAATGTTCCTCCTTTTTGGGCGGTCCCATTCCTCTATTGGATTGTTTACTGACGTTAGTTATTTCTAATGTGCAGGAAGTACTAAATGCTGATTTCAGACTTCCGCCACTTCTCCGTGGACGACTGACGACAGCATTATAAGTACCGGCGGGGCTGATCCTAAGCCCGGATCCTAAGCAGGTAGAAATTAATGGAACTAAGGTTCTCGAAAAAGAAAGGTTTTGGGTCACACAGGACGGGCGATCTTGGAGTAATCCAGACCACGCCATGCTTTTTACAAGGTAATGAAGGGAAGCTGTCGCACAATATGCCGAAAGTACGGAGATAGACTTCTAATTGACAGCACTGCACTTAAACGGTCTTCGATGGTAATCTTAAACTAAAGTTTTGTTTGCATTCTGTTCACAGATATGACATTCAGGGCTCTGTTGTGGGTAAGTAACGGTCTAATCAACGATGCATAATTTATGACCATATGATCAAAAAGGCTTTACATTGAATGAAGTAAATACTAGATGCACATAAGAATCACAGTTACTGTTCCTAACGCTATGGGGGGGGGGCACCTATGTGTATAGAGGTAGTATATATGTGCCGCGCGACGGGGTATGTTTTTTCGGCCTCTCGACTTGTACAACGGGTTTTTTGGCCTCATACTTGCACGACGGGGTATATTTTTCAGCTTCAATCTGTACGACGGGTTATACATTTGCATAATACCTTGTACGACGGGGTATGCTTTTGGTCATTTTGACCTTGTACGACGGGTACGGGTTTTCGACGTCCCGCGGCACACCCTTATCCAGAATAAGGCCAAGTTCACCCCCCCCCCCCCCCACCCCCGGGCGCGTAAAACCCCCCAAGCGATTGGGATTCATGTTTCAAAACACTTTCAGATGCACTGAATTTTGCTTCGGATGGATATTTTGTTTCAGGTTTGGCTTATGCGGGGACAGTTTGCTTACCAGGATTAAGTGTATCAGTCATTGAGGACCATGGATACATAAACTACTACGTTGGAGCTCACGAACTAGGGCATGGGTAGAGCGAAATTTAAGATAGATACTCTTTCACCAATGTGCTCTTCGCTCAAACAATACTATGTCTTTGATAGTGTTGGGAAAATGGTAGTTTTGGTTATCAACGCATGGCTTTCGGTAAAATATTGCACCTTTTGGATATGATCTGACTAAAAGAAATTGAAGGGACATTAGGAAAATGAATGGTATTAGTTTTGACAAGGAGTCAATTTGTTGATGTGTGTAATGCAGTCTAGGTTCCGGTCATGACGGCGTTTCTAACAGGTGTGATGGCAACGATGTTCACATCATGGCAGCTGTAACACCTGGCGAAATACCAGCCAATAAACTGGCCAATCTCTGGACGTTCTCTGACTGTTCCATCCAGCAATTTAAAGACGTACTTGGTGGAACTTCAGGAAGCTTTCAGTTAGTGTTCTCGATTGAATTTCAAAGTTTCATTCGAACAAATTGTGTTTCGTGTCAAATCACATGCCCGTCTTTCGCCTTCATTGCAGATTCCCACGAGTATGCTTGACTGATCGGACTTGTACATCGGCTGGTCTTCCAGCTGTTGATCTGCAACCCGGGTTAACCACCACCCTCGACCAGCAGTGCAAACTAAACTATGGAGAAGTTTCCACATTATGTGTAGGTGATAAACTTCTGGGCTGTTATTCCCTATATGTTGAAATAGATATTTATAATATTATAGGAATAATCTTATCGCATTCATCATAAAATAGATATACATCAGGAAAAAACAATTCATGATCGATGAAATCATATGAAAGCGCCTGTCAGCATCTCATTAAAGTTAATTATTTGCAGAACTCTTGATTTAAGCAAGATTCTATATCTAGCTATGATGTCGCAATGGACTTGATGGGGTCAAGACATACAAATCATTCTCATCCATCAACATGACAAACTCACATCACTGTTGAAAGTAACATAAACAACTCTGATTCATATCATATCAACTATCTTAATCATATAGCAAGGCAGTATGTTCAATGCCGCCGAAATGTGCCGCATCATCTACTGTAGGAGAACCGTGCCTCCTGGACAAAGTAGTCTTTGTTACGCAGTATCTCCCGGAGCAATGGATGGCACGCCCTGTGGTACAGGAATGGTACGTCACTGCAACTATCGAGGTGTATGATCTTTGATTCAACATAATAAAACATCCTAACAAATTGTACACATCCATAACAAAATACCCTGTTTTCAGTCATGCTTCAGAGGGAATTGCATTGTGACATCTAATACAACGGACACAAATACAGGTGTGTTTCTATTCATAATCACCATGCTTGATAGAGGTGGTGACTGTAAACAATGAGAATAAAAGACATGTGCCCATTTATTCCAGGTGACGACGCTTGCGTGGTGAAACCACTTTCACAGCCAGTGCCACCTGGTAAGTGTGCAATGGCGAAAGCGCCATCGACACATCGAGTATATTACTTCTACGTTAGTGAGTCATGTAAATGATACTTGTCTTCTGTATGAACACGAATATTCTGCGTTGTCAAATAGTAATTTATTGGTATTGATGCGAGTGTAATAACATAATTACAAGCTAAACGAATACATCTCACTTGATGGTGACATAATGTTCAGGGTGCACGGATACACCAGGATTTACCCTTACCCTCACCAGTCTTACTACGCCTGATGTTGTTGCCGATTGTGCCCTCATCATAGAGGACCACCCTTACTTCTGTTTCACCCACTCCCCCACCACATCTAGATGCTGCGCGTCGTGCACACAAAGAGGTCTTATCCCTCCTCAGATGCCAGGTCTGTATTTATTGTGCTGCAAGGTCAAAACTCGCCAAAAATTCTTGAGTAAGGTTTCACTAATATGAGAACGAGATGAGTGGTAATAATATGTTAAGTATATGCATTTTAAGTTGAAGGGGCGTGGAGTACATGGGGGTCGTGGAGCAACCATTCTATGAGGCGTGAAAATGGCACACAATATCGGAACCGCAGCTGTCTGCCTCAAGATTCCATTTGCATCGGAGGAGAAACGTCAGAGAGTCTAGTGTACGAAGGCGAAGTGTGGATCGAGGACGGCATGTGGTCTAATTGGAGCCCATGGTCGACATGCTCGCCACCGCTGACTTGTGGAACAGGTTTTCAGTCTAGGACACGATCCTGTACAAATCCCCCTCCATCAGGATTGGGAGAATATTGTAATGGGCTGCCCTTCGAAAGTCGAAACTGTAATACCCTATGTCCTATTGATGGTGGTTGGTCAGCCTGGGGGTCTTGGTCGGGTTGTTCACAAACGTGTGAATCAGGAACCCAATTTCGATCAAGAAACTGTTCAAACCCCACTCCCTCTGACAGCGGCATGGACTGCATTGGGTCCAGAAGCGAAATTGGATTCTGCAACAACCAAATATGTCCAATAAATGGCGCTTGGTCTCTCTGGGGGCCATGGTCTCTATGCTCACGTACGTGTGGGCCGGGGACTCGAACGCGAAGTCGAAGTTGTACCAATCCACATCCTACCTTTGGAGGTGCTGATTGTGTTGGGTCGTCTTCACAAAATCTGAATTGCAATGACAGAACATGTCCAACAAATGGCGGTTGGTCTAATTGGAACCCATGGTCGACATGCTCGCCACCGCTGACTTGTGGAACAGGTTGGCAGTCTAGGACACGATCCTGTACAAATCCCTCTCCATCAGGATTGGGAGAATATTGTAATGGGCTGCACTTTGAAAGCCGAAACTGTAATACCCTATGTCCTATTGATGGTGGTTGGTCAGCCTGGGGGTCTTGGTCGGGTTGTTCACAAACGTGTGATTCAGAAATCCAATTTCGATCAAGAAACTGTTCAAACCCCACTCCCTCTGACAGCGGCATGGACTGCATTGGGTCCAGAAGCGAAATTGGATTCTGCAACAGCCCAATGTGTCCAATAAATGGCGCCTGGTCTCTTTGGGGGTCATGGTCTCTATGCTCACGGACGTGTGGGCCAGGGACTCGAACGCGAAGTCGAAGTTGCGCCGATTCAGCTCCTTTTATTTGTGTTGGGTCGTCTTCACAAAATGTGAATTGCAGTGACGGACCATGTCCAATTAATGGAGGTTGGTCTAATTGGAGCTCATGGGCGACATGCTCGCAGACTTGTGGAACTGGGTCACAGGCAAGAACAAGAAATTGTACCAATCCATCCCCTTCCAACGGTGGTGCAAATTGTGTCGGTCTAGGAAGCGATAGCCAAAATTGCAGTACCCAGATCTGTCCAATAAATGGCGGTTGGTCTAATTGGAGCTCATGGGCGACATGCTCGCAGACTTGTGGAACTGGGTCACAGGCAAGAACAAGAAATTGTACCAATCCATCCCCTTCCAACGGTGGTGCAAATTGTGTCGGTCTAGGAAGCGGTAGCCAAAATTGCAGTACCCAGATCTGTCCAATAAATGGCGGTTGGTCTAATTGGAGCTCATGGTCGACATGCTCCCAAACTTGTGGAACTGGGTCACAGGCAAGAACAAGAAATTGTACCAATCCATCCCCTTCCAACGGTGGTACAAATTGTGTCGGTCTAGGAAATGGTAGACAAAATTGCAGTACCCAGGTCTGTCCAATAAATGGCGGTTGGTCTAATTGGAGCTCATGGGCGACATGCTCGCAGACTTGTGGAACTGGGTCACAGGCAAGAACAAGAACTTGTACCAATCCATCCCCTTCCAACGGAGGTGCAAATTGTGTCGGTCTAGGAAGCGATAGCCAAAATTGCAGTACCCAGATCTGTCCAATAAATGGCGGTTGGTCTAATTGGAGCTCATGGGCGACATACTCGCAGACTTGTGGAACTGGGTCACAGGCAAGAACAAGAAATTGTACCAATCCATCCCCTTCCAACGGTGGTGCAAATTGTGTCGGTCTAGGAAGTGGTAGACAAAATTGCAATACCCAGGTCTGTCCAATTAATGGAGGTTGGTCTGATTGGAGCTCATGGTCGACATGCTCGCAGACTTGTGGAACTGGGTCAAAGGCAAGAACAAGAAATTGTACCAATCCATCCCCTTCCAACGGAGGTGCAAATTGTGTCGGTCTAGGAAGTGGTAGACAAAATTGCAGTACCCAGATCTGTCCAATAAATGGCGGTTGGTCTGATTGGAGCTCATGGTCGACATGCTCGAAGACTTGTGGAACTGGGTCACAGGCAAGAACAAGAAATTGTACCAATCCATCCCCTTCCAACGGTGGTGCAAATTGTGTCGGCCTAGGAAGCCTAGGAAAAATTGCAGATAGTCCAAAAATGGCGGTGCAGTACCCAGATCTGTCCAATAAAAGGCGGTTGGTCTAATTGGAGCTCATGGTCGACATGCTCGCAGACTTGTGGAACTGGGTCACAGGCAAGAACAAGAACTTGTACCAATCCATCCTCTTTCAACGGAGGTGCAAATTGTGTCGGTCTTGGAAGTGGTAGCCAAAATTGCAGTACCCAGATCTGTCCAATAAATGGCGGTTGGTCTGATTGGAGCTCATGGTCTACATGCTCGAAGACTTGTGGAACTGGGTCACAGGCAAGAACAAGAAATTGTACCAATCCATCCCCTTCCAACGGTGGTGCAAATTGTGTCGGTCTAGGAAGTGGTAGACAAAATTGCAATACCCAGATCTGTCCAATAAATGGCGGTTGGTCTAATTGGAGCTCATGGTCGACATGCTCGCAAACTTGTGGAACTGGGTCACAGGCAAGAACAAGAACTTGTACCAATCCATCCCCTTCCAACGGAGGTGCAAATTGTGTCGGTCTAGGAACTGGTAGCCAAAATTGCAGTACCCAGATCTGTCCAATAAATGGCGGTTGGTCTGATTGGAGCTCATGGTCGACATGCTCGCAGACTTGTGGAACTGGGTCAAAGGCAAGAACAAGAAATTGTACCAATCCATCCCCTTCCAACGGAGGTGCAAATTGTGTCGGTCTAGGAAGTGGTAGCCAAAATTGCAGTACCCAGATCTGTCCAATAAATGGCGGTTGGTCTGATTGGAGCTCATGGTCTACATGCTCGAAGACTTGTGGAACTGGGTCACAGGCAAGAGCAAGAAATTGTACCAATCCATCCCCTTCCAACGGTGGTGCAAATTGTGTCGGTCTAGGAAGTGGTAGACAAAATTGCAGTACCCAGATCTGTCCAATAAATGGCGGTTGGTCTGATTGGAGCTCATGGTCTACATGCTCGAAGACTTGTGGAACTGGGTCACAGGCAAGAACAAGAAATTGTACCAATCCATCCCCTTCCAACGGTGGTGCAAATTGTGTCGGTCTAGGAAGTGGTAGACAAAATTGCAGTACCCAGATCTGTCCAATAAATGGCGGTTGGTCTGATTGGAGCTCATGGGCAACATGCTCGAAGACTTGTGGAACTGGGTCAAAGACAAGAACAAGAAATTGTACCAATCCAGCCCCTTCCAACGGAGGTGCAAATTGTGTCGGTCTTGGAAGTGGTAGCCAAAATTGAAGTACCCAGATCTGTCCAATAAATGGCGGTTGGTCTGATTGGAGCTCATGGTCAACATGCTCGAAGACTTGTGGAACTGGGTCACAGGCAAGAACAAGAAATTGTACCAATCCATCCCCTTCCAACGGTGGTGCAAATTGTGTCGGTCTAGGAAGTGGTAGACAAAATTGCAGTACCCAGATCTGTCCAATAAATGGCGGTTGGTCTGATTGGAGCTCATGGTCGACATGCTCGCAGACTTGTGGAACTGGGTCAAAGGCAAGAACAAGAAATTGTACCAATCCATCCCCTTCCAACGGTGGTGCAAATTGTGTCGGTCTAGGAAGTGGTAGCCAAAATTGCAGTACCCAGATCTGTCCAATAAATGGCGGTTGGTCTGATTGGAGCTCATGGGCGACATGCTCGCAGACTTGTGGAACTGGGTCACAGGCAAGAACAAGAAATTGTACCAATCCATCCCCTTCCAACGGTGGTGCAAATTGTGTCGGTCTAGGAAGCGGTAGCCAAAATTGCAATACCGAGGTCTGTCCAATAAATGGCGCCTGGTCTCTCTGGGGGCAATGGTCTCTATGCTCACGGACGTGTGGGCCGGGCACTCGAATGCGAAGGCGAAGCTGCACCTATCCAGCTCCTTTTAATGGAGGTTCTGGTTGTGTTGGGTCGTCTTCGCAAAATCTGCATTGCAACGACGGAACATGTCCAACAAATGGCGGATGGTCCAGTTGGGGGTCTTGGTCACAATGCTCGGTTACGTGTGGCTCGGGCAGCCAATCACGAACAAGGACGTGCATCAACCCGACCCCTTCGAATGGTGGTACTGAATGCGTTGGTTCTTCCACAGATAGTTTGCCATGTACAGGAGCAAATTGTACAGGTAGCTACTCGCACAGCAATTCTTTTATTATTTGTGAAAATGCTAAACGAGATATGTTGTTATGTGATGGGTGGTGAGAAAGAGGCATGGGTGGGAAATAAGTTGCACGTTTTAGTAGGCCCATTTGGAGAGCATCAGCAGGTGTCAATTGGAGATAAATATCACGTGGTTCGATGCTTAACTAGATGCTAAATGGTGCTATCCCGGGGGGGGGGGGGGGGGGGGGGGGTTCTCTCCATGGAAAAGGGAAGGGGTGAGCCGCCGTGGGAAACAAAAATCGGACCATATCTATACCAAGCCAAAGTGAGAAAGGGGATCCATTTACATACCAAATCCTCTGAAAAAGACCCATTTATATACAGTTTTTTTTAAAGCGTCACCAATACATATACGAAAATTAATGATCCCAAATCATATCTAGACCACCTCGAGGAGCTACAAGGGACCCATCCATATACCAAAACTAACGATTCAGTATGAAAAAGTACGTTTATTAAGCTTCGCAACTTTGCTGGTGCTGTGGTAAGTCCCAACCATGCTCTGGTTTGTAACGGCAAGTTAGTTAATAAAATAGCGGCCACTAAATAAACAGATGTGTGACTCGGGCCCGCAGGCTATCAACGAGTGCCCCAGGACGACTGGCCCCGATCTCCTTGTGCATCGGCTTCTGCGCAGCCTAGGATGTTATGTTAGCATAGCGTCAAACATGTCTGCCATGGAGAGTGGTCTGGCCCACGAGGTAGACGATATTGCAGGAAACAGGGGAAGGAGAATGTTCGGACTTGACCTTTCTGTTTGCTTATCATGCCATAAGACTTGTCTTTGAAACAACGCAACCACGCTGACTGATAGGGCTGGCCACCATTGACCCAGGGGACTTGAGCAAATACCCAATATTGAGCATCGTATAAGATATCCATCACAAAACAAATAGTCGCTGTCACAAATACGTACCTATTGGTATACCAGGTCATTGCCCCAAAAAACCGACCCATTGCTACACCTGTCTTTGAGAAATAACGACCCATTTGTATACCAAAATGCCCAAAAAACGACCCAAATTGGCGGCACATCCCCACTAACCTCCACATAGTGAGACCCCCCCCCCCCTCCCCCACAGGGGGGTGCTATAAATACTACCTCTGATCACACAGGGTAGTATTGTACCGTATGATGTCATTTCTGATTTAAAGAGCCGCAGTAGATTCTTTAATTTGCCGACAGAATTTGTTGCTTTCTGCCATTACATTGTACCATGTGCTCTTGTTGTGTGTGGTTGTAGGTGGCTCGTATGTGAAGAGGGTCAGCGTTCTGCTGGTACTATTGTGTCTACTGTACCAGCAGGAGGCTGGAGGCCACGATGCGTAGCTACTGCCCCCGTACGGATTGTGTTGAGGAGGGTTATTGGGTATTGTGGCTATGGTGTGGAAATCAATGTGATATGACACCGAACGCTAATGCGTCAATTTGTACTTTGTTCACTGGGATGCGATTTTTTTTTAAATAATGCATTATTAAAAATTACACATATAAAGAAAGTTGGCAATTGAATAAAAGGAGATAAATAAGGCATTAAACGTGTAACTTTTTCTATATATTTCAATGCGTTTGCAACCGGAAGTGACGTCATTAACATCCATGAAATCATGCAGCTAACGTTGTTTCTGACTACATTTGACCCAAGTTGAATTAGAATCGGACGCGTTTTAACGATTTTAAAAGCGATCGAAATCGTGAGAGATCTTGTTTAAACCATTTCGACTGGTATCACGATTTTTCGACCTGGGGCGCTTGGAAAAAAATATTGATTCTTTACAATGATATATAGTAAGAAAAAGTTTGACATTGAATTAAAATACAAAATGGTATAAATTTTATTCACGGAGATATTCGGGATTCTAGATTCTAACATTAACAATGACTTGGGCCATAGTTTGATAACCAGCTTCCTCCCATTGAAAAGTGGTTATTTTATCAGTCTCCCGCTCCCAGAATAGGTTCCTCCCCAAAAACCCAAGATGCTATGAACCCATATCGTGGCACGTTAAGGTCATGCGTACCTATTATAATGTGTGTGTGTATATATATATATATATATATATATATATATATATATATATATATATATATATATATATATATATATATATATATATATATATATATATATATATATATATATATATATATATATATATATATATTTATATACATAGATGCCTACTGGTGGCATGATGTAACGTAGAGAACAAAATATACGACCTTTGGTGAAGTAAGTCTGAGCTGTATAAACTTCAAGAGTAGGAGAAAAAATGCGTTTTAAACGACTAATGCAGGATTACAACTCCTTCTAAGAGCCTGAGGCGCTGAGAATTGTTTGGCACGAGAAAGACTGAAGAATTTGTCGATTGGCCTAGGAGGGCACTTGACAGAGGCGTGACACCCTGACGGTTTCCGAAAGCAGCTGAACTTATGTTAGGAATGTTTAACCGACATCGATTAAAACCCACGATGATCCTTCACTAAAACCCCCGCCTGCGTTCCCAAACGGTTCATATATAAATATACATATATATATATATATATATATATATATATATATATATATATATATATATATATATATATATATATATATATATATATATATATATATATATATATATATATATATATATATATATATATATATATATATATATATATATATATATATATATATGTGTGTGTGTGTGTGTGTGTGTGTGTGTGTGTGTGTGTGTGTGTGTGTGTGTGTGTGTGTCTGCGTGTCTGTGTCTGTGTGTATGTATACGGTCGGAGGGGCTGATAAAGTGCATAAACTTTTTAGTTCTTCTTGAGATCAATGGGAATTACTAAACACTGTAAGATAGACTATTGGCATGTAATGGGTGGAGATAACAGCCCACCAACTCTTCTAGTCGATTAGGTAGATGTTCGAAAAGGCATTGGTCGGGAATGTGGCGTGCATTTACGGTGTTTTTGTTTTTGTTGTGCCTTTTATGGCAACTAAGCACTACACTACAGCTCGTGATAAGCTAAGCTCAATCTTATCCGAGTGGCTGATCGGACTGCGTTATGATTGTCATGGTGTTCAGTCTCTAACTTCAAAAAGGAGTGTAATGTTTTGACATATTACAAGCTTAGTTGACGTCCAAAGTAGTTATTAAGACGATTGAGTATACTGAATGCACTGTGGTATATAGCCCAAGGGTTGTAGATTAGTGAATCAGAAGACCTAGGGTGCGTTCCTTTACAGTTAAGGAATGCCCAAATTGAGAAATTCTCATATTCCGACACTGCAATGAACATGATATGTACTGAGTGGTTTGGGGTTGTTATTTAGTCGATGGGGATATACTGAATGGGATTTCCTTCCAAGATCTGGGGCTAAATCTGCGATTTTTGACCTAATGTTTACTCAATATACCTAAATTCCACTAAATGGTTTTAGAAAGTATTCAGATACTGGGGGTATATTAATTGAACACAGTTTTGGGTAGCCTGGTTGGCGCTTAGTACTATACAAGAGTTAACTTTTTGGACCCCCTCCAAAATTTATTGTCGTGTCGGGACGAATGTAAGATGGCTTTAATGTTCAAATCAATTTCACGGATCAAGTTGAATTTAACCTGACGCGTTGGTGAGGGGCAAAAGGGGATTTATGATGCCCAGTGATGCTTAATTATAGTTGATTTTCGATGTTGGGAAGACAGTAAAACATTGTATACTTGTCTTTAGTGGATAATTCTGTCTAAATAAGATTTAAATCCTTATATTTGGTTGCAGCCCCCCGGGGGGGGGGGGGGGGGTGCACTTAAGTGTATAGAGGTAGTATATATGTGCCGCGCGACGGGGTATGTTTTTTCGGCCTCTAGACTTGTACGACGGGTTTTTGGGCCTCATACTTGTACGACGGGGTGTTTTTTTCAGGTTCAATGTGTACGACGGGTTATACATTCGCAGAATACCTTGTATGACGGGGTATGCTTTTTGGCCATTTTGACCTTGTACGACGGGTACGGGTTTTTGAAGTCCCGCGGCACATCCCTATCCAGAATAAGGCCATGTACGACGGGGTATGCTTTTTGGCCATTTTGACCTTGTACGACGGGTACGGGTTTATCCAGAATAAGGCCAAGTGTCCCCCCCCCCCCCCCCCCCCCCCCCCCCCCCCCCCCCAGGTTCGGCGTAAGCTATTTGACGCTTAACTGTATTTGATGTATGTTGTCCCGTCAGGCTCTTATTTCGGTTTTGTGCCAGTTTCACACCAGTACGCAGTCTTAGCCTATTTGAGGCATATTGACAGTGTTAGACTTAGAGGAGCTACGTTTATCAATCTCGTTGCGTAAGCCGTCTTTTCTGGATTCCACAAAGCTGTATCAGGTCAATTACGAACATTTGTCGATCAGGTAACCTGGTAGTTAAGTCTGGCGTTTGGCCTATTCAAAATGTGGCTGACAACCAAAGATTGATCTCACTGACTTTCATAGTTAAACAAATACGAAGATGAACCATATCTGGTTATTCTTAAACATCTTACGGTGCTCACTGAAAAATCCAGATCGTCATCAATCTACATTTTATGCACAAATTAATCAAAAACATATCGCAAACATTAACGCTGCTCCTTTTATCGCCATTTTTGTCTCGGATAACAAAGTACGTTATGACGAAATTGCTTTGTTTTCACATAGACTTGAGCAGACGCATTTGTGGACGATATTCCGCTTCGAATTTGTTTTCCACTGATATTTACAAGTGCTATGTATTACAGCTTTCCTACGACTTCAGCGAACAAGGTAATCAACAATTCAATCGAACACAATGACATCCGTATGGCTATTTCAAATAGATAAAAATAGGTCGAAGAAATATTTTCATGATTGACCAGTCCACCACATTTGGCTTGGCATGAGGTAGGCCTCTACTGCAGACATAGAGGCCTACTGTAGGTCTAGTAACCTGGTAACGTTGCTTACGAATATCCATTTGTCTTGTCTACTTGCCCAACGACCTGACGACCGGGATGTTTTTCTGTTTTAGTGTTATTCTCTATTAGTATTAATCAGCTGTTTTACACACCCACGGACCTAGCTCCGGTCGAACGGTTATATAAATATACAGGGTTCGACACTAAGGTTTCTAACCAACTTGTCCTGTAGGACAAGTGCTTGGTCCATTTACTTGTCCTTCCTAATTTTTACTTGTCCCAAACTTGTTATTTTTATATACGCAAAATCTGTAAAGTTCTAGTTGCAACTAAGTAATTTTATTACAGTATGTTTGATAAGAAACACTGCTGTATGAAACATCAGTTTATTGTCAGTTTATTTACAATGATAACTTCTGCGTGCGCATGTGCAATGGGCTGTAAACGAACGTACATATTCCGTGCAACACCATTAATGACTGATATGGCATTAATGGTGATATGTCTATAAAAAGGACTGAATCTTGCCGGCCATTTTATATGGAACTTCGCTCCAGTCAGCTCGCGTCATTTCTGGCAGGGCGTGTGATGTCAAGGTGCGCGTGTCGTTGACGTTCGCGTCATGGATTTGCGCGCTCATTTGTTTAAATCATGTTAGTTAACGCTGAGTACCTTTTAGTTTGTACAACGTTCTGACATGACACGCATAAAGACATCTATAGGACATCATATGAAAATAGCGTTGATTATGTGCTGTTGAATAACATTTTGACACTGGTCTGTGCATACTAAGAAACGCCCGATCGGTGCGAGAATGCTGGTAGATTTTATTACAACAAAATATATCCAACCCCTGAACAAATTTCTCGACTAATTTACTCGACACAACATTTTGTCAAGTAAATTTTAAAGGGCCAAACGACAAGTAGACAACGGGGGTGTATTTTCTTACTATAAATGGTTAGATATACAGTAACTAAATATGAAACAAATGCTTTGCTTCTTTTTCTGCGTGAGTTGAGTTACAAGCATGTATCTCATTGTTAGCGTCTGAGTAAATTCGAACCATAAATAACAAGACTATCATCTCTTATCTATCGATCGGTGTATTTACTTAACGCAGTCAATTAAAGACGGTAGGCGCGCGCCTGCTTCTCATCAACCGTGTGATAAAGGCCCCGCTCAGTGTGAAACTATTATCCCGGCGCCACGGAATGCAGGCCTGGCTCATAAAAATCACTTGTCCGGCAGGACAAGCTGACTGGACTAGTCGCTTGCCCGACAGGCCAAATAACTTGTCCCGGGCAAGCAGACAACCGTTAGTGTCGAACCCTGACTACGCCTCCGCCCTCCAAGCAAAAAATAATTGAGACAAAATGCAAGATTATACCACAAAATGACACGAGGACTGTTTCTATTACTACAGTTTTGTCTACTTGTTCTGTTTGAGCACTAAAATACGGCACATCATGAAACTTTGTTCAAAAACTCAACATGGCCGACTCCCACAATGCAACATAATTGCGTTAATTCTCGTGTTGGACAGCAATTTTAAAATTGTATTGGATTTCGTTGATTCTGTTGATTAAGGAGTATGACTGTTGTTGGACTCTAGGCAAGCTTGATGGTAAGACATTTATGGGTATGAAAATCTATGTTTTTTAAACTGTCCCTTGTCTGCATTGCGAGAAGGAGCAAATTTGCTTATAACGCTCAAGATTCTGCATACGGACCCTCACCCCTAAGGTGGCATCAGATCATCAAAACACCAGGGGCGAGTTGCCTTGCCTAACTGCTGACTAGCTCTTTCGAACTAAGTACGAGAATGATGCATGCACTCCCTCTCCCTCTCGACAAGCTGATAAATAGAACCTGACGTTGGTCTATTGGGCTACTGCTGCCACGGACCTATTCAGTCCCAGTGGGTTTGCATGTAACTACAATGATCGGACTTACTATTACATAATAACTCTACATAGACGTCCTGTACTGCGATAGGGCTATGTTGGGCTTATCGCTAATGTCTAGTAGTATCAGCAACATTCCAGCTTATCGCTAATCATCAACAGGTCCAACTGGTTACCGGATCATCAACAGGTCCAAAGATTATCAAATATCATGTCTAATTTCAGTTCTTTTACATTTGTGTTATATTGGAAGCTTAATTCCAATTATTTTCCATATCCGTGCATCCACAGATGAAATGCGTCTCCCTGAGTCACACAGTCCTGGTACGGAGGCAAACACTGAGAGGCAAACTAATGGACGGGACAGAAACACCAGTCTGTCAGGTGACGAGCTGTCACGTCATGAAGCGGCCATGCGAACAGCCATCAACAGTGTATTTGACAGTTCCGAACAGAACTACAACCAATTCATGCAGTCCTTTCTCTTCCTGACTCCAAGTGAGTCGACAAGTCTGAACAGGTCATTGTATCTATAGAGTATGATGTCATTAGCAGATGTTGGAACGTGATTAATTTGGGACTTTGTGGTCTGTTTGCTGCTGCTGTTGCACAGGTGATGTAGTGCAGCCTGTCAGGCCAAGTGCCAGTGTCATGTCGCGGATGAGACATCGGCTGCGTGATCAGACTGCCCTTGCTCAGTTGACCTCAGACATGAAAACCACGGTGGTGAAGTCTCCCTCAGACGATAATGGCATGGAAGAGGAGGTGAGATAAGCAATTTAGTTGATTAAGTATCATTTTGAAATCGTCCTCTTTCCCTAAGGGTCTGTTCAGAATATATTCTGATTCAAGATTACTGAGGCAAAAGGCTACGCAACATAACAGAGTTTGTCAAGCTGGCCAGATTGTATTGATGAGATCATCTTCAGGTCTCAGTGACGTGCAGACGTGGCACGTGGGTGTCAAGCCTCACTCTGCTAATTGTTTTACTCGATCAGATGGGTTTTTGAAGGAAATGTTCTAAGAAAATAGCCTCTTCCATATACAGCCATAGATTAAAGGCAAATCACTAAGCTTCCAGCACTTTATGTGCTTTCTTTCATGGGTGTCACTGTCTTGTGTTTCAGGTGTTAGAAGAAGGGAAGGTGAACCCGGGGGTGATGATGTCATCTGCACCTCCCCCAAACTCACTTCAGGTCTCAACACTGATTGTCACACTAGTGTTATGTGCACAAGGGCAGTGAGTCAGGGGAGTGGTGTGTGTGAGCTGTGTGTGTGTTGCAAGGTGTGTGTGTTGTGAGCTTTGTTGTGAGCTGTGTGTGTTGTGAGCTGTGTGTTGCAAGCTGTGTGTGTTGTGTGAGCTGTGTTGCAAGCTGTATTGTGAGTTGTGTGTGTTGTGAGTGAGCTGTGTGTTGTGAGCTGTGTGTTGTGAGCTGTGTGTTGCGAGCTGTGTATGTTGTGAGCTGTGGGTGTTGTGAGCTGTCTGTTATTAGCTTTGTGTGTTGTGTGTGAGCTGTGGTGTGTGTCGTGTTGTGTATCGTGAGCTTTGTGTTGTGATCCGTGATATGTGTTGTTGTGAGCAGTTTTCACTGATAGTCGTAGACATGCCATCAACCATAACCCACGAGTGCAGTGCCAAGCATTGTGTGTGTGAGCAGTGATGTGTGTGTTAGCAGTCCTGATGTGAAACCCAGTCTCTTTGTGTGTTGTGAGCAGTCTGTGATGTGTGTTGTGAGATAGCACTTTGTGTGTGAGGAGGTCACAGTCGATGTGTTGGAGATGTGTGAAGACTGTGTGATATGAGCAGTTTTTCACTGATATCGTAGACATGCCATCGCCTAGCTTCTCCAATACAGGTAACTTTGTACGTCACCGATTGTATGGTGAAGAGATGACCCAATACTCGCCTAGCTTCTCCAATACTGTTAACACCTGGTATCAAACTTTCCTACTGTCTGACCTGTCTTACAGGAGGCTGCGGCATGAAGCTGACCACACATAGCTGTTCAGCCTGTGCTTACTCTGTGGGGAAAAAAACCAGTTATTGTATAATTGTTCGGACATAAAATGAAGTGGCTTTCAGTCGAGTTGATTCTATTTGTGATGGTTTAAATATGCCGACACAACATGATGAACGAAACCAAGAGATTTTGACGGCTGTCGTTGAAATCTGTATTGTTGGTCCCCATGGAAACGACTGAAGTAATGCAACACTTGCCAGTTTCTGACTTAAAGGTCTGTGTGGTTGACAGGGAATTCTGGTGCAAGCCCAGTGAAAGAACCCGACCATACAACGTTAGACATATCCTCTAGGATTGCTGCAAATCTGAAGCCCGACTCTGATGAAGAAAGACTCCTGGATCTTATAGCAGCTGATGAAGATGATGATGATGTTGATGAAGATGATGATGATGATAGTGTTGATGATGATGATGAGGTGGAGGTGGTTGATGCGGAAGCTGGTGCCAGGACTGTTGTGACCCCCCAAGACAATGTGGATCTGGTATATAACCCTGCCATGGATCTTCCCAATCCTGGAGAAGTGGAAGAGGATGTTGAGGTTCCTATCCAGGACAGATGTCACCAGAGAATGCTGGTGTTCTCTGCCACACTAGCATCACAGTCTGATGGCCAGCTGGAGGTATACCAATATCACACACACACTCACCTTTGTAATTAGTTGAAAACCTCAAACTAACCTCATATTCTGTTGTATAATAACCTAAGCCCTTATGGATTTCCTCGTAGAGCTATGCATTACGATATTTCCTACAAACGGTGGTTAAATCTCCCAGGCACCATGTACCACCATGTTGACGAGGCTGTCATGTGTTGCAGGTGGCCGATCCTCAGACCGCAGCAGGTGATGACAACGTCCATTACTTCTCACTCGATGACAACTTTGATTATGACAACGTGGTCCTATCTCAAAAGTTTACCCCGCAAGAAAAACGGATGATATCAGTGGGAAAATCAGAGACGGCAACTTGTTTCTGACTTCCATTGCTGCTGTGACCCAGGTCACTTCCGACTCTATGGATTTCCGTCAAAAAATAGACAGTGTTTGATGTCGTTATATTTCCGTCCATTAATGTTCTTCTAGAGTAGTTGCACTTGGTATTCCCCACGAGAAGACAACCACGGCTACCTGGAACTATTTCCATCTGTGAATCTCCTTGATGATATTTATTAATGTTGTGAATTTGTTTTAATTTTTAATATTATGAATAGAGATGAAATATGAGAAAATTAACTTCTGTGTTTATTCCATTTCATTGAACACGTGAATTAGAGGTACCGTAATCAGGAACAAAAAGGTAAAACATGGCCACATCAGACTAGGACATTATACATAACAGCGAAGAAAAACAATTCTTACACCACTGGCCTTACATATACCCATCCCAAGCACAGTTATAAACATCAAATCTCAGCATTTTCCACTCTGCATATTCCACAGCTTGGTTTTCAGATTAAACAACTGCATAATCAAATATTTGAGTCGAATGCATAAGATCCCAGTGGTGGGCAGAAGGCATGCAGGTCATATAAACACAGTCACTGTGATTCCTGATAATATATACAAGTTACATGGCATTGAGAATCTTGCAGTGTATAAGTCGTGTACATCACCAGACAATTACATCTGTATTGTGTTACAAACAGATTCGTAATGAAACTGGTTCCGCCCCTGTGGTGGGTTAGCACGGCAACAGAGTTGATATGCACCATTGCTCATTATAAACTACTGTACAACTTCTATTTGACAATACTATAGCTCCTACTCAGATCTGGTGATTTCGGCGCTTCATTTGACCTTACAAGGTGACATATCATGTAGGTGACTAGTGAAGCACTGGGAAGCTGAGTATTTGTGGTCGAGGAGGAACTGGACTTACATTGTCGAACCACCACCACAACCAGGTTGACCTTGCCATCACATTGAAGGAGGTCATAAGAGTAAGGAAATTAACATGCAGTAATCCAGAACCACTATCTAATGAGCAAACTTTGTATCAGAAAAATGTGACAGGTGAAATGACCCAAGGGTTCACCTCTAGGTTGATTCTAATCTCCAGGTTCACCCTGACCTCAGGGTTCATTCCTATCTCCAGGTTCACTGTGACCTCAGGGTTCATTCTGACCTAAGGTTCAATCCTGACCTCAGAGTCATCTACAAGTTATAACCCCTGCTGCCGAACTTGATGTTATACACACATTGCACTATTATTTAACAACAAGCATCACGAATAACATCAAAGTAACAAACACATAGCTGTGGTGATCCAAAAATACCCTCTAGGCAACAGTAAATGTATTGCATTAATTGTATAAACATTAAAATAAGTCTTCATTTACTAAATACAAATAATGAACACATTCCTCTTCAAAATCATAACATCTGACTCTATCTGTATAACAAATCTAAGCTATATTAATTCAAAATGTTTTTAATAATTGTGTTGCACATTTAGTAATAGTAGTGTTTGTTTGTAGCAAGCCCACAAAGAACTGTAGTGAATTAATACACTTGGTAGAGGGCTTGTTTTACCATGTGACTCTATGAATTGTTCAGCAGCTACTCCATGACTTTGAAGCTACCACAATATCAGCCGTTTTAAGATGCAATTATCTATGCCTACCCTAAATAGTCCCCATCATCAATGATTACCCAAATGTCTTACCAATACAATTATCAAAAATATTGAACTAATAAGGAAAAAATAATTAAATATCAAATATCAAAAGATGTGGAGAGGCAGAAAATGTTCTGTGGTATGACATGTTTACATGAGCAGGCATCATACACATGGCTACATGAGTGACAGGATACAACTTGAGGAGAGTGACCCCACCAACCGTCACCCAACCCCCCCTACACATGCTCGGCTCACTTACATGTAGCCACATACAGTGCTGCATTATACAGATCAGTCAGTGATACCCCATCTCAGATCATGGCAGTGTGTCGCATTACAGGGCCAGTATCAACATCATTAAGGGGGCTGCCATCCCGCCCTGGCTCGACCAATGAGTAAGAGGCATAGTAAGTGTTCACTTTAAAGCTGCTTGTAGTTTCTTGAATGGATTACTGAGTTGCGGTTTCTGAAAGCCGGGTTTGGTCGAGTTGCCACTAGAGTTGTTGGAGTTGTTACTGTTGATAAACCTGACATTAGGGTTAGTAGGGGAGAAGCCCACGGTGACACCATCACATCCCTTTCCCCCACTCGGTGACCTAGATGGACTTGTTGCTAAGGGACCAGCAGCTTGGGATGCTGGCATTGTAGTGGTGGGGCTGTTGTTGCGAAGGGGAGGAGCCATGAAAGTTCCGCCCCCTCGGCGTGGCTTGACGGGGGACTGTGGGTTCTGAAGCACACCGGGCGTTGCCTCGATAACGCGGACCAGGAGGTTGTCGATGTAGTTCTCGAGGTCCTTGATATAGAGTTCCTTCTGATGGAGCTGTAACTGCTGCTCCATCGTCAGCTTGATGAGGTCCTGTCAACAATTAATTACATACACTAGCCTGGTTTTAACTAAACATTGATACATTATACAAAGACAACACAAGAAGTTGTCCCATAGACCTCACCTGTCGGCTGTGGTTCTCAAACGAAGCCAGGATATCCTCAGGGATGGAGTTCTCCCGATTCAGCTGGGCTTTCTCATCCTGGGCCTTCTTGTACTCGTATATTCCCTCATAGAGTTCATGAGCTGACCTGCGTGGGGCGCTTGAGCCGTACTGCAGTGTGTGGCGTCCACTCTCTGAAGAAGAAACAGTCATGAACAGAGCGGCAATGAGGTTAAACATGAAGTAAGCATCCTCTCTCTACTGATGAAAACCAGTGCAACTTACGATCTTTCATCTTTCTTAGTTTACTGGCTATAAACTTTTCTTCCTCCTCTTCAGTTGGGCAGTCACCCGGTGATTCTTGAGGGGATACTGATTGATCAGTGGAGTCTGGAGGGGGCACTTTCTGAGCAGGTGACTTGAGTGACTGGGATCTGCCAAGTTGATTATGGAGATTTTCTGTAGAGTTAGTGGACGGATGTGTTGTGATCTGACGGTCTGGAGAGGAGAGTTTGGGAGAATCACAAGTGACGTCTGATCCTGTAATCACAGGGAAATAAATGACAATTTTTTTTTACTTGTGAAACAAAGGCTTCAGTTTAGTCAAAAGGAACGTCACTCAACAACAAAACACTCAACTTGTGATGGCTAGAACTGACAGGCAAAATAACCAACAAGAGATACACTCTGACAGGAGATAGGAGCACATACATGATAAAAACTGATGGGAAATAAAAACTGACAAGAGATATGTCCTAAAAGTAAGCACCGACACAAGAGAAAAACTGACATGAGATCAAGACTGACACAAGATAAAAACCAAAAGGAAATAAAGAACTGACAACAGATAAGAACTGACAACAGATAAGAACTGACAACAGACCAGAACTGACAAGAGATAATAAATGACAAGAGACAAGTACCAACAAGAGATAAGCACCGACAGGAGATCAACATTTCTGAAAGATAAATACTGAGAAGAGATAAACATTTCCTAAAGATAAGAGGTGACAGGAGTTAAGAATTCCCAGGAGATCCACACTGCCTATAGATAAGAAGACAGGGGATATGAGGATAAGAACTGACCATTGATGGAGCCCTCTGTTGCCACACTGCATCGCTCAGACACCGCCTCCTGCAAGTCCTCATCCTCCCCCGAGTCACCATTGACCGGCCGTGTCTGCAAAACACCACCATGAAGCCATGTGACCAGGCATCCATGCTTACTTCACATGGAAGATTTCTTAATGTACTACTTTAACTTAAAAGAACCAGCCCCAAAATCAGAACAAAAGCACTGAAGAAATCATACAATCAAATGCAAGCTTATCTATCAATATATGGAGAGGAATTGATGGATTATTCCAAAGGAGAAGCAACCACTGAGAAACTTTGGTTAGCGATCAGAGGCAAGCGCAAATTACATTAGGCTGAGGTAAGCGTTTCTCATCGGCTACATTCTCCAGAAAGACATCATCCACATTTGTAGGAGTTGCGACAGAATGGCTAGGCTCCGCTACAACTTGGCAGCACCTCGTACTCAAACCCTTGTCAGATTCTGGCTCAATGTCAAACTGGTCCACACTTGCACTTCCATTAGCCTTGGCTTTGACACTTCCCCTCATACTAGTGGATCCCTTGACACTGCCCCTAATACCAGAGACTCCTGTGATGCTGCCACCAGTGGGGTTCTTGATAGTCTTCCTGTAACCAGGGGAGTTTGTGACACTTTCCTTGTTATCAGTAGATCCCTTGACATCCTCCCTGCCTCCAGGGGATCCCTTGATACTCTCCCCGTTTCCAGGCGATCCCTTGACACTCTTCCTATCTCCAGTTGATCCCTTGACACTCTCCCCATCTCCAGTGGATCCATTGATACTCTTCCTGACTCCAGTTGATCCCGTGACACTCTTCCTGTCTCCAGTTGATCCCTTGACACTCTTGCCCATCCCTTGATCCTTGATACCCTTGCTGTCCAAAGTGGAACTCCTTGACCAGCCCTCTCCCAGTTCTCCAGTTGATCCCTTGATACCCTTGCTGTCCAAAGTGGAACTCTTGACACCCTCCCTGTCTCCAGTGGATCCCTTGACACACTCCCCATCTCCAGTGGATCCCTTGACACTCTTCCTGTCTCCAGTTGATCCCTTGCTACCCTTGCTGTCCAAAGTGGATCCCTTGACACTCTTCCTGTCTCCAATGGATCCCTTGACACTCTTCCTGTCTCCAGTTGATCCCTTGATACCCTTGCTGTCCAAAGTGGATCCCTTGACACTCTTCCCGTCTCCAGTGGATCCCTTGACACTCTCCCTGTTTGTTGTGGTTAATTCTGTTGCTGACACACGTGTAGAAGTTAAATCTGTCAGTTCAGCATGTGTGTGGGATGGGGATATAGACTCACTTGAAGCTCCACCCACCACCTCTAAGCCACACCTATCTTGATAAGAGCTTCTGAGCTTGCGGTCAGAGGTAAACCGTCTTTGTGCGGCAGGTTGAGTGATCATGATGGCAGGAGAAGCAGCCTTTGAGGCCGTGGTACAGGCAGCCTCCTTCTGAGCTTGGCAGCAGAGGTACACCCTTTGTGCGGCAGGTTGATGATCATGTGGTACAGGCAGCCTCCTCCTTGAGGCCCACGTCCACAGGCAGCCTCCTCCTCGCCCACGTCCAGCGCTTGACGTGCCGATCCCCGATCCTAGCCGCGTCTGTCAGAGAAAAGCACAACCAATCCCAGCTTCTCTTCACGTTCACATGGTTAGCAGTTAGAACTACAGGAGACTTATTATGAACTTAATGAACCCAAAACCAAATGGAATGTAAACTCATTGCAGGAGTTACAGGGTAGCTTAGTTAAAAGGTTTAAATGAACAGGCAAGGAAGAGTACAGGAGCTGAGTATGAGCAAGCAACTAGTACGCCCATCACAGAGGCACTGTGTTAGACACACAGTGTACTTAGAATGAGACCAAAGAAACTGTCAGAGTCTTGATATAACTCTAATACTGAACCACAAACTACAGAACAATGACAGTGGGTTTTTATCGCAGATACACCACTGATGAAGGCAAAGGGGGAGGGTTACTAATGTTAGGCAGAAGTTGACAATTCTCATACTGGCTGAGTTGTCATGTGATGGAGTTTAAATGGAGGGCCTACTACTTCAATGTTACTAATGTTAGGCAGAAGTTGACAAACATACACATGTGATGGTTGGTTGAGGGTCATTCTCTCTTCTGGCTGAGTTTCCATCAGGGCTCTGCTCATAATACACATGCTAACACATAAATGCCTCAAAATGCAATGCAACACATCTCATCATCACCATCACTACCAATGTCATCATCATCATCATCGTTGTCGTCGTCATCATCATCATACAGTCCATAAATAAACCACATGCACCAATGAAAAATAATTAACAACAATACTGGAACAGTTGATAGCAAAATAAAAAAAAATTTAATTCCTTAAAATTTAAGGTATTTTTGTAATGATAATTGTCAACAGTATCAGCAGATGATTCAAGAGTTGGAGAACCAGCCGCTGAAAAAATACAGCTGCTAAGCAGCTGTGACTGATCCTTCTTATGCCAATATTACACGCACACAACTGACTTGTGTCGGGATTATATTTGCTGAGTCAGTAGATCTGCAGTATTTGCTGGCATCATTGGTGTGGGCGCTATCCTGCATGCACAGATACCACAGAGGCACTCGAATAAGAGAAGCCAAATCCCCATTCTGACTACACCACATGCATGTAAGGCTAACTTATCAATTCTCTGATGCAAAAAAAAATAAAAAACAGAAAAGACTTAATTTACATGCACAGGCACTGACAAAAGAAGAATTACCATGGTAACATATTACATCAATAATATAATGAGTAAATATATGCCACAAAAATTATATCAATGGGACCAGAGATAAACTAGATATCAATGGGACCACAGATAAGCTAGATATAAATGGGGCCACAGATAAACTAGATATCAATGGGGTCACAGATAAACTAGATATCAATGTGGTCACAGTTACACTAGTTATCAATATGGCCACAGATAAACTATATATCCATGTGGCCACAGATAAACTATATATCCATGTGGCCACAGATAAACTAGTTATCAATGTGGCCAAAGATAAACTAGACATCAATTGGACCACAGATAAACTAGATATAAATGGGGCCACAGATAAACTAGATATCAATGGGGCCACAGATAAGCTAGATATCAATGGGGCCACAGATAAACTAGATATCAATGGGGCCACAGAAAAACTAGATATCAATGGGGCCACAGATAAACTAGTTATCAATGAGACCACAGATAAACTAGATATGAATGGGGCCACACATAAACTATTTATCAACAGGGCCACAGATAAACTAGATATTGATGGGGCCACAGACAAACTAGATATCGATGGGGCTAGATTAACTGACTTAGAGCCAGCCATGTGGTGTTTTCATTAGGGATCACGTCCCTGACAGGTGAATCAGTGAGTCACACAATGCATTAGACAATTAGAACCAGCACCATTAGAGTGTAGCTAGACAGCATGGTTACCCACAGGTATGGCAAGTGAGGATTGTGAGAGCAGACTGATTCTGTTTAAGCGGCGTTTCTTGTGTCCAGATGAGGTCCTGGTTGGGGCAGCAGCCTGAGGGTGGTGAATGGAGAGATAAGAGCATGGTGTTAAAGAGGTTAGACATACTCACACCAGTGAGTATGTGACAATTGAACATGAACACAGCACTGAAAAGGCAGAGTATGTTAGTAATAAGTAGTTCCCTATGGTCTAAACTAGAACTGTGAGGGGAAGAGGTCAGGGGGTAGTGTAGGGGTGGGGGAGTGGGGGGTTTATAGGGGGAGGGATGGTTGTTGGACCCATGACCTGGCAGAGGATTATCAGAGAGTATGGTATATCCCAGTGATTTCCACTACATTTACAGTGCCATGAAGATGTCAATTCAGTATTTGCATATATTAGAAGGTGTGCTTTTCAACACTGTCAATTGTATCCTATCATATAGAGATATAAAGCAATGTAACCATCACCAATTGACAAGTGCACCTATGTGCTGATGGTAGCCCGTGGGTTATAGCAATACCAGGTATAAAACCGCCAAGCATACCGGTTTGTGTTCCGCTGAAGACTGGGCATCTCGTTCTGACAGGGGTGCATCATCTACGCTGCTGATGTTGCTCGATCCTCCGTCCATGTCATCATCATAGTTGTTGTACGACGTGGGTAGAAAGTCGTGCTGCAACAGGGATGGTTAAGCGAGTAGGAAGAGGAACAAATGAGTGAGTAGAAACATAGATGGTTATGCGAGGAACATGGATGGTTTTGTGAGTAAGAACAAGGTTGGTTATGTGAGTAAGAACATGAATGGTTATGTAAGAACATGGATAGTTATGTGAGTAGGAACATGCATGGTTATGTGAGTAACAACATAGATGGTCATATAAGTAGGTACATGGATGGTTATGTGATTAAGAACATGGATGGTTATGAGTAAGAACATGGATGGTTATGTGATTAAGAACATGGATGGTTATGAGTAAGAACATGGATGGTTATGCAAGTAGGAACATGGATGGTTATTTGAGTAAGAACATGGATGGTTATGAGTAAGAACATGGATGGTTACGCAAGTAGGAACATGGATGGTTATTTGAGTAAGAACATGGATGGTTGTGTGAGTAAGAACATGGATGGTTATGTGAGTAGGAACATGGATGGTTATGCAAGTAGGAACATGGACGGTTATTTGAGTAAGAACATGGATGGTTGTGTGAGTAAGAACATAGATGGTTATATGAGTAGGAACATGGATGGTTGTGTGAGTAAGAACATGGATGGTTATGTGAGTAGGAACATGGATGGTTATGCAAGTAAAGGAAAATAAGAAGTTCACAGTTGGTGAAGCTTGTGTCATAATAGGACAATCTTTCATTAAACCAAACTCTTATGACAAGTTCTGTGATATTTGTATCAGGTATAAAATCCAAATGGAATCACATGGCAGCATTTCTGATCAGTGTCTATTAAAGCAATATGCACAAGGAAGTCAACAAGCATAGTAAACAAAGTTCTCAACCCGAGTATTGTGGGCAAGTGTCCTGAGCACAAATTCTCAACATTGATTCTCAACAAGCTTCTCGCATAGCAGACAAGCATTTTCACACTTGAATTCTCAACAAGAATTCTCAACTATCATTCCCAACAATTTGCAACAAGTGCTTCCAACAAGAATTCACAACATTGATTTCTTACAAGCATATGCTATTTGAATTCTCAACCATCATTCTACATTAGAATTACCGACAAGCATTCTTTAACAAGCACTCCCAATGAGAGTTCTCAACAAAAGAGTTTCTTATATATGCAAGCACTTGAATATTGATACAAGGCAGTTTTAATAGACCTTACCTATTCCTAAGATAAAATTCCTAACAATCCCCCGGGGGGGGGGGGACACTTATGTGTAAAGAGGTAGTATATATGTGCCGCGCGACGGGGTGTGTTTTTTCAGCCTCTCGACTTGTAAGACGGGTTTTTTGGCCTCATACTTGTACGACGGAGTATGTTTTTCAGCTTCAATCTGTACGACGGGTTATACATTTGCATAATACCTTGTACGACGGGGTATGCTTTTGGCCATTTTGACCTTGTACGACGGTACGGGTTTTCGAGGTCCCGCGGCACATCCCTGTCCAGAATAAAGCCGTGCTCCCCACCCCCCCCCCCCCGGGACAATCCACAGTTATGGTGCAGGGCTGTGCGATAATTTGTCAGTGATGTCAAAAGGTAAAGCACAATAAGGGGAACTATGCACCAAGCACCTGACAACCTTAGTGCAGTAAAAACCTAGATGACTTAAAGATCAAGACTGGCAGCAGAGTGAAGCCATCAATTACTTAGAAGCTAAAACAACATGCAGAGTGCAGTTTGTGTCTCATCTCTGCTGCATAAACCAACCACCACCTGGCTGAAAAAAGGACGGTTTTTGCACCCGGCGGAAAAGATGCAGGCTCTCCGCGGCACAATTGGTCACCTAGAGAGGCAGTAAGAAGATGAAAAGTCATAAATGACAAGAAACTGATTTATTTTTATTGAATAGATAAGTGTTTGGCTGAAGTATAAATTGGTTGATTTAAAGCGTGCATGTTTGATCATGAGATGTCACTCCCAACTTGACAACCACAAAATTGACGAAAACTTCATTTCATAGCTTTGAATCATGCAACTGGTGCTAGATGAAGTTGTGCGGCACCAACAGTCAATAGCATCGCAACAGTACCGTATCTTTAGAAATAACCGTTATATTTTTTTTTGAAAGAAAAGTGGAGATGCCATATGGGGCTGCCCTTAAAACATGGCAACGCCACCTAGTGACTTCGAGGTAGCTGTCAGTGCTATGTATTTCCCAAACAGCTCAACATGATTCTAAATGTTGCCGAATGGGTGCATATTTTACATATTCAAAATCTCTCCACTTATAATGCTGTCTTTAAACAACCCTAATCACAGGCTGGTAAGAAAACATATATAGGTGCTTACTCAGTTTCAGTTTTAGGTAATGGATTATGAACCTCAGGTAGGCTACATAGAGGCACACCTTGTCCGACACCAATTGCTTATAGGGACTAGGATGATTTCAACGTGAATAAAGATGGTTTTCATCAATTGTTGTGGTTGTCAACTCTCAAGCAATATACCATGATCGAACTTTCATCTGCGTTTACAGCAGCCAATACAGTAGCAATCAACCGATTTATATTTCACCAAACCAGTTACCTATTCACTAAAAACATCAAAAATGACATATTTCTATCTGCCTCTTGTCAGTTTTGACTTTCCGTTGTCTCATTGCACTTGAAGGGAGCCAATTGAGCCGCTGAGGTGCAACAATTGGTCTTTTTGCCACCAGGTGGTGGTTTGGTTCTACATGGTGATCTCAAGGGAGGGAAAATGGGACACTCAGCAGAAATTTGCTATAATACAAAGCATTAAATTGAAGAGCTTTCAATCATCAAGGGTTGCTGAGCAAGAGCATCAACAGTTGTTGAGCTATACAGCATCAACAGTGGCTGAGCTACAAAGCATCAACAGTTGTTGAGCTACACAGCACCAACAGTTGTTGAGCTGCACAGCATCAACAGTTGTTGAGCTACAGAATATCAACAGTTGTTGAGTTACACAGCATCAACAGTTGTTGAGCTACACAGCATCAACAGTTGTTGAGCTACAAAGCATCAACAGTTGTTGAGCTACACAGCATCAACAGTGGCTGAGCTACAAAGCATCAACAGTTGTTGAGCTACACAGCATCAACAGTTGTTGAGCTACACAGCATCAACAGTTGTTGAGTTACACAGCATCAACAGTTGTTGAGTTACACAGCATCAACAGTTGTTGAGCTACAGAATATCAACAGTTGTTGAGTTACACAGCATCAACAGTTGTTGAGCTACACAGCATCAACAGTTGTTGAGCTACAAAGCATCAACAGTTGTTGAGCTACACAGCATCAACAGTGGCTGAGCTACAAAGCATCAACAGTTGTTGAGCTACACAGCACCAACAGTTGTTGAGCTACACAGCATCAACAGTTGTTGAGCTACAGAATATCAACAGTTGTTGAGCTACACAGCATCAACAGTTGTTGAGCTACAGAATATCAACAGTTGTTGAGTTACACAGCATCAACAGTTGTTGAGCTACACAGCATCAACAGTTGTTGAGTTACACAGCATCAAAAGTTGTTGAGCTACACAGCATCAACAGTTGTTGAGCTACACAGCATCAACAGTTGTTGAGCTACACAGCATCAACAGGTGTTGAGCTACAGAATATCAACAGTTGTTGAGTTACACAGCATCAACAGTTGTTGAGCTACAGAGCATCAACAGTTGTTGAGCTACACAGCATCAACAGTTGTTGAGTTACACAATATCAACAGTTGTTGAGCTACAGAATATCAACAGTTGTTGAGCTACAGAGCATCAACAGTTGTTGAGCTACACAGCATACAGAGCATCAACAGTTGTTGAGTTACACAGCATCAACAACAGTTGTTGAGCTACACAGCAGAGCTATCAACAGTTGTTGAGTTGCAGTTGTTGAGTTACAGAATATCAACAGTCACACAGCATCAACAGTGTTGAGTTACAGAATATCAACAGTTGTTGAGCTACACAGCATCAACAGTTGTTGAGTACAGAATATCAACAGTTGTTGAGCTACACAGCATCAACAGTTGTTGAGCTACAGAATATCAACAGTTGTTGAGCTACACAGCATCAACAGTTGTTGAGCTACAGAATATCAACAGTTGTTGAGCTACAGAGCATCAACAGTTGTTGAGCTACAAAGCATCAACAGTTGTTGAGCTACAGAATATCAACAGTTGTTGAGCTACACAGCATCAACAGTTGTTGAGCTACACAGCATCAACAGTTGTTGAGCTACAGAATATCAACAGTTGTTGAGCTACAGAATATCAACAGTTGTTGAGCTACAGAATATCAACAGTTGTTGAGCTACAGAATATCAACAGTTGTTGAGCTACACAGCATCAACAGTTGTTGAGCTACAGAATATCAACAGTTGTTGAGCTACAGAATATCAACAGTTGTTGAGCTACAGAATATCAACAGTTGTTGAGCTACACAGCATCAACAGTTGTTGAGCTACAGAATATCAACAGTTGTTGAGCTACACAGCATCAACAGTTGTTGATCTACAGAATATCAACAGTTGTTGAGCTACAGAACATCAACAGTTGTTGAGCTACAGAACATCAACAGTTGTTGAGTTACACAGCATCAACAGTTGTTGAGCTACAGAGCATCAACAGTTGTTGAGTTACACAGCATCAACAGTTGTTGAGCTACACAGCATCAACAGTTGTTGAGCTACAGAATATCAACAGTTGTTGAGCTACAATATCAACAGTTGTTGAGCTACAGAATATCAACAGTTGTTGAGCTACAGAGCATCAACAGTTGTTGAGTTACACAGCATCAACAGTTGTTGAGCTACAGAGCATCAACAGTTGTTGAGTTTAACAGCATCAACGGTTGTTGAGTTACAGAATATCAACAGTTGTTGAGCTACACAGCATCAACAGTTGTTGAGTTACAGAATATCAACAGTTGTTGAGCTACACAGCATCAACAGTTGTTGAACTATAGAATATCAACAATTGTTGAGTTACACAGCATCAACAGTTGTTGAGCTACAGAATATCAACAGTTGTTGAGCTACACAGCATCAACAGTTGTTGAGCTACAGAATATCAACAGTTGTTGAGCTACAGAGCATCAACAGTTGTTGAGCTACAAAGCATCAACAGTTGTTGAGCTACAGAATATCAACAGTTGTTGAGCTACACAGCATCAACAGTTGTTGAGTTACAGAATATCAACAGTTGTTGAGCTACAGAGCATCAACAGTTGTTGAGCTACAGAGCATCAACAGTTGTTGTTCAACAGTTGAGCAGAATATCAACAGTTGTTGAGCTACAGAGCATCAACAGTTGTTGAGCTACAGAGCATCAACAGTTGTTGAGCTACAAAGCATCAACAGTTGTTGAGCTACAGAATATCAACAGTTGTTGAGCTACAGAATATCAACAGTTGTTGAGCTACAGAATATCAGAGCTACAGAATATCAACAGTTTGAGCTACAGAATATCAACAGTTGTTGAGCTACAGAGCATCAACAGTTGTTGAGCTACAGAATCAACAGTTGTTGAGCTACAGAATATCAACAGTTGTTGAGCTACAGAGCATCAACAGTTGTTGAGCTACAGAATATCAACAGTTGTTGAGCTACAGAATATCAACAGTTGTTGAGCTACAGAGCATCAACAGTTGTTGAGCTACAGAATATCAACAGTTGTTGAGCTACAGAATATCAACAGTTGTTGAGCTACAGAGCATCAACAGTTGTTGAGCTACAGAATATCAACAGTTGTTGAGCTACAGAATATCAACAGTTGTTGAGCTACAGAATACAACAGAATATCAACAGTTGTTGAGAATATCAACAGTTGTTGACACAGAGCATCAACAGTTGTTGAGCTACAGAATCAACAGTTGTTGAGCTACAGAGCATCAACAGTTGTTGAGCTACAGAGCATCAACAGTTGTTGAGTACAGAATATCAACAGTTGTTGAGCTACAGAAGCATCAACAGTTGTTGAGCTACAGAATATCAACAGTTGTGAGCTACAGAGCATCAACAGTTGTTGAGCTATCAACAGTTGTTGAGCTACAGAATATCAAGAGTTGTTGAGTTACAGAATATCAACAGTTGTTGAGCTACAGAATATCAACAGTTGTTGAGCTACAGAATATCAACAGTTGTTGAGCTACAAAGCATCAACAGTTGTTGAGCTACAGAATATCAACAGTTGTTGAGCTACAGAATATCAACAGTTGTTGAGCTACAGAATATCAACAGTTGTTGAGCTACAGAATATCAACAGTTGTTGAGCTACAGAATATCAACAGTTGTTGAGCTACAGAATATCAACAGTTGTTGAGCTACAGAATATCAACAGTTGTTGAGCTATCAAATATCAATAGTTACTTAGCTGTAGAGCATCAATAATTGCTTAGCTACACAGCATCTTCAATTAACTACCAAGTCAAGAAAGGGCATCTGTAGTAATAACCAGGAGAACTTAATGGAGTAATCAGTGTTGTTAAACAGTGGTGAGGTATATCTGGCTTGCAAGGCAGAACAGGTGGACAGGGTAAAAACATACACTGTGGTGGATTTCCCTGCGCTGCAGCCGGTGAATACTGGGGCTGCCATGGCAACCTATACTCTGCATCGTGCAATATCCCCATGCCTGTTTAGCCTTGATTCATCAATTTAAAAAAAAACTCAAATGAAATAAATTATACATATGAAAGAGCAGGGTACAAAAGAAAAGTTGTGAAATAAAATAAAAATAAAGATCAAAGGCAGTATATGATTGAGGCAGTATATGATAATAGTAAAGGTGGACATAGTATGGATTGGGGCTATCAATGGCAATAGGTATGATGGTCTGGGATGGGGAGGAGCCTTTATGAACCAGGTAACACACCCACCTGGTATGTGCCGCTGTCTGCAAATGACCGGCGGTCGTCACTGCCCGTCCGGTTCAAGGTCAGACTTCCTTTACTCGGCCACTTGACATTCAGCTTCTCTCCTGCATCCCCACACAAGTGACAATTATAGCACATGTGAGATGTGTGGCCTTAATTAAGGCCTGTCATTCATTCATTCATTCATTCAGCACAATGACCAACATAGCACAAGGCACATCCTGAATGGATAGATTAAACCAGCTGTAAATACCTCAACCACACAAACACTTACCCATGGCACTTGCTATGGTTTTAAAGGAGGCAGACTTTTTCACTTTGCCTGTCTTGTCCAGACCTGCTTGACTTCCTGACAGGCTCTGAACCAGAAAAGTAATCTTGGCCTCTATTTCCCCACGGTATTTCTCTGCTTTCTTGGACCCAGGCTTGTTTTTCAAAACATACCATCTACCAACAAGTACACTTAGATGACATTCATAGTATAATTTTATAATGTGACCTTGCTCAAATGTTACACATGACCGTATGACCTAAATCACTTGCTAAATATGACCCTACAATCTCACTCACCTATTACGCGGCCTCTCGTAGATTGGAAATTGGTCGAGGGGAATCTCAGTGTGTCCTAAGAACTCATCAATACCTAGCAGATTTCTGTGGTAACAGTTGAGCTGTAACACTGCGGTAGGGTCAGGAATGTGCCTGCAACAACAGTTCACCTTGATTATATTTCAGTTAGGGTTAAATTAACAGGGACAGGTACCAGTTGGTGAGTACCATTTTGTTCATTTGTGAACAGAGGTATGATAGCAACATCATTAACATTGGCTCTAGGAAGTCTGTAGGTGAGTACGTGGCAGCGCATTGATTATCTCTGATCCACACCCATAAAACCATGTATGCACATAATTTGCTGGTACAGACTCCTACCTGGGATACAGCATGTTAGAACAGGTCTTCGGGTAATACACCTTAAATATTTGCGAGGTTACCACTCAGACACATCAAGATACCACTCAGACACTTCAGGTTACCACTCAGACACATCAGATTACCACTCAGACACTTCAGGTTACCACTCAGATACATCAGGTTACCACTCAGACACATCAGGTTACCAATCAGACACATCAGGTTACCACTCAGACACTTCAGGTTACCAAAAGCTAGAGTGTAGAACTTACAGGTCACATTCCTCGTGCCACTGCGGATCTTTACTCCTTTCCTTGATTGTTGTTTGATATTTTTCCTTGCCGAGGGATATGGTGACGTAAGCATCGTTTGTGTCTGCAACCATAGATAGAGCATGTTATCATACAGAAACCAGAACACTTGATAAAGATGATTGCTTAATCAGTCCACTGATGTAAAGCACGTACCATTCTTCCCTTTTGAAATCAGACTTCTGGCTTGATTAACTTGACACAAAAACAGCAGGAATTCACATACATGTTGCAATTCACTGGGTTGAATACCACACCCATGTCATGACAAGGCGAGATTTACCCATTATAACATGGACCACAATAACAATTGACAAGGAGAGATTTACCTATGATAATGTGGACCACAATGACACCTGATCAAGCGAGTTTAACCCATGATAACGTGGACCACAATGACACAATGACCCCTGACCAGGCAAGATTAACCCATGATAACGTGGACCACAATGACACCTGACCAGGCGAGATTAACCCATGATAACGTGGACCACAATGACACCTGACCAGGCGAGATTAACCCATGATAACGTGGACCACAATGACACCTGACCAGGCGAGATTAACCCATGATAACGTGGACCACAATGACACCTGACCAGGCGAGATTAACCCATGATAACGTGGACCACAATGACACCTGACCAGGCGAGATTAACCCATGATAACGTGGACCACAATGACACCTGACCAGGCGAGATTAACCCATGATAACGTGGACCACAATGACACCTTACCAGGCGAGATTAACCCATGATAACGTGGACCACAATGACAGCTGACCAGGTGGGATTTACCCATGATAACGTGGACCTCAATAACACCTAACCAGGCGGGATTAACCCATAACATAGACCACAATGACAGCTGACTAGGTGGGATTAACCCATAGCTTGGACCAAAATGAGAGATGATCAGGTCGGATTAACGCGTGTGTTGACAGGTGACCAGGTGGGATTAACCTGCAACTGTGACCACAATGACAGAAGACCGGGCGGAATGAAACGCCTGATCACCCCGCCTCAGTGAGACTGAACATGTGATATCCGATGCACGATTGGACGCAGGGGGTAGAGCGCGTGGCCTGGGGGTACAAGAAGGTCGGGAAAATACGAGAGCGTGGCGTGGGGCGGGGGTGGGGGTGCTTGGGTGGAGGAGATTTTATGTACGATATATCGACATGACCATCACGCGATCGCGCTGGGTGTGCGACCCGGGGGTGCGCGACTTCCTATGTTTGTTATTGTATGCGTTAACTATGGGGGGTAATTGGCAGAGATAGGCTAGAGTGCTTGGATGAAGCGAAAACGAACGCATCCTGGCCACCGCCTCCTCTGTTGCTAATTATACCAGCGAGTAGTTAACTGTTTACACACGATGTCTACACTACGGTGTCACAAGGCACAATTGTCTGACTGCAGACGGGGTATGGGAGAAAACTACACCACGATGCGGTAATGTAACCTGACAACAGTAGGTCGCCTCCCAGCGCACAATAAACCTGTTGATACCTTAATAAATATGGGTGTGTTAACCGATGCTATGGCTGGGTGGTTCGACCATTACCAGAGTACTACATAGTATGGTGGAGCGAACGCTAACACAGGTACTGTTGTATTAACTACGGACGCTCGGTTCCCGAACCGAAGTTTCCGAGCGCCTAGTACAACAAGTACCGGATCAATACCGCTCGGAACGGTGGTCTGAGGAAGTACCAGTCTGATCTGGGTGACTATAGGAAGTACCAGTCTGATCTGGGTGACTAAAAGAAGTACCATTCTGATCTGGGTGGCTATAGGAAGTACCAGTCTGATATGGGTGACTATAGGAAGTAACAGACTGATATGGGTGGCTATAGGAAGTACCAGTCTGATATGGGTGGCTATAGGAAGTACCAGTCTGATCTGGGTAACTATAGGAAGTACCATTCTGATCTGGGTGACTAAAGGAAGTACCAGTCTGATCTGGGTAACTATAGGAAGTACCAGTCTGATCTGGGTGGCTATAGGAAGTACCAGTCTGATATGGGTGGTTATAGGAAGTACCAGTCAGATATGGGTAACTATAGGAAGTACCAGCCTGATCTGGGTGGCGAAAGGAAGTACCAGTCTGAACCAGGGTACAGCTGGTGATTTACATGTCACAGTTCGCCTTAGTTCTCAAGGACCTAAAGAAAAAGTTTTGAAGGTGAAAAGGAAAGCTAGGCAAGTACTGAGAGTTGAAGGGAATTAACACCATATTTCCAATAATCATCATTCCCTCAGTACAGAGGCAAGAAGTATGTTTGGGCAATGTGCTTGGATAGCTTCACAATTACAAAGGTCAAGTGTGTCAACAATGGATGGGAGGCCTGTTGAGTACAAACAGGATGGAGTAATAGTACAGAGGACAATGAACCAGAAAGACTGATAGTATACCACATGTGATATGCGTGTATTGAACAAACATAACATAATCCCTGAATACAGGTCAAAGTATTTTCTTATTTAGCATTAAAAAGGGATTCAATCCCCATATTTGGAACAAGGTTGCCTAGCAAGCTGCTTGGAAGCCAAAATTTAAACTTTGAACTCAAACGTTTTCAGACTTTCAGTTGCTGCGGGGGGCTGTGGTTTCTGAAAATAGACTCATCGGCTATGTTAAGGACGAATACTGTACTCATTTTATAATAGAGGGTACTTAATGGTGGTTACTAACTAGCTTATACACAGAGATAGTGAGTTAGTTAGTTAGTTACAGCCACCACTCATATTTTTCGGCTCTTCAATATTTGCCACCCAAACAAAAACAACATTTATTTTAGTTGCTCAATAAACGTATTTATGTAGAAACAAAATGATCCCTGATTGCCTTTCATGGGGCAAGAACTGTCATAATATCACTTCTCAAGGAACGAGTGACTGCTTGTTACAGCTTTAGGTAGAGTCAAATGCTATAAGGATGAGAATAAATCACCCTTTATGCCAGGGTACAAAAAATAAGGATCAATGGTAACTAAAACCTTGAAGTAGATTAGAGCTGTCGCTGTCTAAAGGGAAGTTGCAGGATTGAATTTGGGCAGCATTCTATTCAACAAGACGTATGTGTAATATACAACTATAATCCTCTAAATGAGCTTTCTTTGCCGTGTGGCTTTAAGCCGAAATATGCACTTTCTAAATGCACATGTTAATTAGCTATCATGTATAAAATCACACTGTATTTTTCTACATGAACAGACAAGGGAATTAGCAGTAAAAAAATTCCAAGTTTCTCGTAAATCAAAGCCGCAGTTAGGCAAATAAAGTTAGCAACCCAAAGAATCCGCGCGGAATCGATCTTTCATGGCCGCGCTGGTAGATATCATACCGTCAACCATCAAGAGCTTGGTAACTTGCTAATGCCGCAACGGTCATTAATGGGTGTAAACAAAACGCTAGTGGTGCTGCGAGGGGTTGTACCCGAATTTTACACTTTGACGACATTCCAAGCAAACATAGCATCGCCCGAGTGTAGCCGCAGATCGTTTCTATTGCAAGTGTTACGGTAATTAACTCAAACGCATTTATTGACGATGTAAGGTGTCAATAACCATTCCTTACTTGTCACTTGAACGTGCGTTGGAGTCCACATCTTGTCGTCTCATCGATCCCACCTTCTCCTCACGACAGCTTCTGAGTATTGCGTAATTCGCGGTCAGCGCCTCCCCGCCGCTCTGCCAACTGGGCAAAATGGATATCCTCCCCCTTTCACAGAAAAGGGATAAAAATTTCACAAAGTTTCCATCTTTAATATCGCGGCCTGTGTGCTTTCTTTCAAACGGTTCCCATTATTAGTTCATGCTACACTTGCAAGAGCCAAGTGATTCTAAAAGCAGATGTTTCAATGCTTCTTATATTGATGTTCTTTGGTTTAAAAACCAGTGCTAGTCCAGCAATATGTTCTGATGTTTTGGTCGTGGTTTGACCCCATGAACTGGGTCGGGTTATGGTATTGATTTCTTCATTGACCACAAGAGGCGCGCACACACATTATGAATATTGCTATCATAACGGATCCCTCAACATTGCGTTCTTTTCCTTGTGACGCGTGGATCAGCAGCCGGGATTTGCAGCTTGGTAAAGCTTGCCTCTGAGTTTTTTTGCGTCGAAGCTGGCTAACTTCGATAGACGCATTAATACTGTTATAGTTCAAGTTAATGGGACAAGACGTGCCTTTGTGATGGATAAGCATCGATTCACGGCCAGGTTCCATGCATTCTTTTGAGCAGAGGATTCTGCCCCGGGGGAGTTCTTTTCTTGGAAAAGGGTAGGGGTGAGCCGCCGTGGGAAACAAAAACCGGACCATATCTATACCAAGCCAAAGAGAGAAAAGGGAACCATTTACATACTAAATCCTCTGAAAAAGGACCAATTCATATGCAATTTTTTTTAAAAGGGTCACCAATACATATACCAAAATTAATGATCCCAAATCATATCTTGACCACCTCGAGGAGCTACAAGGGACCCATCCATATACCAAACCAATGATTCAGAATAAAAAGTACGTTTATTATGCTACGCAACTGCAAAAAAAAAAAACACAGAAAAACTTGCTGACACTGTGGTCAGTCCCAACGATGCTCTGGTTCGTAACGGCAAGGCAGTTAATTAAATAGCGGCCACTAAATAAACAGATGTGTGACTCGGGCTCGCAGACTACCAACAAGCGCCCAGGACGTCCGGCCCATGAGGTAGACGATATTGCAGGAAACAGTGGAAGGAGAATGTACGGACCTGACCTTTCTGTTTGCTTATCATGCTAGAAAACTTGTCTTTGAAACAACGCAACCACGCTGACTGATAGGGGTGGCCACCATTGACCAATGGGACTTGAGCAAACACCCAATATTGAGCTTCATATTTGATACCCATCACAAAACAAATATCCATTGCTATACTCGCTGACAAAAATACGTACCTATTGGTATACCAGGTCATTGCCGAAAAAAAACGACCCATTGCTATACCTGTCTTCAAGAAATAACGACTCATTTGTATACCAAAATTCCCCAAAACCGACCCAAATTGGCACTAACATCCACATAGCGAGAACCCCCCCCCCCCCCAGCCCCCCGGATTCTGCTCGTACCCACGCAATCAACTTGTGTATCCTCTTCTCAGGAAAATGGGTTCCATGGTACCAGAGTACCTGACTGTGAACCGAGGCTTGTGATAGAGTTGCCGACCCATCTCTAGAACCACATGAGTTCCACCTGTATTGAAAGCGCGATCAACTCGGGCTCCAAATTGTCAATAAATAAATATATTTGACAAACAATCACAATTTTATCAATTTTACCCACGATATGGAAATTAGTAGCCGTTTTCTATCAATCATCTTGTACTTAACAATTAAATTACTATAATCAATAAAAACACCATCCCATTGCCGTATGGTTCAAACTCCATCATAAAATCATACTTTATGGAATTGGTTCTATATGTAGCGTGCGAATGGTATGGTTCAAATAGCGAAATGGGATCGTTATTAGACTTTCCGTTAGCTTCACTAGTTCTGACTCAGCCACAACTATTACCGATAATTCGAGACAGCCTGTGCCATTTTTGAGGTCCCGCTTTACAGAACCTCCAGACAACCCTGACTGACTGAAATACCCGCAATATAGTTCCACTGAATAGAACTCACCAGTAAAACTTCAATAATGCTTTCTTAACAAAACTACAAGTCTTTATTCAGCTCCAAAAATGCTATCTACTTCGATGCGGAAGATGCCCCAGCTTATATATACAAAGTCACGTGACCACGCGGTAATCCATGCGAAATGTTTACATCATAATAAGCGCATAGACATTAAAATATTATACAAGTTATACATTATATAAAAACACAGGAAACATCAATATACACAGGAAACATTAATATACATACACAGGAAACATCAATACAAAAGTACATTAAGACACAAGCGCAACCAATGAACCAAATATATCACACATCATTTACTGCGCGACACGACCCCCCACCTAGAGCGGGAAGCAGTTTAGCGCGGAAACCCGCTTACGCCACACTGCCCCCACATTACTAAGTGTTTGGCCCAAACATGCCACATACAGGCATACGGTATACACCAACACTAAAACAAAATGTTTTGAAATAATCACATCAACGTTTCATGCAACAACACAAAAAGAAAAGAAATGCCACTAATAGCCGAGAATTCAAGCTGAGTTTCGGGTGGTTGGCTTTGGTGTTCATGCCGCGGAAAGTTTCTGACAAATGGCGCTTGGTTACACAGCCCACCTCAATGCGACAACTAATCTCAAACACCTCAACACACCTCTCATCACAGTCACAAATAGCCTCTTGATTCATCCTCTGAATAGCAAACATGCCCCTCTTCATGGGTGGATCTTCTTCAGTTTCCGTGGTGGTGTGGCTGCAGTCGGAGGCCCCATCTCTGCTGTGAGCATCACTTATTACACCCTTCACTCCAGGATACTTGTCATCACTGCTATTTCCATTCGAGTCTGACGAGTCACCACCAGGTGGCGGTGAAAGATCACGGATACTGGGTCTCCTGCGAGGGGTGTCAGCTGCCGAACCATCACTGTAGGGGGTCCTCTCCCTATCACCATCAAACTCCCCAACATGCTTCATGGGAGGTGGCATGGGTAGTCTGGTGAGCATTCCCCCACCTGGAGGAGGTGGCGGCGCTGGCGGAGTGGCCACACAACTCTCATTGATCACAATGGGCTGACCCATAACACTGGGCTCATGCACAGAACTAGGCATGTCCTGAGTGACTATAGCAGGCAAAACCCACATGCTTGCTATATGGCACAGGCACTTCCAGCTTGTCTGTCTGTAGGTCAGGCACAATGGAAACGGGAGGTTTGCTGACCATGACAGGGTCAGGTTTGGCATTGGAGAGAGCAGCTGCAGTCTTTTTTTTTGGTTTATCGCGTGGTGAGTAGGGACACCCTGATGCGTCATCACTATCCCCCAACACTGCTGAGGAGGAATACTTGTCGCTTTCAACCGTGTCTCTGGGCATGGTGCTTTGAAGTTTCACTCGATGGGCTCGTCGCTTCTTCCTCTCATCCCTCAGCTTCTTAAAGCATTTGGCAACGAAGTGCCCTTTTCGGCCCACAGTAGTGGCAACTACCGGTCACCTTTCCAATAACCACATGCTTGCTACATGGCACAGACACTACCAGCTTGTCTGTCTGTAGGTCAGGCACAATGGAGACTCGAGGTTTGCTGACCATGATAGGCTCAGGTTTGCCATTGGAGTCAGCTGCACCCTTTTTGGGTGCATCGCGTGGCGGGTGGGGACGTACCGAAGCCTCATCACTATCCCCTGACACTGTGGAGGAGGAGGAAGACTTGTCACTTTTAACCGTGTCTCTGGTAGTGGTGCTTCGAAGCTCCACTCGACGGGCTCGTAGATTCTTCCTTTCATCCTTCAGCTTCCTAAAGCATTTGGCAACAAAATGCCCTTTTCGGCCACAGTAGTGGCAACTACTAGTCACCTTACCAACCCTTGTCTTCTGAGAACCTGAAATGTTAGTACTCTGACACAACCGATCTAGCTGCCCTTTAACATGTGCCAACTCAGTTCTTAGCTCATCTACAGGGCTACGCTTACAGCTAATTGCCTCCCAATTCACACGTGCATTTTGTGGCTTATGGCCACCTGTTCTAAGTGCACGTCCAACCAGAAAAGCCTCATATTCTTGCGCCGACTTCAGTGCCTCATCTATGTTTCTTGGCTTCGCTTGAAATACGAACAACTCCATATTTAGATCCTCCAAAGAATCCATGAAACAGTCCCTAGCTAGAACTTCCCTGATGTCACTGCCAGCTGAGGGATAAGCCAATCTGACCAACCTCTTTATGTCTTGCCCAAGCTCATTGAGCGGTTCTGACCTACACCTGACCCTGCCTTTCATTTGAGCTCTGTAAACCTCCGACTGAATGTCAGGCTCAAACCTAGCCATGAGTGTGCGAGTTAGAGCCGCATAATTACCTCTGAGTTCTACATCCATATCACACAGTATGCTCTGAGCTGCCCCACTCAGACTGGTTGCCAACTCTAAGCCACTACTTTTCTCATTCCAATCATTCATTTGGGCAATCAACTCAAACTGAGTCAGATAATCCCTGAAGCTTGATTTACCATCATAGGTAGGGGGTCTTTTGATCTCCCTCCTAGCAGGCACTAAGGGGGCAGCACAAGTCAAGGTCCTAGGAGACTGAGTCCTAATCTCTGGCCAATTTTCGACACAACTGCTTAAGCTAGGTCCTCGGGCAGGTCCAACACGTAGCACAGCCCCAACAGGAAGGTCCCATGGACTTAGTGAGGTAGCACCCGGGCTATCTAATTCTCCTCTAGAGAATCTATGCCGACCCTCTGAAGGGACAGGACTATCACTAACACTCATGTTAGAAGCAGAAAAATTTTGAGACACGCAATGACGCAGTCACGACAACTAACGCAAATGACTGGTTTCCAACAAGCTCAAAACGACAAAAGTCTAACTGATTTGAAACCTCTTAAAAGGTTCCAACACAATAACGTATCCCACCGCTGCCACCAGTTTTGTAGCGTGCGAATGGTATGGTTCAAATAGCGAAATGGGATCGTTATTAGACTTTCCGTTAGCTTCACTAGTTCTGACTCAGCCACAACTATTACCGATAATTCGAGACAGCCTGTGCCATTTTTGAGGTCCCGCTTTACAGAACCTCCAGACAACCCTGACTGACTGAAATACCCGCAATATAGTTCCACTGAATAGAACTCACCAGTAAAACTTCAATAATGCTTTCTTAACAAAACTACAAGTCTTTATTCAGCTCCAAAAATGCTATCTACTTCGATGCGGAAGATGCCCCAGCTTATATATACAAAGTCACGTGACCACGCGGTAATCCATGCGAAATGTTTACATCATAATAAGCGCATAGACATTAAAATATTATACAAGTTATACATTATATAAAAACACAGGAAACATCAATATACACAGGAAACATTAATATACATACACAGGAAACATCAATACAAAAGTACATTAAGACACAAGCGCAACCATACTGAACTAGCAGCAGTAGAACTGATCGAATCTGTACTAAATGACCTAGACCATAATTTGCTACCAATCAGCATATTTCTTGACCTCAGCAAAGCCTTTGACACAATAGATCATAACATACTGCTTTCAAAACTAACTTATTATGGATTCACAAACACCAGTAGCATAGTAATTAAAAACTATCTACAAGACAGAAAACAATATGTAAATTTTGAAGGCACTCAGTCTGACCTCCTCCCCCTTACAACTGGAGTGCCTCAGGGATCAATCTTAGGGCCCCTTTTATTCTTGATATATGTAAATGACATCTGCAATGCATCAAATTTATTCAAAGTCATAACATATGCGGATGATACGACCCTTACAACCACCCTAAACTCAAGAAATTCTACACATACAATATAGACACATTAAACAATGAACTTAATAATGTCAACAACTGGCTTATGCACAACAAGCTGTCCCTTAACACAAGCAAGACCAAATTCATGATTTTTCATAAACCACCCAAAAAATTCCATTCAAGAATCCAGATCCTTATAAATAACACAGAAATCAAACAAGTGCAAGATTTCAACTTCCTGGGCCTCAACATCGATCAGCACCTCAGCTGGAAAAGTCATACTGATAAAATCCATAGCAAACTTAGTCGAACAATGGGCATTATCAATAAACTAAAACACACCTCCTCCCCCTAGATATTAAAAAAATGCTCTACAACTCACTGATATTACCACATCTAAACTACAACTTGTTACTTTGGGGTCAACATGGAAATAGAATTGTAAAACTTCAAAAAAAGATCATTCGGATCATTACCTGCAGCTCCTACAATGCTCACACTGATCCTCTTTTTAAAGAACTACAGATCTTGAAAATTGAAGATCTATTTTCACTGTCCAGATATAAATTCTATTATAATTACTGTCACAACAACCTACCTTCATATTACAATAACATAAACTTAATAAATCAAACATCTGACATTCATAATCACAATACTAGAAATCAAAATAATCTTTTCATCCCAAGAGTAAAACACTCTTTTGCAGTCTCATCCATTCGATTCAGCATTCCAAAATTCATTAACAATGCCCCGAATATCATAGTAACAAAAATATTCTCTCATTCTTACACAGGATACTGCAACTACATAAAAAATTGGTTTATCAATAGATACAGGTATATGTGCACCACTCCAAATTGTTATACATGTACTTGCCCACATTAACTAGTCAAGCAGGAAAGTCATTTGTTATTGTATAGATTCAAAATGTGTTACTCATGTCACCAAATTCCGGACTTTGCCAAAACCCTCTGTCTATGTAAATGTTTTCTGTACCTTCTTACTCAGGTAACATGATGCTGTGACCTCATGTACTTATTATTATTATTATTATTGTGTACTATGCTTCTCTTTTGTACATAGTCTACCTTTTGTGTGTTTTCCTCTTTTTATATTATTATTTTTATTGTCATTATGTCTGGGTGGCTCCAGCAGCAGCGGCTCATCAGCCTTAGTTGGAGTCTCCTTATCAATTGTTCATTGTTTATATGTCCAATTGGTTAATAAATTGAAAAAAAAAAAAAAAAAAAAATTGATCTCAACCAATGAACCAAATATATCACACATCATTTACTGCGCGACACGACCCCCCACCTAGAGCGGGAAGCAGTTTAGCGCGGAAACCCGCTTACGCCACATATACAATAACACATTTTTTATTAGTTTCCGAACAATATCACTTCTGAACTCTCCAACCAGCAGCCATATCCCCCTGGCTACACATAATGTTCAAAACGAAGTCTTCAACATCCATACCTTGTTTTGCGCACTTTCGCTTTTTTTTAATAGCAACTCCATATCTGAGTATCAGACAATAATTAGGATAAATGTTAATCAACATTCCGTTTGAACGGGAAACGGGACATTGAGCCAAGCACATAGGACATATTCGGAACTGCACATGTGTAATCGGGTCTAATACAATTTAACGTTGCCGTTAACATTTCTCCAACTATTACGGTCAAATAACACACCTGCCCCACCCCACCCCCCACTCCCAACCCGAGTAAAAGTAACAATTAACTGCAGCATGTACCCAACTAATGATGATTGTCTTTAGATTCTGATCCTATAGCGAGCCATCGATATCCTTTTCAATCTCTGCCACTATCTTTGGGTCGACCGGTTCGCCATTAGCAATGGATTCTTTACGGCATCGAACTCTTTGCAGCACATCCTTGAACGTTTGGGCTGCTTTCTTAGCGGCAACAACAGGTGCAATGTTATGATCACGAGATTTCTTCGAATTCAACTTATATTTTGCTGCAAATACTACAAGCCGTCGATAGTTTTCTGGGGTGACATTTTTAGAATATTCCTCCCATGCCTCAAACAATAAATCGTTTTCATCTGTTTTAGCTTTTTTCGTCGTAATATTTGATGTCCGTGGTTTAAGTGCTTTTAGTTGTTTCGTTGAGCTCCGCGGTCGACTGTCATCGTTAAAGTGTATACTTTTGATTTGAAGATTCTTGTCTTCAACACACTTATCTTTTGCGCTGTCACTGCCATGGGCCGCCCTTAATTTGGCAGATCCATCGAATTTTTCTCGCCCACTTCGGTTCCAGCCAGTTTGTTTCGAGTTTATGTCAGTTTCATTGGTGCTTGAGACGCTTGTTTCAGGCACTACTTTTTTCTTGGGTCGAAGCGATTGCTTGCATTCTTCTTTGTAGATCTCTATCTTCTCGATGAAATCTTGCATGCGACTCTTGATAACCAGTGTGTCAATCTCGGACCGGTTCTGTAGTTCTGTTAAAATGTCGGCCTTTGATTGACGACTGGGAAACACAGACTGTCGACGAGGGGACGAAACCGCCACAGATGCGGGAAGCGAGCGTCTCCTTGACGACGCTATGTTGGAGGTCGTGCACAATGTCACTCTCCTCGATGGGACGCAAGCTGACGCGCAAACGTCGTTTGGCATGCCCTCTGCTCCTCTGACGGGAAGCAGCTTTGAAGTGCTAGGTCCGCCAATTGCAGGAAGACTGTCCCCTTTATTCCTTCGTTGTCCGTAGTTTTCACATCCCTAGTGATGACAGTGTTAAGCGGTGAAGAATTATGACTGAGAGCAGATACAGTCGTAGATTCGTATTGAGATGCCTCGGTGTTATGTAGTTCTGTATCTGTCGGAGGGTCCGTGTCACTGGGTCGACCATGAGGGACGGACGATGTCGCTGGTCTCATCACAGCGACTCCCTGCACGGAATGTGACCTTGACCTCGTGTCGGCAGCACCAACAGTCGCTGGTCTTGCTTCTGCCAGTGATGCTCTTTGGGTTGCCCGTCCGTAAGGAGCCAAAGAGTCCACACACGAAACAGGGTTTTCGTTGAAAAGGCGGGTCGATTGTTTCAGAAATCGCACTCGATCCCTGTCCATCTGGGAAGAACGACTATGACATTCCCATTCAATGACTTGCTTCTCCCTGCTGCACATGGCTTGGAGTTCCCGGTGCCGACTGTACAGTGAGCGGGCCCGAGAGCTTGAGTACATATACTCGAAGCTCAAATTAGCATTCACGGACGCCATCTCCGTACCACGCCAAAGTCGATTTAACGGAGAAGCTCCTATGAATTTCGGTATTCTGCGTCACCAGTAGTCCATGCCACTCTTTATTTCCGACTTATGAAGCTGCGAAAGTCGTGCTGACAATAATAACCTCTCCTAAACTCCCAAATAAAGGCCGCGGCGCGTGGGGTTCTTCATCGAACACTGGGGGCGCGTGTATGTATAAGGGCTTTCATTCCTATACTTATGCTTGACAACCCACTCACATCTGGTTGACTATTGATATTCGGCCTTTCCTATTACATAGTTTTTGGAGCAGACTCTTGACGTCTGCAATTGTAAATATTATCCTTGGAATTACCTCAATAAATTCCTAACCCGGATATGATATAAGTGTTAGTTATCGCATGGTCACGTGGGTTATATGGGGAAAGAACACGAGGACACGGAGCGTCCCAGTGTCTTTCTCCATATCATCCGCGTGACCATGCGATAACATACTTATCGTGATGACACCCCGATGACACCTACACGCGATAATCAAGCGCACGACTCGGCTCCTGATATTGATAATTTACGTGAACCTATGTTATGTAAGGTATCTGTCTGGGACCTGTAAATATGAGAGGTATTTGCTTTATCCCCCATTTGGCTTCAGCTGCATGCGATGATTGGTTCATCTTTAGGAGATTTGGGAGATATTTCCTTTTTCGACGCCAGTAATTTTGAGACGGTGTTAGTGTTCCTGGTGCAATACGCAACCAGATTAGCGGCTGGCAAGTAAATGACTCTTGAGAAAACCTTCGTTATAACACTTGCAAGGTGTGCGTGATATTAAGACCCTCCGTAGTGTTGCCATGTTTGAGCAGCGGTGCTCTGTCAGGGACCTTCCCAAATTTGGTTGCTGCTTGGTGAAATTGGCTAACTATGCGTTTGAGGCGATATGGGGAAAAGACTGAAAGTAGGGTGCCATGCGATAGATTATGTCAATATACTTCTGTCCATGAATTCCGTATCAGATTTATGAAGTATAAAATATACCAAATGGCTTTCTACATCAGTGAGTAGAAACGTGTATTCCGGAAACTTCACCTTCTCCTGTAGTCTTGGTGATGTCAGAGTGTTCTTATATAGGACAATATGAGTAGGTTAACTACTGTGTATCGAAATTACTATCTACGGTTGTCACAACAATGAACGGGAATAGTACGATGGTGCTATATACAACTTTAATAAAAATGGATCAATGATCTACAGTCTTTGTATTGCTTATGCACAATAATACCTGTTTTACAAGATGCATGCAATGAACTTTGCAATTCATTTGATGACAAGGGCAGATTGGTATCGGTCATAGCCAAACGCAAGACAATCACATATTGCTTTGACGACAATGTCCGTTATTGTAAGCCTCCTTCATCTGATGTGTCAACTCTGATCGTTAACCGCTTAAAGGAAAATACGCTTTGCAAAGCAATTTGGCGGACCGACTAAGTTATTCCCACTGTTGTGGTAACAACAACAAACTAAACTTGATCTCTCCTCACAATAGCTTAGCTTATTCGCATGGTCATTCCTTTTTATGGGACATCAGATTTTCGATGTCATCAATTGGGTCGATAATCCAATTCGCTTGTTTATTTTTTGGATTATTTAACCATGGGATTAGATTTGGCTAGAATGGTTTGTGCTGGATGTTATATAAATAAAGTTTTATAAGGGTAAACACTCACCGATTTGACATCTAGTTCTTACAAAAAATTTAATGCTAGTTAAATCATTGTGTGTCTTAGCCAAGTTGGCAAAATAATTGGCCAAGGATGTTTGAAAAATCATTAACGAAAGGAATCACTTTTGAATTAAGGAAGATTTATAAAAATATCGATAAATCGATTACTGGTGGAGTACAAATATTTTCTTGTTATTGCTTCCAAATAATCGTACATAGAGAAGTGTTGTGCTGTGTATAAGCGATGGTTAGCGTGCTTCTTAAAAGTGCGATATGATGAAAATGGTTGCTGGTTAAACTTTGCAACGAAGAATGGCATTTCCAGAAAATAAAAATGCCATGGTGCTGTAGAGGGTTGAAGAGCTGATGAAGAGCTGATGAATAGTGATAAGTCGTCAAGAAGTGACTTTATTATTAATAGAAATAAGAAGCGTTTCGCTGAATCGCCTCACCATGGTCGACTGCAACCCACGTTAGTCTCACACCTGTCCATAAGCAATGGCGAAAATTTGTGAATGTAGATCGATGATTTTCATTACGTGGGGTAATATAAATGGGTTTTGGTTTTCATCATAACTCCAATTCAGAAAGATTAACAAAAACGTCCGTCCAAGACCATTTGGTGATGTGTGTCCAGGTCAAGGAGATCGTTTGGTTAGGAGCGTTCAAGGTTTGGACGACTTCAACACAATATCTGTTATGTAATGTACGACACAATTTGGTTAAATATTACAAATAAAATAATGAACCGTAATAGAGTTCGCTCACCAGAATATAATATTTAAGATGAACTACAATCTAAACATTAACAGATTAATATTTTAGTCAGCCAATGTTTGGCCTCGTTCATGCAGAAGAAAAGAGGCGCGAATCAGATGCGTTGTCGATTAATTTCTGGTGGCAATGCTTGCCATACTACAGATTGCAGTGAAGTCGATGTGAAATCGAATATATATAAATCTACACGGTTCTAAATAACATATGGCCATGAAAGTTATTATATCTATTTATGATCCTTGCAACGTCGACTAATCTATTAAAGAGGGTAATTTGTAAAAAAAAAGAAGACAAATAGCTGTCACGTGACCGCGGTGGTCACATGATTCAAATCAGGTCTGATCATAATATTTTGTTTGAGAAAGTAGCTCAACTGACCAACGTCAGGTTTTATCACCTTGTTACTAAGAGGGAGAGCAGCGCCAGCAGCATCGCTCGTACTTGGTTCGAAAGAACTATGTAAAAGGGTTTTATCTGGTCTCAAAGTAAGTGCGTGAATTATTTGTTTTGGATTAGTAGTAGTAGTTTCGCAGATTGGAGATTAAATGCATTGGTGTCTTTTCAACCAAGGACAAGGTTAGAAATCAAGAATAATTTTACGCTGTTGGTTCAGTTACTCCAATATGTACGGTTGATTATCCGAGTACGTTGTCGTCTGGTCGTAGCCAAACGGCATATTCTTAGATGTAAATGCAACTTGGTTCGATAGAGCTAATACCCTGCACTCCCGGGAGTGGTGGGGTGGGCGAGTTAGGGTCAACTCGTACCCAAACCGACTCGTACCCAGACCAACTCGTACGCAAACCTAGCCGCGAACGACGGTAATACGTCGTGCACGGCTAACCCAAACCAACTCGTACACAGACCAACTCGTACCCAAGTTTTTAGATTAATATCGTACTTGCGTGTGATCCACTTATGTACAATAACATTGAGTATAAACATCATCAATATATATTTCCATTATTTTGATAAGCAATGTTGTCGCCCTAAACAGCTAAACTACTCTCATTGCCGACGCACCATGTCTAAAATAGCCCCTAGCTCTCCCGTCACAAGAGACCAGAGCGCGGCGTCCCGGGCGTGGCATATGGTGGTTGCTCTCGGGTAGGGTAGGGTAGCGTTTGGTAGGGTAGGGTAGCGTCGGGTCGTGCAGCGTCGGGTAGCATCGGGTCAGGCAGAGTCGGGTAGGGTAGCATCGGATCAGATAGCATCGGGTAGGGTAACGTCGGGTAGGGTAGCATCGGGTCGGGTGTGGTAGGGTCGGATCGGATGTGATAGTAGGCTACAACTGCTACTCAATATCATGTTTGTTCAAGGGTGTATGTTCAAATAACATGTACATACATACATACTTACGTACTTACTTACGTATGAATGTATGTATGTGTGTGTGTTTATGTACGTATGCATGTAAGTATGTACGTATGTATGCATGCATTTCGTGATATTATGGAAAAGAAGATGTCAACAAATGGATTGTGCATCACAATAACGTCTATGAGTGTAGGTGACTATCATTGCGGCCATACGGATATAATGTAGACAAAATTTGACAGCGGTCAGACAGCGATGTAACTGTTAAAAGTATCTCTATATTTTTTTGATTGTAGTCCAATTGGAACAACGATAAAATGGAAAACAGGACAGTAGAGATTCTGTTGATACTGATTATGAATGCTGTTTTGGGGTATGATGCAAATTTGTTATCTCATTCATTAAAATCTATATTTATGGGGCAAAATCTATGATTTTTGTTTTATTTGTCTAATCTTGAGATTCATCACTGTGAATGATGTAGAGTGTTAGTGCTCATATACATTTTATTATTTGCTAAATAATTGAAGGGTGAACAAATAACTTATTGCCATGTCTTTGGTTATGCGGTAGTAAATAACTGCTGTTCAATATCATAGACATCAAATTATTATATAGTAATATTACTGGTGATAGATTAGTTGATCATGCCTCCAAAAGTAGAGAATACATTTGTCAGGAATAAAACGTCAATAAAAAATTCTTTAAGTTGCGGAACGTTTTATGTTATATAACTGTGACCGTGTGGATTATTGCTCTGGACGACGAGAAAGGCGCTTATTTGAAAATATAACGAAAAATGTAGATATAATCGCTATTGTAAGATCTTGGCATGCTGTACATGCCTTTGATGTTCCGCTCAGCGTAGTTCTGCTTGTGTTGATTGAATGTGTGTGTATAAGGTAGAGAGATCGAATCTGTGAGTATGAAAATTGTCGCTGTATTTATAGTGGAAAATGGGGGCTGGACATCGAACCACCGTAACCACCGTAAGACGGAATTGAGTTTAACTATTTTTAATATATAAAAGCAACATATATACAACTTCGATACAGACTACACCAGCTAGACAGGGTTATATATAACTTCAACATGCACTACACAGGGGTGGAAACTAACAAAATTAGCTACCAGCCATCAGGGCTGGTAACTTTCAAAAGTTACCGGCCAAACACAAATTAACCGGCACAAACCATAACATAACCATATGCCCAAAAATAAATCATTATTACCCACTATGATACATATAATTCACAGATGACGTGTACGAAGACAGATAGAAATTAACACTTGGCAAGCTTTAACTGCAAACTCTCATCTCTTGTCTATGCTTGCGAAATCAAGCAGTCTGTCAGCTCCTGCACACACGGTATCTAATGAATCAATCTCACTGTCCGGATCGAAATTGCGAATATCATTAGGTTGGCCAATGTGTAATGGCATAAACAGGACCGCCAGTTATTCTTGGTTTGGTCCATCACATTGAAGCCTCTCTCACATTCTGTCATAGATGAACAAATTGTTAGTATTAGGTCAAACAAATACAAAACATTGGAGCACTCTTTCTCTAGCGTAAGATTCACTAGAGGCCAGCTCCAACTGCTGAGCGCTATCGAACCAAGTACGGGAGCTGTGGTGATAAAACCTGAAGTAGGTCTGTTTAGCTACCTGTCACATTCCTGATTTTTTTCGTAGACGAACTGCACTTATCTGGGGCTGTATTCATAAAGAATCTTAATTTGAGTTGTCTCAACTTGGGTCTGCGATCTCAGCTGAGTCCGCGATCTAACATCGTTTTTTTCGTCGACTAATTGTTTTTATGAATACGGTTGAGTGAGCCAACTCAGCTTACCCTCTCTAAAACCTGACTTTATGAATACCTGATCTAGAGCTAGACAGGGTCATATACATCTTCAATACACATTACACCAGCTAGACAGTGCTATATACCCTACTCTCCTCCCTGTACTCATACCACAGAGCGAAGAGTTTCCCTTGGGTTTGTCACGTTGAATTCTTCTGTTGAAGGCGCAATTTCCCTTCCGACACCAAAGATACACGAAATTGGACTAGCATTTCTTCATGATGAAGCAAACGAAGTAATGCGTAGAAATGGAGACTGGATCTTCCAGATCTGGCATTAACCCTCGACGTCATTATTGGTCCTCGTAGCCCTCATAAAAAAAAAACGTTGCGCATTCATGTCGCACGTTCATGGTGCCTGCGCGCGTCTTTAAAGCTGTCGCCAACGTTGCACCTTTTGTGCTTGAACTTGTACTTCGATCGTAGTGTGGACAATTATTCCACAAACGTATAATAGAACCCAAAAAATCATGTTCCCTTACATCAAAGTACACATTTATATGCATGGTTTTAAAATGGCACTCTGAAATGATTTCCTGACATACATGTTCTGTTCAGTTAGGATGATCTTTCAGGTTTTTTTAAAAAACAGTGTGTTAGTTTTGATGTGTGTTTGAAGTATTCGCATATATGTGCTTATAACAGTTAACTAAATGAGTTTCATTCTGATAAGATGAGTTGATGACTGTCCAAACTCGGCACAAATAATGTAATATCGCAACCAACGTGCGTTATGTCGTTCTGTCTTACCATCGTTTGATTAATCATACATATCGCATGGGAATTATATCACAAGTACAGTGTCATATATGTATATAATATAGTAGTATATATATATATATATATATATATAATAATATATAAATGTGTATACGCAAGATTATATATATATATATATATATATGTATATATATATATATGATATAAATATATATATATATATATATATATATATATATCTATGTATATATATATACAGATATATATATATATATGTATATATATATATATATTTATATATATATATATATATTATATTCATTTATATATATATATTTAATATTAATTCCCTTCCTCTTCCTACCCTACCCTACCTGACGCTACCCAACCCGACGCTACCCTACCCTACTCTACTCTATCCTTCCCAAGCGCACCGTATGCCACGCCCGGGACGCCGCGCTCTGGTCGCTTGTGACGGGAGAGCTAGGGGCTATTTAAGGCATGGTGAGTCGGCAATGAGAGTAGTTTAGCTGTTTAGGGCGACAACATTGCTTGTCAAAATAATGGAAATTTGTATTGATGATGTTTATACTCAACGTTATTGTACATAAGTGAATCACTCGCAAGTCCGGTATTAATCTTAAAACTTGGATACGAGTTGGTTTGGGTACGAGTTGGTTTGTGTACGAGTTGGTTTGGGTACGAGATGGCCCGAGCCTTGTCCCAGGTAGTGTGCCGCTGGAGAATGCCACCTGCTACGGCCCACTATTTTAGTGGCCGTAAGAATTAGTGGCTATGTAGGGGCTGTAACGGTCTCTGCACGGATTCTGTATAATTTGAATCGAGCAACGTTAACTGTCATTTATGCTACTTGACGTTCAGATGCTGCGTTGGTGAGTACGGCGTACTTCATGTCATAGACTTGACTTTACACCTCAGTCTTTGATCTGAGTAATTTTCATACCATAATCCTTTCAAGTGCTAACACCTTGATATGAAAGTAAGCGTCGATTGCACTTCCAAATTTTAAACCCCCACCACATACAAGGTCATCACTTCATCCTCTGGTCTCGGTACAAAAATGCTGGTCGACTCACATGGATACATGTACACCGTCAAGAAGTCTGTTGGCGAGCGCGTATACCAGTATACTAGAGATGCCCTCATCAGCCAACAACCTTTATTGCACAGCAACTATAAAGCAACATCTCAATAAATTCACCCCGGGTGTCCTGTAGGACAAGTGAATGACAATTTGTACTTGTCCCATGTGAAACCTACTTGTCCCGTAAGACATGGAAGTTTACATAGTATGGTTGTTATTATTGATATAAGTACACCTGATCTAAAGGTTGTTGACACACGCGTATTTTATGGTAGCATGCGTGGGCAAAAACCAGAGACAAACGTCTCAAGCATGCTTTTAATGTTTGGCAATGTCGCCGGAAAGTAATGAACCCAGAGAGAGCATGAAAACTCACTCGCCACCCGGGTGCGTGATTAGGCGAATTCAGCTCGCCCAAAATTGTTTTCCATCGCAACTGGTGGCAGGGCGACCATTAGTTTCCACCCCTGCTACTATTTCCATGGCAGTAGTTTGAGGACCGGCAGTGGCTATCCATGCCTTGGCTGGAGGTCTGATAGTCATTATCTCAGGAATGCATTGCACTATTATAAACTTGGTCTGCAGGTAAGATTGCATTGTATCACAGTGATATGAGCAAAGCCCTGTAACAAAATGTGTCCCTGTTAAAGCAGCAGGGTGAATGTGAAGATGAAGTTCACAGAATTATTCCTTTTGCGAACTACATATATGCAATTTTGTCTGAGGGTTCAGGTCAAGGGAAAATAAGATTGTCAATGTATTTCGTAAGGTGAGATTTCCGAGCAGTCGCCCCATTGAAATAGTTTTTGCTTTCAATACACACCAAATTAACATCACAGTTGGATGATGCAAACTTGCCTAATGCAACAACAAGAAAAGATATGTGACGATATGTTTGTCACCACTAAGGATAACGTCTACCAGGCCTCCAGACCAGTCAAGGTCCAGTAGTGGACCTTTAGCCACTACGTTTCCACGGCCTCACAGGTTCAGTCTGTACTGCAGAATTGATAAGGGTCTACTGGTCTCTCACTGTACGACCATGCTTGAGCAACGTCCGTAACAATCTACTGTATGCCAGCCTCAGGTTATCCAAGCTATTGACCAAATTAGTAGTGCTGTATGCACAATGCTCAAAGCTGCGTGAAAAAATAATTATTTTTGTTTTAGGCTCAGACATCAAAACTTCACAGTCCATTCATACTAAAGCAGTAGACAACTGGTAAAGCAGTCAGCCAGTGGCATAACTGATGGCAAGTGGCATAGCTGATGGCAAGTTGTGACACCAAGGCACATATGCTAGTAAAACATATTTAACAGAACTCGGTGGACAAGTGGGAACACCTTACAACTGGATTTTGTCATCAGAAACCAAGAACACAAGTATTCATGATGGAACAAAGTCGGCTGCTGGATGCAGCCTCAATGGATGAGGAGGGTCATGGCCCGTACACCCCACCAACCCTCAACCCTCCTCGCCCCGCCCTCATCAACAGCTCATGTGCCTCCACCATTTCCATACCATCCCATATAAAGGTTTACAGGCGACGATGGTACATCTTGTTTATCTTTGCTATGCTGGCCTTCCTACAAGGGGCCTTGCCAAACTCTTGGGCAGTGATAGCTCAGTCAGCAGAAGCTGCATTTGGTTGGACAGATGCTACCATATCGCTCATGATGAATTGGGTTTACATCACCTATCTCGTTGCCATGGCACCTGTTGCCTGGTTGATGGACAAGAAAGGATTGAGGCCTGCTGTGCTGCTGAGTGCCCTGCTCGTCGTCATAGGAACCGCGATTCGTTGTATCTCCTCATCACCACCCTATGTTACATGGTACCTCCTTCATCTTCTATAAGCCATACAAGAATTGTAAATAGATGCAAATATTGTTCAAAAGCTGTGTAATATGAATTCTGACACATCTGGTCTGCTATTTGAGGTATTTTGTATGTCTGTTGTTTGCAGGTTGGCACATGTTGCCCACATCACCATTGGCTTGGCTGGTCCTGTTTGTTTCACAGCCGGACCGAGTATCTCCGCCAAATGGTTCCCTCCTCATCAACGTGCCACAGCAACAGCTCTCTCTGTTGTTATGGGATATGCAGGAGCTGCTGGCAGCTTTGTCGTAGGTCGGAAAAATAATCTTAATTGCCTCTGTATTCGTATTAATCCGTACTCTAACAAAGACATATCATTGTTTGAAGACTATATCCTCGGATTGAGTGATGCATTTTAAAATGAGATGGATTTGTGTGTATATATTTACCATCGATATGCAAAAAGCTACTTTTGTATGTTATGTAAGTTCATGATCCTTGTGTAGCACCTTTGTAGCAGTATTGTGCTTGATTAATTCTAGTGTTTGTAAGGCAGTCAGCATATCTCTATATTCCAGGCCCTTCTATAGTCGAAGAACCTTCCATGGGCAACCGATCCGACATGTAGAGTATATTTACACCTTCATTATTGTTCCTATTCCTCAATCAAATCCTCAATAAGACCTATCCTATCACATGACCTCTGTGACTTGACCTTACACTTATAGCCATTTAGTTGTGCCGCGCTTGAGAACTTTGTGCCCAAATTGAATCTGGTAGTACCTTCTCAACAATAACTTGTCTTTCTTCGACAGATTACCCATTGGAGACAAAAATTATACAAGTAAGTTTTAAAGGTAATCAATTCTATACTTGTGTTTACATGGAATGCTGTGTTTGTGTTTAAATTTTACAACAAAAATATTCGTTTCACACAGTTTCTGAACAATATATGGAAATCTGAAATTGAGGTGTAATTTCTTTTTAGATATTGATGCAATCAAAGAAGAAATAATGGCCTGTAGATATGTTGGTAAGACCAGAAAAATGATGTTTTCAACATGGATTATACCAACACATCAAGGGGGATGATTAGGATAATAACAATGTATTATACAATAGTAATAAATACAGAACAAACCCTAAAATGATTTGAAATTTAGCCTCTATTTATTAGTAGCTGTGTAGAAATGTCTTGCATGATTTTGGCATGTAAGTGGCATTGTCTGTAATGAAGTGTGAATGTGTGTTTTAGAATGTGGCCTGGCAGCTGCTATCCTCTTGGCCTTGCTAGTATACTTCCCCTCAGGACCTCCTTGTCCCCCCAGTATATCTGCTGCGCAAGACAAGCTGGACTTCAAACATGGGATCTGTAATTTCTTCAAGTGAGGATATTGGATGATTAACCTTTCCCTATTCCAGGCGGGTTATCAGCAGAGCTTACAATATACCATAACCCAAGTGTCCCTCTGTTGGCCCGATAGATTAAATTGATTTAATGCTAGCTACTCTACAGGGCTTCTGGAATCCGTGGGTTCATTGAAATCTGTTACGTCCGTCAGTGTCGTAGTTGTATCAGTGTTATCAAACAGATCATAGATGAGCGGTCAGCTCGTCCAAATGGCAGGGTCTCTGGCTAAGACCCTGATATATATATATATATATATATATATATATATATATATATATATATATATATATATATATATATATATATATATATATATATATATATATATATATATATATATATATATATATATATATATCTATATCTATGTCTCTCTATATATATATATATATAGATATATCTCTATATATATCTATATATATATCTATATATATATATATATGTATATATATACATATGTATATATATATATTTATATATATATATTATATATATATATATATATATTCATATATATATATATTCGTATATATATATATATATTGACATTGGAGCTCTGTCGATAACTAGGTTAGTGGCTGTAAGAAAAATTCTAGAAGTCATGCTCTCCTTGAAAACAATAGATGAATTTGCAACTACCAGAATTTTAGGAATCCTTGTAAACCCTTAATAATAATGCTTGGGTAACTATGAGAGCAAGAAGCTTTATCATTCTGTCATTATGGCATCTTGGTTGATTTCAGGAAGGAACAGGCGAACTTCTGGCTCATAGGTTTACCCTATGGCCTCTCTGTCAGCATCTATGGTCTCTGGAGTGCCCTGTTTGATGTCAACCTCAAATATTTAAACATAGATGAGGTAATTACTGTCTTTCTTAATAATACATAAATAGGGAAATATTGATACCTGAGATGTGTTACCTAAGGGATGCTAACTGAGGCATGTTACCTATGGGGTGGTAACTGAGGCTAGTTACCAAAATGTTATCTGTGTGTGCAGAAAGAAGCTGGATGGCTGGGTTTCTATGCTGTCACTGCAGGATGTGTAGCTGCCATCATCATAGGCTGGTCTGTATCACCGTTAAATATATTAATGAAGAAACACAGAATACTCATTCTACAGCCAGCTCATATAAAACGAATCAGCTTAAAAAATCTTGAAACTAAAATCACAAACAAGATTAAAAACTAGTTTACAAGGGACATTGTCTATGAATTGATGAAATGAGTATGTTCTTGATCATTGTATTACTGTATGTTCATTCCTCAAATAAACATATTATATGAAAGACCCTGCCACAACAGGTCACTATGATGAAACTTGATGCCAATGCTAGTCCAGGGTTTGCTTGAATAAAGCTGTATTTGATTATTAAGTCTGAGCTGTAAGTCCAGCTTGTTTTAGACACCAAAACAGTTAGTCTTGTTTAGTGAGGCTTGGTCATTTATGGGCTGTGGATTACGTGGTGTAGGTCCTGGGGCCTAGGCTAGCCGTTTCTGAAAGCACCTGGGTCTAGCAGATATAGCCACAATGTGTCAGTGGACTAAATAGCCGAAGATAAATTTATGCTAGCAGCTCCCAGGCCAACTAATAGTATAGTATATTGCCTTGTTACTACATGCTGTGCACCTTCAGGGTTAGAACTCAGCTGATTATGACTTGCATGGCTCAATAAGCTATCACAGGACCAGGGACTAGCTGTACCAAGGCTTGTGTGTGGGTGGGTGGGTGCTTGCGTGTGTGTGTGTGTGTGTGTGTGTGTGTGTGTGTGTGTGTGTGTGTGTGTGTGTGTGTGTGTGTGTGTGTGTGTGTGATCATACGGTATGCTTCCCTGTCATCTACATGGCGTGTGTGCGTGACAGGATAGCTGACCACGCGGTGATGTACAGGAAGGAGTTGCTGCTGCTGCTGTCAACCTGCTGCGTAGGATTCACGTTCTGGTTCATCCTCATGGCCCAGGGCTACATCCCCATCTCTACAGGTGAGGCCAGCCTTGATGCGGTATAGGAGTACACTGGGGAGGGCAGCCTTAATTAGGCACATTGGTGATGCAAACCTTGCCTAGGTACTAGGTACCACTGAGGTATAGGGGTACATAGGTGATGCCAATCTTGTTGGGGTCTGTTCAGGTGCATGGACACCTGGCCACCTCTATGCACACTGCCATACATCAGAGATAATTACCTGTTTCCATTCACACAATCAAACAATCACCCTTACACTGGTATAACAGTAATAAGAGATTCCAGATCTTATGCTGTCTCTGTATCATTTCATGTGTTGGTTGTATCAGAGTGGCTCTACACGGCCGCAATATGTCAGGGCCTCTTCAATAACGGGGCCATCCCCCTGTACTACGAGCTGGCCATGGAGACAACGTACCCGATGGCCGAGGTGGTCACCAGCGCCATGATGACGATCATCTATAACATCATACCTCTCATCTTCCTCCTGCTCTTCTGGATCCCGGGTATAGGTGAGGGTCACTGCCGAGATCAAGCAAGCATCTGTAGATGTGTATCAGTAAGCATGTTATACCTATGGTAATCATTAGGTGTGTTGAGGTGTGCTGTTTTGTGTGTCTAGGTCACATGTGGATGAATTGGTGCATGTATGGGGCTGTATTGTTAGCCTTTCCCTTGGTTGTCGCATTTAAAGTGCAGTATAAACGCCTGCAGGTGGACCACATAGCGGACGGAGACACGTCACGGAGCGGAGTGGTGGGTGATGTAGAACCCTATTGTCTCGAGCGGCCTCAGGCCTAGGGGGCGATGGAGTTCTGATTCCTTTGAACATCCTCATGTCAAGGGGCAATATGTGGATGAAGCGCGTATATTCCATCATGTCTTGTCTTGTGGCGATGGAGGGCTTTATTGCCTCACATGTGCAAGTATTGAGGCGATGGAGGGCATAGCCTCACATGTATAAGTCTTGAGGCGATGGAGGGCTTATTGCCTCACATGTTCAAGTCTTTAGGCGCTGGAAAACCTGTAGGAAGTTAAGTGCGGAATGAGTGGTGTGAGTTTAGTCAAATTTTAAACGTATGTGTGTTAAGTTTTTGTACACCTTTGTCGTCATCATACTGTGCATTTCTCTATACAATTAACCCATGTTTTATCCCCCTGTGATATAATGTGCTGGTGTACAACTCGGTTCTTTTACTCACATTGTTCCAACCCAATGATTTATCTTGTTATAATCATGTATGTTCAGTCCTCCAGAGAGTTTGCATTGCCACAAAAATATGATTATTTCGATATGTTCAAGCTTCAGTAATTTTAACCATTATACAAATGGTTTCATTTTCCGCAAGCGAGTTCCATTTTGTCATCGATTCTCGTCTTGTGGTCGTTTTAATCAAATAGGAGAATACTCTGTCAATGTTAGGAGTTGTGTTAATCAATTGACTTGGTTGCATGTTAGGTTTTAAGTCCCTATCGTTCATCTCATCATCATCTCCACATTATATTTCATTCGCTCTTTTGCTCCAGACTAAGTCTGGAAATGTTAAACCAGTATACCTTTTAAAGATACATTTGGTAAGGAGCTTTTTATATATTCATGTGCATTGATATACATTATTTTTAATAAATAAACCCTTTTATCTAGTAAACCTGTATGTTTTATTAATTGATGGAGTGTTGCATAGTGAGGTGTGGTGTCTCCTACAGCTGGTCTGACTCTAAAGCATTTATTAGCATTTAGAAAACATGTTACATTGTAGTTTTGATTAAAAGTGTCCCAGTAAGGAAACTATTCCAGCAGGGAAACTGTCCTAGCAGAAAAACACAAAACACACCCTTCAGTCAGGAATCTGCAGCTAGCATGAGCCTTCACTGAATAGATGGCCCTCTTGATGGAGTACATCATTCAAATCACATAGCTGCTGAAGAAATCCAAAATTAGGGGCAATCTCTCGATGCTTTCTGACGAGCCTCACAGCCTCTTGAGCTGTGAGTTGCTGAGTCAGCATAAGGAAGGCCAGGACCAGAGTTGCAGACCGGCTTACTCCTTCCCGGCAGTTCACCAATATCCTACCTGCAAAGAGTGGACGAAATGGTCAGCATTTATTTTGTGCATAAATGATCTTTGATAAGGAAACAATATTCACTTTCTACAGGCAACTGCCATTCGATAGTCAATATTTGAGAAATGCTTTCACTATGCCAAGAGTTAGTATTTGGATAAAGCAATGTGGATAATAGCTGGTCAAGTAAAAGATGCTGTTTGCCACATGACCTGTAATCCTCACCACCAGAATTTAAGGCATTCTCAATGAAAGCAGTAGCCTTTGCAAAGTGCTTCTCTAAGCTGCAGGAACTCATGTCTGTCGCTTCAATCCCTAAAAACTGGATATTTGTCCCTTTGTAGGTGTCACGGCTTGTTTTGACATGGTATGATGTGCTGCCTTTAGCAGCATTAAGTACATGAGAAATCTTCAGTTTCTTAAGCACAAATATATTGGTAGCACTTCCCCTGGAACAAATCGTCAGAGACACCTTATAAGGATTAAACTTAACACAAATAGTTGCTCAAGAAATCTTGCATAAAACAGAGATAAAATTACATACTAGTGGCTCAATAAATGTGAAAGCAATTATTAATCATATAAATTCTAAGATGAATCTTACATGTCACCAATGAATAAGTTAGGATATACTTCATTTAGGGCATCACTTGGCAGCATGGTGAATCCACCAGAGGGGCCTGTGATGATATTCATCAGCTCATCAACAGTGCACTTGGCATCCTTTCCAGAATTGTTTCTATATTTCTGAGGCCTACTGGTGTATCGCAAATACTTGCACCAAGGAGCGTCCTCAGTGGCAGTTAATACGAGCGGAGGTGTGCTTCCTGTTGCTCGGTCTGTTCCTGATTGTACAGGCGGTTGTTTAACCTCATCACATTGATCTAAGTTTTCAGCCATGTCCAGTTATAGCACCACAGCCACAGGACGTATAACGAAATGATACTTCCAAGCAGGGCTTGTCCAAGTGAGGCAACTGGATTGTGATGGTTTTTCATGCAGTGCACATATTAAATATTTAATGCTAAGCCGTATAGGACGTCTACTCAGACGCAATATATATAACCAGTTTATTATAAACAGATTAACACACCAGTATGTCAGCGAACTAGAAATTAGATTCGCCGAGAGAGGCGGAAATGGGGAGGAAGTCAGCGCCGAGTGAGCTTGAGGATTGGAACCGAGAACCGAACTCCTGTGATCATAACGTTCTAGAAATCGAAAGTCTTTACCGTCTGATGGATTTGAAACTCTTGTTTCGAACTATTATTCGAAAAACAATTTCCAATTTTATGCATAATTAGACTATATAATATTTGAAAAAATTAATTGTATTTAATAAATTTTCCCATATTATTCGTTAATCATCAAACCATATACATACGATATTCCAAACTGTAAATGACTCTGCAATAAGTGATGCGCATCTGTGTTCATTAGCAACAGAGGAATCCTGCCTGGGGGCAAGCACTTCAGACAGCGAACAAACAATTTGATTAACGCGATAACATGGACCTAAATGTGTCATTAAAGGTAAGATCAATAGAACTGTGTACTATTGCAGCATGCTTGTATTCAATCGCCTTTTACAAAATGTCATACGGGATCATACACAAATCATTGATAAGAAGTGAAAAGTCATTCTGTTTTTGCTTTGAACATTACGGAACTTCAACAAGAAGCCCAGAGCAGGGCTAAAACCACTCGAGATATACATATTATTGTTAATGTGGTTTGAGAACCCGACTTACCGAGTTCGATATTTCAGCTCTCCGTTGTAGAAAACACATTGCAATTACAAACAGTCGTAGCCGCGCACGACGGTAATAAAAATATATAAGACGTCGTGCACGGCTAAAACAGCCGTAACTTGAGCATTCAATATCAACAGATGAACATGTGCAATGTGCAAACGATGTGGGGGTAATTTATCGCCGCTGAATTGAAGGTATATATATATATATATATATATATATATATATATATATATATATATATATATACACATGAGGGTATGTGTGTGTCCCAGGGGGGGCACTTAAGTATATAGAGGTAGTATATATGTGCCGCGCGACGGGGTATGTTTTTTCGGCCTCTCGACTTGTACGACGGGTTTTTGGGCCTCATACTTGTACGACGGGGTATCTTTTTCAGCTTCAATCTGTACAACAGGTTATACATTCGCATAATAGTTAATACCTTGTACGACGGAATATGCTTTTTGGCCATTTTGACCTTGTACGACGGGTACGGGTTTTTGAGGTCCCGCGGCACACCCCTATCCAGAATAAGGCCAAGTGCCCGCCCTCGGGGTGTGTGTTCTCACACATTCATAAAAAATTAATGTACTATGCATTAAATCTCACTCAAACCTCACTCAATTTAAGTATTTGATTTATTTGAACATTCTGTTTGTACATTATTAATCGCTGTTGATGTGAATATTGATTTTTATATTTTCTTAATTTTTTTTAGGCTGTGGAAAGTCAGTTGAAGAAACAGCAAATAAAGAGAGACAATGATGTGTCTGAACTGTACTTGGGAGAAAGGTGAGTGAACAACTGTTTGAATGTCAATCAACCACACTTGCAACATTTTTCACTCAAAAATGTAAAAAAAAATGGTTGATTTGTTTCTATCACACCAAGTTTATATTTTTAAACATTAGCATAAATGACTTGGATATGGGTACTGATATACTTAAATGCATGTTACCTGTGGTAATTTCATTCCACACCTTTTTTTTTCTCCAGAAATTTGACTAAGGTGGCTGATCTGTCCAGGTTCCAAAACTTGAAGTATTTATGGCTGAATGATAATCTGGTATGGATGAGTAACTATTGTGTTAACTTCATGTCAATATATTTTGTCAGGGTGTTAGTTATTGATGATATCCATGAAGCCATCTCCTGTCTGTGTGACAGCTCAGACAGATTGAGTGCCTCAAGAATAATTTACACCTGTGTGAGCTTTATCTCCAAAACAATGAGCTGGTCTCAATACAAGGCTGCCTTGGTCACCTCACCAGTCTGAACACGCTCTTCCTCCACAACAACCAGTTACAGAAGCTGGAGGCCGTTATCAGAGAGCTCGGCAGCATGCAGCACCTCACCACCCTCAGTAAACTCAATCCTTCTCGTTGTGCTTTTGTAAATGGCAATTTGTTGTTAGCTTAACAAACAGGTGAATTTATCAGATATCTCAGCTAATGTTAATCTATGTATGTGGCAGATCTTTTCCACAACCCAATTGCCCAAGAATCTGAATATCGTGACTATGTCATTTTCCACATCCCATCCTTGACTTTACTGGATAGAAAAGGTCAGTGTTGATGCTGTGTTATACAGAAAAAAGCATCAACAGAAATTATTTACCATCAAATAAATATATATACAAAAGATAGACTGCCCGTTTAGTTAAAATAATATTACTTAGAGAAAAATGACGGTTTTCATGTCTGTGTGATTTCAGAAGTGCTTGATAGTGAACGAGTACAAAGCAAGGCTATGTATGACCAAGAAACACAGCGGGTCAAGGAGACCATAGCATTTGGTCGTCGTTCAGAGGGGCCACCTCAACTGTATCACCCTGCTGAAGAGAAGCTGACCTCCACTCAACCAGGTATTTCATAGTGATCCGGACCACATTACAAGTTAACATTTTCAAATTGTCCTTTCAAACAAATTAAATAATGTAACCATTGGGAATTCCTACAGATGAAGCCTTTGCATTTCATTATTAGTTTATTGGGAAAATGTATAATGCCATGGTGTATAATTTCCATGGTTACAGCAGGATATGAAGTAGGAAATAACTTCTACCGTAATCAGTGAGTACCCAGCCCCCATCTGTGGTATCTTTCAACATCCTCCCTCTCCTTCTAGTCGTTTTCACCATTCTGTGTTGATTTCAGCCCCCCACATGAGAGTGAGCAGCATGCTGTCAACTCGCGTGCTCTACAGCGCTCAGTCATGCAGTTCACCACCATGAACTGGGCTCAGGTACCTCGGGCGCAAGAGCGGAGGACTACAGACAAGGCGTTCAATTCACCCCAAGCAATTACAACTCGCTTCAGATGACATGTGTATAATTACTCTGATTGTTATGCAATGTAAAAATAGACTATTATATTGGGGATCTGGAGCCCATGTGGGTAACAGGGTACAAAGCAATTTGTGATATGAAGTAGTTATACAATGAAGGCAGAGGAACCCTTCTGATCAATCAAACAAAAACTGTGTAAAGGATAAATGAGGAAATGTGGATTTTTTTATATACTAGGATACTTGTCTCTTTTATATGTGTTCTACAACAGTACTATCACTTTACATTTTTTATGATGGCACTGTTTGCCTGTGGCAAGATATCTGTGATAATTTTGCACGGTTACAACACCTCTGTGGTAAATAAAACCTTCAGCTGAGATATCCATATACAGCAATATAAACAAAAAAGCTTTGAAGTATCTTTTAAGTGACTGTAAACCTGTAGAAATTCCTGCTGTCACTACCTGAAATAAGTCCCTGTCTACCCCACCATATACAACTAGGCTGCCTGCCCATCTTTTGCCTATAGCCATAATGCTAGAGTCTGATTGAACAAAATATGTCTGTATAATTATTTGTTAGTGCATTAGAAATGTCAATATTGAATATAATCCCCTTGTAAACACCTATCAAAAACTCAATCAATATTGAACACCCTTCTAAACTTGATCAATATATAACACTAACCGACTATGGTTTGTCTTGTATACCAGTCACAACAGGTCATTTATTGAACACTAGTTACCATCAGCACTGTATTTGAATGCATCAAGCAGAGATTGACATACCGAACAACACTGGCTACACTTACAACCAGTACTAATCATTTATTCATTAAATGGATGGTTATAGTTCATTGTAGCATTAAAATACAACACTTAAGCAACAGACATATTAAGCAATGAATAACCTCAAACAAAATATGAAGCAAGTTGTGCCATTTTATCCTTTGGCTTGCCCCTCCCCCTCCCTCCTCCACGTCCCCTGCCTCCCCCACGACCGCGACCTCCACCACGACCTCTACGTGACATCTTGGCAGTTGCATGCTTCATTTGCATGAGTCCCTTGAGCTGAGCATCACAGAAGACGCAGCCTGTGTACTCCTCTTCTCCGTTAGGAAGCGGCGACTTGCCTTGCTGTCATGACAACACACAATGCAACTGAGATAGACAACAAAACATTATAATTTGACAACTTAAATTGCCATCAGAGAGCATGGCAATGTCTAAGTGCTTGGCACAATGTGCATGGCAATATATTAGTGCTTGGCACGATGTGCATGGCAAAGTCCAAGTGCTTGGCAATGTCTACAGGCTTGGCACAATGTGCATGGTAATGTCTGATCTTGGCAATGTCTAAAGGCTTGGCACAATGTGCATGGCAATGTCTTAAGGCTTGGCACAATGTGCATGGCAATGTCTTAAGGCTTGGCACAATGTGCATGGCAATGTCAGTGTGCAGGTTAGGTTTTCAGGGCGTATCGGATGTGGCACTAAGCGCTTTCGAGAGAGGATCAATGAAGACTTCTCCCTCTATCTGCAGTTACTTGATGAACATTAACCAGGACCAGGTATGATTTCTTGGGATGATTTATCAGAAGATGCTAGTATAAGAGAGTATTCTCATTCCGACAGCGATGCTGGCTTCTGGGGCAGTGTTCTTGGTATTCATAACAGACTAGTTAGTAACACATATCTTGGCTGGACAAGAATTCATATTGAATATTAATGACACAGTGGTTCTATGAAGTGAGTCATCAATCAACCATTATCGTTTCAAAATATCAACAAGGCAAATTACAAAGAGATAATTTAATTATTTCAACAATAATTCAAGTATTATGGCACAGAGTTTAATGGCAGATGTAAGAGTGCTAAAACATGATCGATAATCACATTTAGCCAGGCAAAATCAACAAAATAGATGTGAATAATGTTTTATACACCGCACCACTAGATAGTGCACCCACTGAGGTGGCAGCTTCTATATCACAGTCACTCTCATAAGCAACAGATATCAAATTTAACACAGACATAATTCTCTAAATGAAACCCACTTTAAGCACCATCACTACAGAAATAGATGTCTCCACTAAAATTGACCTTGTACATATCAATCCATAAGGCTTTTGATTCAACTACCCCCGACACCTCATCACGGAAACCATAAACAAAGCATGATGATCCTGACATGCTTATAAAGATACACCGTACCAACAAAACCAGGTCAGAATCAAGTTATTAACACAGGTGATGCAAGGTTGTGTACAAACAGTCCCCCTAACCACCCCCACTAACTTGGTTTGATCACAACATTAAGAATATAGCACAGTCCAAATTCATTTATCAACTCACTGACAGTGGACGAAGTGCGACACAGTGGTACACGCAGCAAGTCAAATCATAGATCACACGGTGAAATATATCCACCTCTGTCTGGTTTTTACCACCAGCATCTCATTAACGACTTCTATATGATATTTATCATTTTTTCTCAACTTGAAAGGTTTAATAACATAGATGTTTTTTCACAATGTTAATACACACAATGTCACATAAGAGCTATTCCATCACGAGATCCATGAGCAGCAGAAGCCGAGTCAATATGATATTCAACTGCAGTGATAAAACTGTCATTGTCATCACTGAAGCCATCTTGCAGTTGCTGCTGTGTTGTTATGAGAGCCAGCTGCAGTTTAAACCATGTCATCTTGAGAGCCAACTGCAGTGTCAGAAATGTCATTATCAGAGTCATCTGCAGAGATAGCTGTGTCATTATGCAAATCATTAGCATTAGAAGCAGTGTCATTATCAATGTTATCTGCAGTGGTAGCTGTTTCTTTATGAGAGGCATCTGCAGTGGTAGCTGTGTCATTATTACAGTCATATGCAGTGGCAGCTTTGTCATAATGAGAATCAAGAACATTGAACGCTACATCATGACAAGAGTCATCTGCAATGGTAGCTGTTTCATTATGAGAGTCATCTGCAGTAGAAGCTGTTTCATTATGAAAGTCATCTGCAGTTGAAGCTGTTTCATTATGAGAGTCATCTGCAGTGGTAGCTGTGTCAATTTGAGAGTCATCTGCAGTGGGAGATGCATCAATATGAAAGTCATCTGCAGTGGTATCTGTGTCATTATGAATGTCATCTGCAGTGGTAGCTGGGTTGTTAAGAAAGCCATCTACAGTGGAAGCTTTGTCATTATCAGTGCCACCAGCAAAGGAAACTGTATCATTACAAGAGTCACCTGAAATCGAAGCTGCTTTATTATAAGAGTCAATTGGAGTGAGAGCTGCATCATTATAACAGTCATCTGCTTTGGTAGCTGTGTCAATTTGAGAGTCATCTGCAGTGGGAGATGCATCAATATGAAAGTCATCTGCAGTGGGAGATGCATCATTATAAGAGTCGCCTGCAGTGGGAGCTGTGTCATTATAAGAGTCGCCCAGAGTAGGGTCTGGGTAATTATTTGAGTGACCAGCAAGGAAAGCCGCCTCATTATAAGATTCACCAGCAGTGGCAGCTGTATCATTATGACAGCTTTCTGCAGTGGAATCTGTGTCATTATTAGAGTCATCTGCAATGGTAGGTATGTCATTATAAGATTCACCAGCAGTGGCAGCTGTATCATTATGACAGCTGCCTGCAGTGGAATCTGTGTCATTATTAGAGTCATCTGCAATGGTAGGTGTGTCATTATAAGATTCACCAGCAGTGGCAGCTGTATCATTATGACAGCTGCCTGCAGTGGAATCTGGCAGTGTATCATTATTGTCTGCAGTGGAATCTGTGTCATTATTAGAGTCAAATGGTAGTGTGTCTCATTATAAGATTCACCAGCAGTGGCAGCTGTATCATTATGACAGCTGTCTGCAGTGGAATCTGGAATCTGTGTCATTATTAGAGTCAACGGCAATGGTAGGTGTCTCATTATAAGATTCACCAGCAGTGGCAGCTGTATCATTATGACAGCTGTCTGCAGTGGAATCTGCAGAGTCATCGGCAATGGTATGTGTCATTATAAGATTCACCAGCAGTGGCAGCTGTATCATTATGACAGCTGTCTGCAGTGGAATCTGTGTCATTATTAGAGTCATTATGATTCACCAGCAGTGGCAGCTGTATCATTATGACAGCTGTCAGTGGAATCTGTGTCATTATTAGAGTCATCTGCAATGGTATGTGTGTCATTATTCACCAGCAGTGGCAGCTGTATCATTATGACAGCTGTCTGCAGTGGAATCTGTGTCATTATTAGCATCTGCAATGGTATGTGTGTCATTATAAGATTCACCAGCAGTGGCAGCTGTATCATTATGACAGCTGCCTGCAGTGGAATCTGTGTCATTATTAGAGTCAACGGCAATGGTAGGTGTCTCATTATAAGATTCACCAGCAGTGGCAGCTGTATCATTATGACAGCTGTCTGCAGTGGAATCTGTGTCATTATTAGAGTCATCTGCAATGGTATGTGTGTCATTATAAGATTCACCAGCAGTGGTAGCTGTATCATTATGACAGCTGTCTGCAGTGGAATCTGTGTCATTATTAGAGTCATCTGCAATGGTATGTGTGTCATTATAAGATTCACCAGCAGTGGCAGCTGTATCATTATGACAGCTGCCTGCAGTGGAATCTGTGTCATTATTAGAGTCAACGGCAATGGTAGGTGTCAGTCATTATATTAGATTCACCAGCAGTGGCAGCTGGCAGCTGTATCATTATGACAGCTGTCTGCAGTGGAATCTGTGTCATTATTAGAGTCATCTGCAATGGTATGTGTGTCATTATAAGATTCACCAGCAGTGGTAGCTGTATCATTATGACAGCTGTCTGCAGTGGAATCTGTGTCATTATTAGAGTCATCTGCAATGGTATGTGTGTCATTATAAGATTCACCAGCAGTGGCAGCTGTATCATTATGACAGCTGTCTGCAGTGGAATCTGTGTCATTATTAGAGTCATCTGCAATGGTATGTGTCTCATTATAAGATTCACCAGCAGTGGTGGTAGCTGTATGTATCATTATGACAGCTGTCTGCAGTGGAATCTGTGTCATTATTAGAGTCATCTGCAATGGTATGTGTGTCATTATAAGATTCACCAGCAGTGGCAGCTGTATCATTATGACAGCTGCCTGCAGTGGAATCTGTGTCATTATTAGAGTCAACGGCAATGGTAGGTGTCTCATTATAAGATTCACCAGCAGTGGCAGCTGTATCATTATGACAGCTGTCTGCAGTGGAAACTGTGTCATTATTAGAGTCATCTGCAATGGTAGGTGTCTCATAAGATTCACCAGCAGTGGCAGCTGTATCATTATGACAGCTGTCTGCAGTGGAATCTGTGTCATTATTAGAGTCATCTGCAATAGTAGGTGTATCATTATAAGAGACACTCACAGTGGTAGCTGTGTCATTTTGACAACCATCTACAGTGGAATCTGTGTCATTTTGAGTGCCACCAGCAGAGGAAACTGCATCATTACATGAGTCACCTGAAATCGAAGCTGCTTTATTATTAGACTCATCTGGATTGATAGCTGCATCATTATAACAGTCATCTGCAGTGGTAGCTGTGTCAATTTGAGAGTCGACTGCAGTGGAAGTGGCATGATTACAAGAGTCATCTGTAGGGGTAGCTGTGTCATTATAAGAGTCGCCTGCAGTGGGAGCTGTGTAATTATAAGAGTCTCCCGGATTAGGGTCTGGGTAATAATGAGACTGACCAGCAAGGAAAGCCGCCTCATTATAAGATTCACCAGCAGTGGCAGCTGTATCATTATGACAGCTGTCTGCAGTGGAATTTGTGCCATTACTAGAGTCAGCTGCAATAGTAGGTGTATCATTATAAGAGACACTCTCAATGGAAGCTGTGTCATTTTGACAGCCATCTACTGTGGAAGCATTGTCATTATGAGTGCCACCAGCAGAGGAATCTGTATCATTACAAGAGTCACCAGAAATCGAAGCTGCTTTATTATTAGAGTCAATTGGAGTGAGAGCTGCATCATTATAACAGTCATCTGCTTTGGTAGCTGTGTCAATTTGAGAGTCATCTGCAGTGGGAGATGCATCAATATGAAAGTCATCTGCAGTGGTAGCTGTGTCATTATGATAGTCGCCTGCAGTGGAAGTGGCATGATTACAAGAGTCATCTGCAGTGGTAGCTGTGTCATTATGATAGTCGCCTGCAGTGGAAGTGGCATGATTACAAGAGTCATCTGTAGGGGTAGCTGTGTCATTATAAGAGTCGCCTGCAGTGGTAGCTGTGTCATTATAAGAGTCGCCTGCAGTGGGAGCTGTGTAATTATAAGAGTCGCCCGCAGTAGGGTCTGGGTAATTACTCGAGTGACCAGCAAGGAAAGCCGCCTCATTATAAGATTCATCAGCAGTGGAATCTGTGTCATTATGAGTGCCACCAGCAAAGGAAACTGTATCATTACAAGAGTCACCTGAAATCGAAGCTGCTTTATTATTAGAGTCAATTGGAGTGAGAGCTGCGTCATTATAACAGTCATCTGCTCTGGTAGCTGTGTCTATTTGAGAGTCATCTGCAGTGGGAGATGCATCAATATGAAAGTCATCTGCAGTGGTAGCTGTGTCATTATGATAGTCGCCTGCAGTGGAAGTGGCATGATTACAAGTGTCATCTGTAGGGGTAGCTGCTTCATTAGAAGAGTCGCCTGCAGTGGGAGCTGTGTCATTAAGCAAGCTTTCTTTACACCGAGCTGTGTCAATAGTAAGGGATTTTTTTGACAAAGCTGTGCCAATGGAGCAGTTGCCAGACAGAGTTGTGTCAATTAATGAGCTGGCTGTGTCAATAACAGAAGTGTTTTCTGACTGCGCAGAACCCACATCACATTCCAGCATTTGTACATCACCTTTTTTGATATCTTTCATATTCAAAGCCCTCCTTTTGGAAGCTGTGGGTCCATAGTTATTATCCATAGATAAGTCACATTCTGCGCTAGGATCCACAGGGTGTGTTTGTGTAAAAGGCAACGGCATTGGTTGGTAGTTACCATCAGGGACGAAGAATGACTTATAGGTAAGTTCCCAGCGAACTTGCTGGAGTAAGAGACCCATCTTGTTGGTGCCTCGCCAGCACTCCGGCTGGAAGACGGAGGGATCTGTGAGCGCGAGTCCTACACCCCAGGATGTATCGTACGGAGAAGCCTCCACCAAATAATCATGACCCGTATCAATGAGAGCCTTCAGCAGGTGTTCATTCTGACTGAACTTGGCCCTCAGACAGCTGAGCATGACGTCCCCTGCGACGTCGGGCCACGCGGCAACAGCCTCCTTCCCGATCCGCTTGCTGAGTTGCTTCATGTGCTTGGGATCGGAGGCGTTGAGGATGGCCGCACAAGTGGGCAGGTCCTTGGCGAAGAGAGCTTTCTGACACAGGTAGAACTGTTCGCTGCAGGAGTATGAGAAGCCGTCGAGAACAAATGGAGCTGGGTGGTGGTTTGAGAAGACGGACTGTCGACTGAAGAATGCAGTGATGCCTGACTGTGATTCCGTGTGTGGGCGCTCCTGCGGCCACTGACGGGGCACAAACGCCTCACGATTGCTTGTCTTCACAGAGTCATGCATGGATGCAGGAGATTTAGAATGCTTCTCAGCCTTCTTCCTCTTTCGATTTTTGCGTTTGTCAACCACATTCCTCTTTCTTTTCCATCTGAAACCTTTGATGCTAGCTGAATATTGATCTGAATACGGACTGATTGTCAGACGGTAAGTACTTCCCTGCCCACACCCTGCGACATCGCCACCATCTGGCATTGGCTGGGGCGCTGAAGGAAAGCCTTTTCTTGGGTGATCCATGCTGGGCGGTTCCATAATATGAAAGTGTCCCTCCGCCAGGCACCATGCCACCCGTTCCATGTAGTCTTCCACCTCCAAGAATGGAAACAACATACTGTAAGTGTAACTGGTTCTGTGATAAATGGACATAAAGGGGTGCTCAGCGGGCATACTCAGTGCATCTCAGCGAAGAACAGCTAACCAATCAAGCGCCTTAGGAGGACTTAAGCTAACCAATCACGTGCCTGAGCAGGGTTTGGTTGACAACCATATGCATATTTAAGTTGAGGAGTAATTCAATATGTACTTCCATTGACATAAAATCAAAAGCACTAAGATTATATGCCTCTGTGAGTTTTTGAGGATGGTAGAAGCAGTGACGCACACACTGTAGGCCTGCACAACACAATCCATATAGACCCAGCCAGTGCCAATATCATATCGACGCATGTTTGCATCAAAACAACTACAGCAGTATTGGCATTTGAGGGGGTCCTAAGAATGAATGATAAAGGAAATGGCAGAGTGGGCTGGAGCTGTGCCAGATAGAACTAGCCCAGTGGTGTGACATCACAGTATTGGAAGCAGTGTCTTAGCCAGCATTTGAAAACTGCCCGACTAACCCTACCCCGTCCATCACATTATAACCAACTGATTATCATAACGTAGTTGTTGGCTTTCGTGAACGTTATGATGTTATTTCATGAGAATATCATGATGGCAATATGGTATATTTCAAGTTATCGTAAATGTCTCGATATCACACAGAGTGATTCATTGATAACGCCATCATTCTTCGATGAAAATGCTTTTAAGTCACCGGGCGAGAACTTCACACCGGCTGGTCGAAAGCTGAGAGGGTGGGGGGAGGATGTGTGTGTGTGTGTGTGTGTGTGTGTGTGTGTGTGTGTGTGTGTGTGTGCGTGTGTGCGTGTGTGTGTGTGTGTGTGTGTGTGTGTGCGTGCGTAATGTGAATTATCAGACAGTTGGCTCCAATGGACCGTGCACAATGCATGCCACCTACTTGTCATTATTTTTACAAACCTCGAACCGTGTATCATTTTATAGGAGGATTAACATTGACATGGACTGGTACTTTGTTTTGCGAGGTCGTAATTCCATTCACCATCTTTAACTATTATGATGCTGATTAAACCCCATGTGTCATAAAAAGGGTCATCAAACATAGCAGTATCTATCTTGATCATAGAAGAGCGACAAGCGTGCTGCGTCGCTGTTTGACTTTAAATGAGCTGTTTATACTGGCTTGGTTAATTCCTTGTATCCAGCCTGGGAGTGCTGACGGGTGGACAGGCTTTAGGGGGAAATTCCAGCCAGTCCAAATCGACGACTCACCCGTCCAATGGAGGGGTGGACAGGTCTCTGGCTAAGACCCTGATTACAAGCCATTACCTCACTTTTATTGGAACCCTTGCGATGACTAATTGACCACTAAGTGGACCTCTGTAATGAGTCACTGACCTTGTAGTGGACCTCATGATGACCTCTTTGATGGACCTTAAATGCTGAGTGACCTTAAATGCTCTTTGTGGTGGCTCATAGATGTTTATATTGAAGTGCACCTCTACAATGGCTGACCTTGAAATGACCTATGTTATGACTGACTGATTCTCACCTTAAAGTTGACCTCTGTGATTGCTGACTGACATTCTTCACAACTCTCTCCTGTCACTGATACTTTCTGGGCATTGTTAAAGCAGTTAATAACAACATTGCACCTGCAACATACAGCCAAATAAATAACCACTGGATAGCCACACAAACTTCACAGATCATTCTCCAAACCACATAGAAGTCAGTGAATGCAATTCCGCAAATATAGATGCATGGATTTCGTTATTTTTCAGTACAGACTTACTTGTTACATGCTACCCTCCATTTTGGGGCGGAGAGGGGATCGAGCACCAGGACTCCATTGTCACACTCGACACAGCTGGACACTGCGTTGTGCGAGAGGGCATGGTCGCATGTGGGGTGTGTACACTCGTTACAACCCATTCCCTTCCTCGTGTCCTTGAAGGGAGGGTTGTTGTAGCAGTATGGACACAGAGGGAAGCCCTGCCTCACACAATCACAGCCACCCTCAGTCAGCGGGCCTTACTAACATACCACATGGCTCTATGGACGCAAGGTCAATACTCGAGCCAGAATGACTAAGTAAGAAAACATTGACTAAATAAGTTTCATTGGTCCATCATTTCACCAGCCAATGTTAACATGGATGAATCAGCCATTAGTAGCAAATCAGGCTGATATTGTAATGTAATGTCATCTTCTAGTTGCGCTCTATGGTAGGGACCACAAAGTAGTTGGATGACACAATTTAAATTATTTGTGTCATATGACATAATATGAGCATTAATGTTGCACTCATTTGCATATAACATGTTGATGGAAATCAACTTTATTTGTATTTAATAAGTAGGTGGCAGTTCAGGGACTATAATATTTGTCAGGGACTTATCTAGTAGAATGGGAACTTAATTATTTCACCGGGGATTTATATTGTACATCAAGGACTGGGGGTTGAATAGGCTAGATCAAGTTCATCTCTGCCAGGGATAAGATCTAGGACTGCTCCTGGTCTGCGTTCCACTCAGACTGAAATGAAAGGTCTCACCTTTCCGTTGGTCCCTGTGGTCCAGTAGACCAATTCAAAGTCATCCAGCGGACACTTGAGCTCCTTATACAGCTTAATGGTGCCATTCTGAGGCAAGCTGTACGTGTCGTCACAAGAGAAGCACAGTGCAGTCGGCTCGGCTTCGCTTGGACAAATTTCATGTAGCGTCGACATTTGCCGCATCTTCACACAACAGGAAACCACACGATGGAACAACATGCATTGATCCCACATCCCACAGGTGTGATTGTTACCGATGACGTACCTTGAGAGAGGCCGACCGCTGTCCGCTAGCGAGGAGAAGGACACCTCAAACTCGTCCATACCCCCAATGTTCTCCACAAAATACTTGAATTTGCGTTTGAAGATATCGATCGTGTGTTGGAGAACAGCAGAGTAGTTGATTTTGCCCTGAGCTATGAGGTTCAGTTGGGTTTCGACAGCTGCTCGCATAGTCGGGTGCACCAGCTCGCCATCAATCTGCACCGCCAGGGCCGCGTTCAGACAAAAACTAGCCTTTCATAAAACATGAGGACAGCAGTGACAAGGAAGAGTGAGGTCACTGACCTTCTGGTAGCCGTGTACGAGGACGATGCCCAGTGTGGTGGGCTTGAGCTTGCGGCCACTGATCACCTGCACGTAGTTCCTCTCCGAGATGTTGTTGATGTGAACGGAGATGCTGGCATCCGTCCCGATGCCATGCTTCTCCATTAGCGTGATGAGCTCTGACTCGGTGAGGTAGTCAGGGGGACTCGTGTGGCGCTCTGTCATCTTGGCCTGTAAACCAGAGACGCTGGCGAGTTGCTACATATTCATGATAAAACTGCACCACAGTACAAAAATGGCTTCACAATGTTATCAGTATCTAAAAGTATGGAACTAAATTTGTTATCAAATGCTGCCCCAATTAAACAAACAATCAGACTTAAGTTGAAAATGAAACAACTACCTCATTGATAGAGCACTTTTCCCCTTTCACACAAGCTGGTATGTTTTCATCGTTGGTGATGGCTTGCCACGGCATGACACCTGTGAATCCTTCGCTGATCAAGGTCTTGCCTGTGCAAGTGAAAACCTCATTTCCAACCGCAAACGTTATCGTCGTTTGAAGATACTTACAATCAGCGCTGACCTGAAATGAAACATGAGTGCCAAGATGATGTACTGGTTTCATCTCTGCTTAGTACACATGGCATTAGTAAGAAACAGCTTACAGTTGCAATGAAGTGCCTGGTGATGTAATCATAGAGCTTCCATGCCTCATGGCCCAGCTCAGCCTCCGTAGCAGCTCTCATCGGGGTGATGGGGGGGTGATCCCCAGCATCTACACCCTTCCTGATACACAAAACACAGCCCAAAATCCTCCCAATCATGATGTCAGCATTCTGTCACTCGTATCAATGAGAGTTAGATGAGCACTCACTTGGGTTTCTGTATGCCCTCAGCCAGAAGTTTCTTGACCTCTTGACCCCAGTCACTGCTGTTCTTCTGCACCTGAAGCGTACCCCTGATGCACAGTGAACAACACACACCAACTCACCTCACTGAACAAATAATTCAAATCACTAAATCATCTCCTTTCCCTGAACGACACAACAGACTTACTTCAGGTCAAAGTTATCTGGATAGTGAGTAGTTTCTGTACGAGGGTAGCTGATGTAGCCCTGTGTGTATAGACGCTCGGCTATGTGCATGGTTGTCTGGGGACTCATACCTGTTCACAAGAACACAATGCATGTAATGACGGTGCTTGGTAAGTAATGATTGACAGGTCAGGCAACCAGGTAATAGGCTATTGGTGATGGCATGAGAATAGCCCTCACCCAGGCCAGAGCTGGCCACGCGCAGCATCTCTATGGTGTTCAGGGCAATTGGACGCGCCTTGGCTTTCTCTTTCTTCTGGACGTCAGTGACACTGTGACACAATGTCAGGGATTACCCAACTGCACAGTCTGCTATTGTCAGCAGAGCCTGCTATTGTCAGTAGAGCTTGCTTTTGTCAGCAGAGCTTGCTATTGTCAGCAGAGCTTGCTACTGTCAGCAGAGCTTGCTACTGTCAGCAGAGCTTGCTACTATCACAGAAGCCTGCTACTGTCAGCAGAGCTTGCTCTGGTCAGCAGAGCTTGCTACTATCACAGAAGCCTGCTACCATGAGCAAGTTCACACATACAACCACAAACACATTTGATGGCATGGGGGTTGGTGAAAGGGGGAGCATACCCAAGGAATCTGTACTTCAATAACAGCTAAGTGCATTGAACTCACACAGCCTCCTCAGTGGACTTGACCATGTTGACGAACATCTGGGCCACTTCACGGTCAAACACGCGAACACGCTCCCAGTCGAGAGACAGGGTTTTGCCGCCAGGATGCACCACCTGTATAGACAATACAGACCCCACAGAACAATGTGGACAGTCACCATGATCAGCATTGGTCAGATTTTAATAATAACAAATCTGACCGAATAGTAATAATCGCAGAGATCAAGAGATCATTTTTCAGCCTCTGTCACTGACGCATTTATTGATTGACAAAATGCCCAGTGGGTTACGGTAATTAGGTTAAGACTGAGAATTAAGAAACAGTTAACAGTGCTATCAAACATGGGGTGAAACTTAAGAGAGTTGAGGGATATATTAAGACATGTAATGATGCAGCTACCTGTAGCTGTATGACCCAGAATGGCTCTGGTTTGAAGGACTGGATGCGGTCATGTCTCTCCACACAGAAGCCAAGAGTAGGTGTCTGACACGGACCATAGGAGATCAAAGTGCTGTCCAAATCGCCGTACTTATTCTGCCACATCAGATCAAGTTTGGTGTGCTTCAAGGCCTGAAGTCTTATCAATTAACTCCAACTCACTAATTATAATTATTTCCCTAACAGCTGTAAGTTTTAACAGTGTCTTAGATGCACCGGAAAGAATTCAATGGGAGGTATCAAACCTGGAAGAATTTGGTTTGGAAGCGCGTGAAAGCACAACCAATTCTGAGATCGAGTTCTTGTCTGGCATCCACAGAGAGAGCTTCATTCTTGTTAGGAGATCCAAGGTTATTAAAGGCTCGTTTGATGTCTGTGTCGGTGATGGCACTGAAGTGGGCCCGGTAAATAGTCTACAGGTTCATAATGCCATTCTTAATTCAAAACATGTTTTTGAAAACCTTACCAAAATGGACAGCCTGACGCAGCAGAAAACTATATATATGTGCATGATGTATAGCAATGGGAATGTATTCTTCATGGCCTTATAACATGCTGACATTACCTCCTCATTACCACGAGGCCGGTTCATCACATGCTGCACTGCATCAATCACTTCAAAGCAAATGTTTTCACCTTCCTTGTCACAATCGAGCCACAAGACTAGAAAGTCAACTCCACGTGCCTGGCAGAAGCAATGAAAATGACACCAGAAACTATCTATAATGCAGTGAATTCAGAATATTGTTATTTCACAATGAATTATTTCATGTGATGACAATTATAAGTACCTGGAGAGGTAAATGCAAGGATCACAAATGATTCATAGGTATAGGCAATGGAATCTTGTTCATGCGTAAGGTAATGAAGGATGTGTAAGTTAATGATGGATGTGTAAGGTAATGATGAATGTGTAAGGTAATGATAGATGGGTAAGGTAATGAAGGATGTGTAAGGCAATGAAGGATGTGTAAGGTAATGATGAATGTGAAAGGTAATGAAGGATGTGAAAGTTATTGATGTGTAATGAAATTAATTGACCTAAAACGTAACTGCATCAATTGGTATGTGATACTAACTTGGATCACAGTGAACCCTTGAATAGGGAGCATTCATTAGTTTGGGGGATCCTGGAATACCTGAAAACATTATTTGGAACAATTACCTCTTTCTCCAAAAATTTAGGCATACTCAGGTTGACTGTGGCTTCTTTCTTCTGAGTGGTGGCCTCAAATAACTCCGCCTGAAAAGCCAAGCAGTAAGTTAAGGAGCATGATATGACTTTTTGTTATTGAGGATAAGTGATAATACTCTAAGCTTGGGCATATTGTAGCAGATAAACTTCTGAAGACTTAATAAAAGGTTTGGTCACACATCTTGTTATTGTTGCAAATTTCAGAGCAAATTATGTTTTTCATGGGAATGCAACTAACTTTTAAGGTTCTGTACAGTTGAAAATATTGGGCACTTTGGAAAACATTCATACACAAACATTAGAAAACTAGGATTTACCAAATGAAAAGCGAAACTAAAACTTTTAGTAAAAGGTAGGATGGGAAACTTCAAAAGCATACTACCGGGTCGACTTTGTCCCAGTTGTTGTATTTGCTGAGGAAATCCAGACTCATAACATGACCACATACGGAAGTAAACTTGAAGTTAACTTCCTCGCCCCTGGCAGCAGGGAAGCGCCCTTTAAATTCATGTACAGAACATGCGCCGTTGAAACCCTTTCGACTTTTCATGTGGTCCCCGGATAGAATCTTGGCCAGGGACTGCGCCAAGGACGGCTTCTCTGCTACCATTAATACCGTTCTCATTTCGCCAGGCAAAGTGATTGTTCCAAATAAAAAAACCCACTGATATCACCCCGTGATGTTCAAGAAGTTTAGGCTCCTTACCAAGACTTTAGAAACCAATCCTTGCTGATATCTTATAATCGGAACCGAAACTATGTGAATTTCCGGTGCAGCGAGATTGAAACAGAAACAGTTATCACTTTCTCGTCGCGCATGCGTCACTATCATAGTTCTGTGTTTGTACGTACATACATACATACATGCATGCATACAAACATACATACTTACATACATACATACTTACATACATACATACATACATACATACATACATACATACATACATACATACATACATACATACATACATACATACATACATACATACATACATACATACATACATACATACATACATACATACATACATACATACATACATACATACATACATACATACATACATACATACATACATACATACATACATACATACATACATACATACATACATACATACATACATACCAGCACCGGTGTTACATGCAGAAAGTAGAGAAAGGCCCCACTGCGCATGCGTGCAAACCTCGGAACCTCCAATTCATGTGTAATACATCATTGGAAAGCAATTCACAAGATTTGCGGGAAGATTTGTGATTTTTAAAAAAATCTTGGCGGTCTAATTTTTTTAAATATTGTGTTGGATTAGTTCTGCATTCGATGCATAATACATATTGACAATCGAATGAAGCTTGTGGTGTAATTAGTTTCTAAAAAATAGGAACGTGGGAAATTGATATCGGCGCTTCAACGTGTCCAAAATAATGTCGTCGTGGATGCGGTAAAAACGTCTATTGTGTCATTAGCTGACCGGAATCCTGAAATTTGTGGAAAGAAGACATATCATGGAACCATTCTATTATAGTGTAACCCTCCGAATGTTATTACTGCTGTCACTGCAAAAGAGCGTTTCAACGCAATTTCGACGCTGACGCCCATCAGAATAACACCGAGATATTCCACTGGAGTGATTATTTTCTTTATTTCTTTTTTAGTTATGATAAAAACAGCGTTTCAAAATATTAACATTTTGGAAGCATTCTTTTAAGGAATTGGATAATTGAAACTAACGGCCGTCATCACAGACACTCGAGTTCGGACATAATGACTAATCATCCCCCTTGCATTATGTGTTAGTTATCGCATGGTCACGTGGGTGATATGGGGAAGAACTTTCCCCATATCACTCGCGTGACCATGCGATAACATACTTATCGCGATGGCTCCTACACGCTATAATCAAGTGCACGACCCTGTCTCCTAATATTGATGATTAGCGTGAACCTATTTTATGTATGGTATCTGTCTGGGAGATTTTTTCTTTTTCGGTGCCAGTGATTTTGAGACGGATGTTAGTGTTCCTTATGCGTTTGTTGCTCCCTTGGCTCCATCTACAGATACCAAATAGGAAGTAGGAGGCGCGGCTTGTGCTGGTCGGTTTGGCACTCCGCTGACAAGGGACAAATTTAAAGAATTATTGAAGAACAGGGTGCCAAGAAACAGAAGATCTGAATGTTGGGCTGTGAGTGTGTGACGCACACTATTTTCATCATATTGGGGATTACCGTTTGTGCGACTGTACCTGCATATTGATGATTTATGTTTTTTTGTTGGCAAATGGTCATTGGTGGGTTTCTTAATGTATTTCGCTATTTAATATGTTTTGCCAACTTATTCTATTGTTTTGATTGTAATAACTTATAATATTTGTCGTTTGTTATGGTGTGGTCACGTGACCTACTTTAACTGTATTTAACCTTGGGGCATGAGCCTGTCATTTCGGATTAGTCTGTCTCCGAGCAAGTCGGACGAACCCCACCAAATGATCCGAGATAGTCGGACGATCCAAGCGTTAGATTTTCTGATTAGTTGGGATAACATTGCTTGAGGTAAGTACCATTTGTGGTACTGAAGTTGTGGGTGCTGCTGCTCGTAATAGTTGCGGTTTGGCCCTGTGAACTTGCATTTGTTTAGTTATCGGGTTTTGGCGCCTAACTCTAGAGGTCGTCGTTAGCTGGATCGCTGGCGTCGGGCAGTCGTTGTTTGTAATATTTGCGTCCTTGCCCTGTTTGTTTGTATTGTTAGTGTTCGGGTTTTGGCGCCCAAATCTAGAGGTCGTCGTTAGCTGGATCGCTGGTGTCGGGCAGTCGTTGCTTGTATTATTTGCGTCCTTGCCCTGTTTGTTTGTATTGTTAGTGTTCGGGTTTTGGCGCCCAAATTTAGAGGGCGTCATTAGCTTGATCGCTGGCGTCGGGGTGTCGTTGCTCGTAATATTTGCATGCTTGCCCTGTGAATTTGTATTGTTAAGTGTCCGGGGTTTGGCGATTGTAGAGGGCCTCGTTAGCCTGATCGCTGGTGACGGGGTGTCGCTGCTCGTAATACTTGCATTTTGCCCTGTTAGATAGTATATGTGTAGTGTTGTGTTTCGGCGCCCAAATCTAGCGGGCGTAGTTCACTTGGTCGCTGGTGTCGCGAATTTCTTGGAATCGGTCGTTATTGACTTGTGCAGTATTAGTAGTTGAAACTGATTTTTACACTAAATGTCACGGTTCTTTCACTCGGTTGAACTATTCCCGGTCGTTCACTTGTTTAAGGTTAAGTTTGGTTGCGAACTAGATTAAAGAGATCCACGGTATATACTGGGGCTCTGCAATTCGCCAGCAATCTGTCAGGGTTCACGCTACAAGTGTATACAAGATTGGCGAGATTTGAGGCAGACCCAGCCGAGGGACCCTGATAGACCTATTCCCGAATTCGGGCAAGCTTCGTTCCAGCAACTTGACCACTGGCTTGACTGTTTGTTTATTTGGTTTGGAATATGCTTTGATAATTTGTTGTGCGAGAATTTTGCCAACTCTGGTAATCAGAGCTACGCCGACTTCCCAGCAGCGTTAGTCTTCGTTTGGTGTAACTAACACAATGCTAGTGTAGGGAAATCATGTTGTCCGAACTCGAGTGCCTGTGGCCGTTATACTTGGTCGTCTACCCTGGTCGTTGAGGCGCGTAAAGCGCCAGCGACGCACCGAGAGTAGATCAAAGCTGCCACGGACAGAGATTGGATCACAGGGGCCTAGCACCGCGGTTGCTGTGTCTTGACATCTGTTCTTAGCGGGTGTTTAGAAGTGTGAGATTTTTTGATAGCAAGGAGTTGTTTGTAGGACATAACCGTTGTGAGAATTATTTTAAATACTTACATTGAGTTTTCTACCTATGATTAAATATTTACTGGCTTATGATAGCCAACAGGTGGATGGGAATCTATTGATTTCGGTGGTGATCGCATGATTCGTTCTGGGGCCAAATATAGAACATCATCTTGTTTGTCAACAAATGCACTCGGTACCGATGCCCGAGGGACGACCACATCAATGAAATTCTCTATGCGATTGGGATCGACCGAGTCTATCACTGACACTTATATAGGCTAGAAAATATTCGCTAAAGGAATTAAACTTAATTCAGCTGTCGTCAGTGGAAGGAATTCGACTCAGTCATCCGTTAATTATTCCAACATTTTGAAAACGTTTCCGTTCACCAATCTTTCAGTGTGCATCATAATGTTCCGCGCGAATGTTGCAGACCGTGCTGCGTCATTATGCTTGGTTCCAAAAGTTCCAATTTCGAAATTGGAACTTTTGGAACCAAGCAAAGTGATCATGCAAAAGCGTGTACTTGTAATTGTTTAATTTATATTTTTAGACCTAACACAAGTTCACATCGACGTATATACAATTTTCAATTACTAACTGGTTTAATTATAGTAAAACTAAGCATATTATGTAAATTTTCTATGTCGGAAACATTCTACGAAACTTCACACCAGCTCCGTATGCATGGGTGCACACCAGTTACCGATAAACGTTATGCAAACATATTGTTTTCGAAATTAGGACATGACTGTATCGCCAGAAAGTATCAGCAGTACATACAAATCAACTACAAAATAAAATTTCTAACAATTGATAAATAAGAATTTCCAACTTATTTTTAATATATATTCTGTTACGCCACCAATATCAATATCACCGGGCTTGTGGCGCAATGGATAACGCGTCTGACTACGGATCAGAAGATTCCAGGTTCGAATCCTGGCAAGCTCGAATTTTTTTAATTTTTCTGCAATTTTCCTCTCGCGCGTAGCAGTACAGAAATATCATAATTCAACTGTAAGGCAGTTAGCAATACCATAAAAAGCTAAAATCGATTATATCAATCAACGTGATCGGTGTCATATTTCGAACATAGTCATACTACTCGTAGCCATAGCCATAGCATAGGCATAGGCTCTTCTGATAACGGCCAGCCTAATAATTTCTTTCCTTGCGCACGTTCGCTGATATGATCGTATTTGCTCCCGAAGGTTGGCAATGTCAAATTTTAAGCCCCCGAGAATGGCCTTCGCATCCGTGTGCATATTAATGGCCCATTTTGGTATTTTTGCTTAGTTTTGGCAGCGCGACCATTTTTCCCGGGTCTGGTCAAACTTTTCTTAATTGCGCGTGCGCGTTAGTACTTCTGCGTAGCCCAACAAGGGAGCGCAAGCTCCACTTGGTTCAGAAGAGCTTCTTCTGTGCCATGCCGTAGCATTCTCGTGAGCAGAGGACGACCATAGTCTGAGTCCCCAGTCCCTTGAGCCCCACACCCCGATTGGCACAACTTTACAACTTTCTCTTGCTCAAGGCGGTGGAAAGAGGCGAGGGTTGTAGACTCCATATCTTTAACAGACGCCGAGCTCCTAGACGTTGGATCAACAGTCCCATGTGCTTTTGTTGATTTCATGGTACCGTCGCCTGACGATGTTTAGTGTAATTTCATAATCAACACACACACAGCTTAGCGTAGTTGTAAAATCTTTGCTAGAGACCTTCACATGTCCTTGACAAACCATCAATTGTTAATGTTAAACCCAGGCCAGTTCCCTCGCTCCAGACAGTTGTTGATAATCTAAAACCGCCATCTACAGCGCAGACATAGTCCCCTAGCCCTTGGCTGCGGGCCCTGTTTAAATGTTAATGTTATTCAATAGTCGCGCCAGGGTCTAGGCCACAGGGATTTGCAATGCCCTGCCTGCTGCTATCTTCTGTGTATATACAAACCCAAGGGGACAGCGATTTCGCCACCAGCTCACCAAAAACCCGCCTATACCATGTCTGGGACGCAGACTAGCCCAGACATGAAAGATCCAGGATCGTAAACTGCGCGAACACTTCGAGCGGCTAACTATTTTCGATAGGTTTACCCCAGACCAGGCAATTTAACAGGTTGACATATATAAATATTTCGCTTGTTATTTTCGCTATTTACCGGCCTTTTGTGCGACGTTATTTGGCAGCGGAAAGGCTGTGCGAACCGACATGTTCCCGCTGTCGTTAATCGCAGTGACGTCAGCCCAGTATTCTCATGCGCTTTTGTTTGTGTAACGGCAGCGCCACCTTACGATTGCAATGTATGTGTTGGTTATCGCATGGTCACGTGGGTGATATGGGGAAAGAACACGAGGACGCGGATCGTCCGAGTGTCTTTCCCCATATCATCCGCGTGACCATGCGATAACATACTTATCGCGATGGTACCTACACGCGATAATCAAGTACGACGCTGTCTCCTACTAATGATAATTAGCGTGAACCTATGTTATGTAAGGTATCTGTCTGGGACCTGTAAATATGAGAGGTAGTCCCTTAATCCCCCGGCCGCCAATTTGGGTCGGTTTTTGGCATTTTGGTATACAAATGGGTCGTTATTTCTTGAAGAAAGGTATAGCAATGGGTCGGTTTTCTGGCTATGACCTGGTAAACCAATAGGTAGGTATTTTTGACAGCAAGTATAGCACTGATATTTGTTCTGTGATGCTCAATATTGGGTGTTTGCTCAAGTCCCCTGGGTCAATGGTGGCCAGCCCTATCAGTCAGCGTGGTTACGTTATTTCAAAGACAAGATTTATGGCATGATAAGCAAACAGAAAGGTCAGGTCTGTACATTCTCCTTCCTCTGTTTCATGCAATATCGTCTACCTCATGGGCCGGACGTCCTGGGGCGCTCGTTGATAGCCTACGGACCCGAGTCACACATCTGTTTATTTAGTGGCCGCTATTTAATTAACTGCCTTGCGGTTACGAACCAGAGCATCGTTAGGACTGACCACGGTATCAGCAAAGTTTTTTTGTTTTTTGTTTTGCAGTTGCGAAGCTTAATAAACGTTCTTTTTCATTCTGAATCGTTAGTTTGGTATATGGATGGTTCCCTTGTAGCTCCTCGAGGTGGTCTAGATATGATTTGGGATCATTAACAGGGCTAGAAATTAGCCAAATATTTCACCGGCCAGTCGGGCCGGTAACCTTGAAATTCTACCGGCCCTACAAATTTTCTACCGGCCCTACATTTTCAGTATAATATAGTAAAAAACAAAAATGTACGCGTTTTTATTGTTTTTATATATTTTATTCTAATATTAAACGCAACATTCAAATCAATATTTACGAACCTGTAAAAACATACAAGAAGCAAGCATTTATTCAATGAGGTCAACAGCACAATTTTCCAACACACACATACTTTTCCTCATCTACATCATCACTTCTTATATATAGTCTGCGACCTCTTAGTCCTGAAGGCACGACATCTTCAGAAATGTTGTACCGTTAACAAATCGCATGCTGTTATATAGGTATGCTTACTGACGGCTTGGAAGTCAACTCACAAGAAACGCCACGCGCGTTACGTAAGTCATACAACTGTAGGTGGGCCTATCGTTAAATGCAATTAGAACATACTGCATTCGCAAAGCAGACGCGGAAGAAAAGTCACGAGGAGAACGCGAAGAAAACATCGCGTATGGGTGATGTTACGTTTTTCCGTCGCGTCACTTACAACTGTTACTGGCGCGAGAAGAGTTGATTGTCTTATGAATACCATTCACAGATGATACATGGCAAATCAAATTAATGAATTAAAATAAAAATGCCTTTATGCGATGGAAAAGCGGTTACATAAAATTTGTCAACAAACAGGAAATGGGGAGTCTCGTTGATTCGTTGTTGCCAAGTAACCGTTCGACTTATTCAGGTCAGTAGGTGCATGTTGTATTCAAATACGAGAGGCTGCCATTAGATAGCTTGGGAGGGAGTGGGGTGGACTTTTGTCCATGTTCTTCACACCAGATACCGTGATGGGTCAAAATTATACACTGACTGCAGCCAGCTGATCCCTGATCTATGGATTATAAAGTCTTCCCAAACAATCAAGGCACGTTAGTTGTATAACTTTTTCTGTGAGCCTATCTATGCCATCGGTTTATTAAACAGTTTACTTTCAGTTTATACACTATACGTCAATAGATTATGCAAGACATGATAGTATACAGCCGGGAAGCTTTCTTATCTCGTGTGTTTGTCGGGTTTATGGTTCAAGCGGCGCTTAATCACGCGAGCCCAACTGCTGTTGTATTGAACTGGGCGCGAGGTGTTAGCGCGAAAAAATCTACCCGCCAGTCGGGCGGGTGGTTGTGATTATTTACCCGCCCGACTCAAATTTCACCCGCCATTGGCATTTTAAAAAATTTGTATATGAAAGGGTCTTTTTCAGAGAATTTGGTATGTAAATGGTTCCCTTTCTCACTTTGGCTTTGTATAGATATGGCCCGGTTTTTGTTTCTCATGGCGGCACTCCCCTACCCTTTTCCAAGGAAAGAACCAGCACCCCCCCCCCCCCCCGGGCTTAATCCACCATTCGGCCTCAGCTGCCTGTGTTTTAGTGATGATTAGATAAATACTTTTGTTTCTATACATGTTTGTTTATTTAATTAGAATGTGCGTCGATAGTTTGTTGTGTGAGACTTGCTGAACCTTCCCAACTCCGGCGATCAGAGCTCCGCCGACGAAAATCGTTGTTGTTTGATGCTAGCAACACTGAAGCGCAGTAGACACGGCTCGGCATATGTTAGAATTTCGCGCCTCAGCATGATTCCGGGGAGATTGGATAATACCGTTACTTCCCGGTTAGCGATACGCAACCAGATAAGCGGCTGGCAAGCAACTGACTCTTTAGAAAACCTTCTTTATAAGACTTGCAAGGTGTGCTTGATATTAAGAACCTCCGTAGTGTTGCCATGTTAGAGCAGCGGTGTTCTGTGAGGGACATTCTCAAATGAAATTGTTTCTTGGTGATATATCGACACGGTTGCACTTATTGCACGGCAAACTGTGCGTTTGATATGGGAAAAAGACCGAGCTTTTTCTCGAGCTCTGATTGGCTGAGAATAGAGTGCCATGTGATAAATTAGGGAAGCGATCACCGCAGAGCCACTCGAAGTGGGCCCACTTAGCGCAGCTATAAACTCTTTGTTGGTTTAATTTATTGCAGTGTATTATAATAGACCAGTTCGATGTCTGTCTGCTGTGCGGGGTCAAAGGTGAATTCGGGAAAACTCTTGACTGGCGCGAGCGCCGCGCATTGAGACCCCGCGAGGCAGGCAGAATTAGATAAGTAGTATAGAAACTGGTGGTTCTGGTCCACCACCAGTTATATATATTTTTATTCTCTCCGAAACAGCTTATACAAGAAATTTGCTCACCCTAAGTCAGACCCGACCTCAATACGGATCCGACTTCGCCATACTAGTTTAACTAGTGTATCCATAGGCCAAGGTGTCTGTACCGTTCGCGGCTATCCACCTCTTTGAATCAAATAGAGAGAGTGACACCTTGTTGACGTGTAGCCCATATATCTATATGACAATCACTGCGTACCATGTTCATTCCATGACGGAGCTGCTTCTTGGTGAACAGAGACTCCATATACTGTGCGTGGCGTTGGTGTTTCTTGACCACAACCTTCTTCACCCATTAGCCCTTTTAATCTCACCCTCGTCAGACATCGGGACCGAGTTCATCTTTGGGCGCAAGCCAACATGCTCCTTGAGGGGCACACCGGCACACTCATCTTTCATCTTTCCTAGCACCTTCTTGTTTACGTTACTGAACAAGGGATGAGAAGGATCATAATTGCTGGTATCAAAGAGGTCACTATTTTCTTTCATGTTTTCATGTCTGTGTATAGCAGGCCAAGGTCACTACCATATCTGGATTTCATTGTGTTATAATAGAAGTCGTACAGCAGGTGCTTAGAGAGGTGGAGTATGCATATGCCTACATACACTGGACGATTTAACACTAAGCGGGTCTTGTGCATATGCTGGGCGGCCAGGTCGCCATCGAATACTTTATGTCGAGCAAAGGCGGGACTTGCCACAAGCCCGCCTTTTTTTTCCCTCTTCTGCCGAGCGCACAATCTTGATGTCGACTCGCCTTCTGAGATTCTCCATGGTTATACCAAACACAGAGTTGTTCATCAACTTGAACAGGTCCTTCTCAAAGTCGCTGGTGGCAACCTTACGCAGGTCTGTGTCCATGCGAATGTAAGGCTCCATCCAGGGGCTCTGGTTGAATACAAGCTCACGGTGCATCTTGGTAAGCCTCATTCCCAGAGATAGGTAAAGCTTGAGATTCCTATAGTGGACCACATACTTCTCTTTATTGCGCAGATTGGGTACCAGCTTCTCAACCTCCACGGTCCTCCCTTCTGCACAGCCGTTCGCTCTGGCGCTAGGGGATAATCATTGTGATCAGCAAGCAACTCTGTAGGGTATTTCAGATCAACTTCGTGTATATATCCGGTTTTGCCATTGTTGGGATGGTCCTGTATCTGTAGATCGGCCGGCTGATCCACCCACTAAATACCCGCAGTAGGTAAAGGTTGACTCATCGTCCACCCATACAGGCTGTTAGCGTCACGGTACTGGATATGACTCGCCGGCTTATCCTGCTCAAAGCCCTCTACGTACGGGTTATTAGCTTTAGCGTGGCGACGTGATACCATGCTTATGCCACCGTGCAGGCCCTTCTCAATGCATAGGTGTTTGTCATAGACGGTGAGTAATTCCAATTCGACTCCTGCACTCTTAAGAAGCGCATCCCATGAAAGGCCAGGACTGGTATAGTAGTGAGCTGAGTCCAGACCGTACTGTTTAAAGATCAAAACTAACGTTTTTTTGGCATATCCGATTTGTATGATTCAAAATGTAGGAAAATATCTCTTAATCTAACTACGGTAGATAATTTATCATTCTTTCAATTACGGTGGACATAAACCCGCTGAGAAAGTGCTGCTCGGGTTAAATTCCGATTGAATTCCCCGGGTCCATTTTGCACCAGTTGGTCGCTAGGAGGCAGGTCGTGTGGCGTCACGTTTGCTGGTCGTCCCAAAACAAATTCTAATGCGGTGTTTCGGAAGCTGAGAAAAATTATGCGATCCGCGAATTTTTCCCTGCAACTATACTTTCTACTAATTGGTATCTAATAACATGACGTCAGATGAAGATTATGAAACCTCATTAGGTGAAATGAGGACGTAAGTTGTCCGTGGATATTAATTTGAGCCCACACGATTGCGTGGAGACGGAATAACGACCGAGTCAGATACTGAGGCTGGGAGCTCAGAAACGGATTCCGATTCGGAAAATGAATGCAGAAAAGACGCTTTGACTTTCAGGCCAGTGGAAGTGTGGTGCGTAGAAATTTGTCGTCTCTATTAGTCTAAATATCGAAATGGATAAGCACCGGTAAAAATAATTTCCGTGTAATGGGGTCTATCTGGCAATCACACCCAAGTCAATAAATTCACCCAGCGCGTTCAGTAACATGCACGATTATATATATATATATATATATATATATATATATATATATATATATATATATATATATATATATATATATATATATATATATATATATTTTATGAGATAATAATAGTACAAGTCTATTTTAACAAGTCTATAATCTCTCTCTCTCAAGCCTCGTGCCCCGACTGCCTCGCACCTCAACCGTACCACGATACTTTGCTGGTCCTCCAGCCAATCACATATTGATACATATAAATGAAATCACATCCATCCAATCAGAGAATGCGAGGAGTAGGGTCCATCTCGGCTGATTGTGGCAAACCCGCCTCAGCATTTTTACAATGGGTAATCCCTACTGACCGGATGTTATAAACTTAAAATGCACCCAGGCGACTGCACATGACCGGATGGGACAATTACAATTAAGAAAACATCAAAGGTACAAGGATGGTCAAGAATGACGGGATGTGACACAGAACACTGAAACATGAAGTACAAGGATGGCGTGTATGCCCGGATACGATAGACAATAAAACAGACAGCAACAAAAACGGCCAGCCAAGATGAAACACTACATATTCAACCCAGGAATATGACATCCCGCCACAAAAACCAAAAAAAAGTTACCCTTTTTTTTCCGCCTTCGTACAACAATGATGGGGATACAATAGTTGATGTTCCAATGCAGTTATGACATATATGTAAAATAAAAGTATGCGTACCGTAACATATCATGTTAGTAAACAAACAAACAAATAAACAAAATTCTGGCCGGAGAGCTCGACAACACAGCTTCTAGACCAATAGGAAATTGCCCGAAGACTCTGGCAACAATGGAAGAGTGGCCATGTATGACTGAACATCCAGGGTTCAAGTCAAACTGCTTAGATCTTTACGTCCTGCTTGGATCTAAATTCGAGTACATACTGATCGATGGACCTATAGGGGATGATGTTAACAAAAATGAGTAAGTTATGCCTTTATTGAAGCACATATAAGACACACAGCTACTTCTAGAATTGGTCAATTATAAAACCATGGGCAATGTGTATTCAAAGTGACTGTGTAGTGCAACCCATTTGGTAATAATGTTCAATGCCACTTAGGCACATGATAACAAACAGCAAAGCCAGCAATACATTTATATCTGGAGTAAATAATTGACCCCCCAAAAAAGTTTAAAAAACATTATTTTCCTATTTCCCTAAGAAATAATCAATTCTTTTTTGCTCCAGGTTGTTCAGATATTTGGCCTATCGCCGTTTCATTTACTGGGTGTGGCACAGATTGGGTAGACATAACAGAAAAAGTATGCCATCATGTGTCATAAACAAAATACGATCTACATTCCCAGATCCAGATGGCCTTTACAGAGGATACCTAGAAAGGAGCTGAGGACATTTTCTTTGTAGGATTGAAGCGGCATCGGTGTGCTCTCACAAGGATGTCCTTTGCTGGCTTCTCAAATTGAGCAGCATTAGGGGGTGAAACACTCCTCTCTGCCGAAAGAACTTTCGCTAGTCTGTAACTGGGATATATCTCACGGAGCACAAATACTTCTGCAATGAGGTTGTCAAAATAATCTGAAGCATAACCAGTTAATAAAAGATTAGTAATAACCTGTCTTTGAATCATTAAATGGAATGCTTGGTCTGTTGTGCCAGTATAATACCTACATTGATAAATGGTTACCCTATGGGAACAGCGGAAATTCGTTTATCATAGTAAATGCCAGCATTACATTATTGTCTAACTCATATTTACACATATTGAACAACAAATCCTGTGTTGTATACCAACCAAAAGTGATGGGAACTTTGACAGGCTTCACCACTGGATCCCCCTGTCTGGACTTTGGATATGACACTTCCCATTGTGACTGGCCTGGTTTTAAAGTGCAAAACTGCCAGGATTTATCTGGAAGTTAAGCACCAACAGTAGCAGATATAGCCTGGTGGTCTGGCATGCCTACATGAGCTCACAATACACCAGCATGTCACAACTTTATAAGCACCAGCACAAACCCATGTTTTTCATCTGCTATTTGCAATGTATACCACACTACAGTCACAGCAAAGCTCAATTAAATTACCTTGCTTCCATAGTGGCAAAGGGAATGTGTACACTCTTGGGCGCGAAGAAGATCACGACAAGGTGGAATGATTCTACACTTGAAGTCTGCTCAGACGGAATAATCTGCCAATGTCTTTAGAAGGTGTTTGCTTGTCACAATAAGTTCACTTCCTTGTGTGGTTTTGATCCTAAATAAATGAACATCAAATACAAGATACTGTGTAGCACCTACATACAGCGGCAACATGTGTTTCAGTGTCGACCAGCTGTACACCAATGATATTTCCCAAAAGAGGGATCTAAATCACCTATAATATATCAATATACATCTATATACAGACTATGTCTAATTGGTCCTATGACATAAGTAGTTCTCTTCATGTAAATGGACCAATTAAACACAGTATGTAGCGTATCCTAATCTCTAAACAATAAACGGGCAATATCATGCAAATATTTTGAGATCACATTGAAACACCTGTTAGCAAGCCATGGAGCCTTGCTTCACCAGTGATGCCTTAGCCTTAACACGGCCATGTCATTTGGGTCGTATGATTATTGATATAAGAAATAAATTTTGCTGTCAATCAAACACAAACATGACTGTAAGAAAATTGAATGATCCTAGCTATCTTACATGTAGACGGCGTCTTTTATCAAAGGCACATAGACGTTTCACTCGACGCTGATTCACATCCATTTAATTGAAAATAGTTGGCATGGCATCTTGGCGAAGCTTAGGTTGTTTTGAAAAGCCTAGACTGTTTCATTTGCGTCCCTCTCAAAGTGTTCGGAGCAAAATACAGTAGTTTTGCTCGGATTCCCATTCTTCCTCTTCACCTTTACAATCCAGTAATCCAATCCAATGCATGTTTCGGGAACCGAAAGAAACCCTTACCCGACCTCTCGTCGTTTCTACACCCAGCGCACAACAATAAGGCATAGTCCAAAGTAGTGCAAGTGTCACAAACCATGAGGAACCTTTTTATAAGCAATCAAGGAAGCGGTGAGGAAAATGGCGAAGTTGGTTGACCTTCGTGATTAGCGAGCAGCGAACGTTGCCGAGCGGGAAGTTCAACGAGTGGTAGACGAAAACATACACTTAAAAATCATTTTTCAAAGGAATAGGGTGCCCCAAAGTAACCGCTATTGATATGAATACCATTATTGAAGTTTATTCTTTCGAATTGCGCTTTAAAAATAAATTGTGTCTGTGATCTTTAAGACAGGTCTTGCGGAATATCTCAAATACATCAGCTAAAAGTAGTACATCTGTGCGCAGGTACAGGTCATGATAGTCGCCTATGTTTTTACTCCCGAACGCGTTCCAGACCTTCTGTGTATGTTCATAGTCTGCAGCAGATATACCTTACTCATTGAGCTTGCTTTAGAACTCCTGGATTGGCAGCCGAGGCATCAAACATATTCTAGCCATCCATAAACTCATAGGGATACACTCCCTTGCGCAGTAGCAGCCGGCGTTTCCTTTCATCAGGCTCATACTTAGCCGTTATTGCAAAGTCGTCTGGGTTGTTTGTAGACACCAGCTTGTCAAGCGAGGCCAGGATGATCTGTTCACTGTCAACAAAGTGTAACTGTCCGATCGACATGGATATATACTCTCCATATTATTTGGGATACAGTTGACCTACCTTCTACCTTGCTTACGGCCTGCATCAAGAGATAGGAGTCTTAGTCCCGTTGGTTATGTAATACTACAGGCACGGCCGTTGTCTTAAGATTCAACCGCAGATTTAGGTTCCATGCATTGTGTACCTGTTATATGACAGTGGTCCCGGATGGAGTCCCCGCCCAGTTCTTTTTTACACACATGACGACAATGGGTTGCTGCCTTGTGCACTCTTTTATCCTCTCGCGTCATGCACATGGGAACAGGTTTTGATAGAACTGCTTTGATATTGGGCTCTTCCTGTTGCAGGGCTTGCAAGAATTTCTCCACTGGGTTGCGCCCTCTATACACCACAGGGAGTTCGGTCTGCCCATCGCACCGGACAACTACATTGTTGTAACCACATGGCTCATTTCTGCGTGTTGCTCTTAGTAGCATTAAGTGCAGGGCTTGGAAGTCTCACCTTGAGCGCCTCAAAGTAGGCGTAGATAACATTAGGGGAAGCCAGCTGCTTCTGCCAGTTCTAGAAGAATAATATGTTCTTCCCTTCCTCAGGCATATCCACTCGCACAGCAGTTTGCCCTATCCTCATACACTTAGGTTTGTGCTCAGATAGCAGTTTATCAGTGGTTGAACAATTTAGGTAGAACTTGCGCTCTTTATGTTTACTCTGATCATACAGCTAACGGTTCAGATTTTGATTTGCGTGTAATGAAACTTACCATCCTCCTCAATCAGCATGAGGTTTATACGTGGACCAGTCTGTTTATTGATGTGGTGTATGATAGTGGCCTTCACATCCCAGCCAAAGTCGTTCAAGGCTACTTTACCATGCTTTTCTACCTTCTCAATATGCGACACTGATGTTGGATATTCTACGCCTTTACCTTCCAACAGGGCTAACAGCCGCTGATTATTATATTTTGATGGTCGCTCTGGGTGTTTAGCAACCGGGTGCAGAGCCGATTCAATATAATATAGAATGCAGGAGTCGTGTGTGCTTTTTATGTTTATGATTGCCATCTTACCCGCCAGCGCACTAGGCAGCGACAAGTAGACACCATCTTTTAATGGCTGACAGTTGGCAATATCAATCTACAGAGTTATGACTACCTCATACTCCCAACCGGAACCTTTATTGGTCCACTTCTCTAACCGCTCTAAGATGTTAGCAATATTCTGGTCCAGCGCATCTTTAATATCTTCTGAGGAGAGAACCACCTGCTGATTATTACGCAATACAGGCTCAACATACTCAGTGCTACCATCATCGGTGCCCACTTAGACTTCTAGAACTTGAGAGGTGGAGGTGACACCCCAGCCTTTAATCTTGCAAATATCTCACTGTATACGCGGTTAAATTCATTACGCTTGTCAAGTGCTTGGAGTGCGACCTTAGAGGGTGGGTAGGCTGGTTTAAAACCGTGAATTGTAACATGATCGTTTTGGGCTTTACGTGCTCATGTATTGTGAGCCATGTTTAATATATACTCTCATTTGTTTAATTGAAAATTTATTACTGTATAAAAAAGAAGAAGCTGACTTAAACCTTGTTGACAACCACAACGACTAGACAGCGTGCGGACTTTGACCTTGTTGACTGTGCCAAGTTCTACAGGAGGGGCACAGTGTGATTTCTTCTAGCGGATCTTCTAGCATACACCATGAAAAGGGCGATGCCTCCAAAACATTTCATACTATCAATACCCTCGATATGTGACTGATACACTTGTCAAATTTGGCATTACAAAACATTTTGTAAATATAATTGTAGCAAATCATGGCCTTTTTTACTGTTTTGTTATGCATAACGAGAGCAGAAAAGAACTTTAAAATATACATAGAAAACATATGTACACCAGGACCATTATCTGCACTGCATGCACTGTGAATAAATGTATTGCACCACATAATGTAAACTGGCAACTTGATTGAATATTGCATATTTAGCAGATAAATTGGAAAAAAAAATTATGCTCAATGATTATAAGTATAAGGACTGAAAACAAAATACTGAACCTAAGATCTGAGAAAATCATATGACTATATATGTGAATAATAACTAAAAATCACAATTCATATTTTGCCTGTGATCAGGAATAAACATGCCCATGAGTGCTAGTGAAATGACAAAGTTCACAAATAAAGCAGTAAAAAGAAAAGAACAATGACAATGAACAAATAAATAAAGAGAAAATTTGGTCTGAAGCATTCACATGGATTGGGATAAAAACAAATTCTTCGAAGGTGCAGTAAAGCTCAACTTGAATAATGTGAGTTATAAGACTAGGCTGGATCTGACTTTCTTTTAGATTCTTCTGTGATCTCTTGTGTCTCAATGCTTGTTAGAAGTCCCATTATCTCAGGACTGTATTTATTTCCCACAACTGGAAGGCTATAAGAGTGTGAGATCACCAGGTTTAGGCCACTGCTGTGTCCACTGCAGTGTACATATACTGCCTTCGGGGCTACTTTCATGATCCTAGCATGAACACCAACACGATCACTTCTCATTGAGGCAGCACCATCATAACTGTTGCCCCTCATATTTCCACTAATGCTGACTTGATTTCCTCAGCTAGGCGATATCCCGTGATTCTCGGCGGTCGTGTATATTGGAGGAGTTGTTCATCATGATTTGACATTATTTTGAACAATGCAAGGGAATTTCCTGGGTTGCAGCAGCGTGTAAACCCCCCACCCCCACCCCAGCAAGGCAAGACATTGCTTACCACAAAACAGGACATATTCTGCAATGCATTTTACAATATGAGTATTTCTACTGATGTTTTCAGCTCTTCTGTTGTTCTGGAGTACAGACAAAACCATTTCAGGTCTCTCAATACTTAGGATAAAGTTCACTGCATTTATCACAGCGTCATTGTGGTACTTCAACTGTGAGTGGTGGTTTACCTTGGGTTTTTTAAGATGTATTTTTTTTATGATATGTTTGCCGCAGATAGCCTTTTTACAGGTTCATGATGACGATAGGCTATCAGAGCGGACTTCGCTCAACTGTTCGGTCGTCTACGATCGTCTCAACAATGATTGTTCTAGATGGTTGGCAAAGTTGCCCAAAACTACAATTAACAAAATAACCGCGCCTTCGAAGAGTTGTGTACTCTTTCGAAACTCGCGGTATAGGTATTGTTACGTGTTCTCTCGGGAACCTCAGAGTTCCATTTGTACATAGACAGTTTCTGTTGTACGGTGACATCGTTGTTTTATCCTCGTCTACGGGTGAATTAGATGGCGTTCTCTCGTTGATGTTAAAATTCAGCGAGGGCACCCCATAGTGAGCTCCCTATGGCATAAGCAAAAAGAAGAAAACCTGCATCTGAAAAACAAAATTCGTACGCCCATCAACGTCAAGAACGTTGGCATTTGAATCAAGATGGGCACGAAGCGGGTGGCGGTGATTGGAGCCGGCGTGAGCGGTATAGCAGCGACCAAGGCCTGCTTAGAGGAGGGTTTGGAGCCTGTAGCATTTGAAAAAGAATTTGATATCGGAGGAATCTGGCACTACACCCCAGACGAAGATGGCAAACGAATTTGTACATATGATAAAGTCATCATGAACTCGACAAGACTAACAAGTATCTACAGTGATCTCCCCAATACTAACAACTCTGATCCATTGTATATTGGTCACAAGAAGTTTCACGAATACCTCAACCGATATGTTGAGCGTTTCAATTTGAGGGAATATGTCGAATTCGGGTCGGAGGTCATTCAGGTGCAGAATACTGAGGTCATGGGAAGGAAGTGGAAGGTGATTTGGAGAAAGTCGGGAGAAGCGGACTGTAAAGCAGATTATTTTGATGGAGTGATTGTATGTAACGGCCGATACAACAAACCATGTATACCCGACATCCCGGGATTGAAGGAGTTCAAGGGCAAGGTCACTCATAGTGGGCATTTCCGGACTAGTAAAGCGTTTGAGAACAAGCGCGTTCTAGTAATAGGTAGTCGTCTTTGCATCGGTGCAAATAAGACATTTCAATCAAAGTAAATAGCCATGGTACAAATGAACACGTTGGTGCACGTGACCTGTTTCAGGGATTGGGAATTCCGGCGCTGAATTGGCCTGTCAGCTTGGTGACGTCGCATCGGAGGTAAGCTGCGTAATGGCGCCACGATACGTTCTTGTGACTATATAAGATTACCAAGAGAATCACTATTTTACTGTGAAATGTTTCCACCCTCATATTTTCCATTTGCCCGGCTATAATAATGACTCCATCCCCAATCATCAGGTTTTCAAATGAACGGTGCTGTTTGATATCAGGTGCTGCTTTCTTCGAGTAGTGGCGCGTGGATACTGCCTCGTGTTTTCCCCTTCAACATGCCTTTCGAATCAGTTGTTGGCAGTCCCTTCATCAATAGTTGGATGCCTACCTCTCTCTTTATCCGTCTCTTTGAGATGTACAGCCGAGCATCTGTGGACAGTGACGCGCTCGGTATCGCTCCAGACAAACCGTACGTTTGGGGTCAGTTAATTACCATCTTTAAAGCGTTTTTGTCGTATCTTAACAATTTTATTGCTTTCTGTATGTTCAAGGTTGCACAAAAAGCTCCCAACTGCATGTGAAGACTTCAAATCAAAAGTAGCCTTCGGAAAGGTAAAGTTAACAGGGAGTGTGGTGAAAATTAACTCAACCCACGGGTTCTTCGAAGACGGCTCCAAACGCGCTATTGATGCCATCGTCCTTGGCACTGGGTATGAGCTGGACTATCCCTTCCTGGAAAAGAATCTTCTGCCTTATTCGAGCGAGGGGTTGCCCTCTTCTTTCATGCACATGTTTCCAACGGAGCCAAGCAAAGAAGGCCTCTGCTTTGTTGGGGCAGTGACTATTGCAGCGCCGGCCACGATGTTATTTGAATTGCAAGCCAGGTCGTGTGCAGCTGTTTTAGCAGGTAGGTTTGTGAATATAAGTTTGCTGAGTATGTACAATGTAGTCTTCGCGGTAACAAACATTGGTAGAGGAACTTTTGTTGATGTTTATTAGTTACAGTATATCGTATTTAGTGCGCGGTTAACGTGTTAGTTGCCATGAGCAGCGACTCTGGATTAGCTGTTACATTTATCAGTTACAACAGTTTTATTACGAGACGATGATTTACATATCGGTGATCAGTAATCATATTTTTGTAACTTCTATTAAGGTCGAATAGAATTACCAACGCAAGGGGAAATGGAAAAATGGGTACGTGATGAGTTCTCTGGCTGTGACACAGTTGTACAGAAGGGAAATGCATACTTCCAACCCGTGAGTGAATTATGCTTCTTATTGTACCGTTCCACATGTAACTTAGCCAGATGGTCCATTCCTATGATCTCCCTCCATATGCGGCACGGAGTAACACTATCCACAGGCGAATTTAAGGGGAGGGGGCGCTCTTTCGGCGCAATACAATTACACATATTAAAATGTATAATGGAATGCACCATTGTAACCTGATAATTCAAGAATTCAAGACGTCAGAGGAAGGACATCTGTTTCCAAACAAGCCCCGCCCCTTCGCAGCTAGGCATCCAGCACATCGTCTTCGGCATTGTTGGTTGGCTCCCAAAATCTGTTGTCTTGTAATGGGTCCGCCCATGCTTTCAGATACCCCAAGGGGTGATAATATCAGAAAAATATTTAATGCGTTCGTCGATATTGATGAACTGTCAATGAATATGTGCTCCAAGTATAAACAGCATGAAAAGAGTTTCCTCATTATTGGAAATCGTTATGATGGCCCATCACTTACCGTTATGCCGACACGGTTCCACCTTTTGGATGTCCATGCCGCTGTTATTTGTTTTTTCTTTGTAGCTAAGCTGGATCAAAGTACAAGAAGAGCTTGCCAATTTCCTTGGAGTACACCCGAGACCATGGAGAACACTTCTCACAGATTTCAAACTGGGGAAGGCGCTGCTTTTTAGCATACCAACCGCTTCATCTTTTCGTCTGAATGGTCCTCACAAATGGGCAGGAGCTCGCCAAGCTGTAATCCAAGCTGGGCCAGATCTCAAGATGGCCATGTCAACTTTGCACCGAGGCAATAGCTATGGTGGTGTTTTTCTGATGGAGCTCGTGAAATGGTTGGCAGTGATGGGCGTGGCTGGAGCGACCCTGCTCTTAGTGATTGGTATTCTGCTGGGCAAATTCGTCTTCTGAATTAAGGGCTGAGAAAAGAGCCACAATAGAAAAGGCACGGGTCTGTTTTCATCAGCACCTCAATGTTACGCACGGTTAAACCCAGCCTTATTGATTCCACGCGGAAACTTTAGTAAACACGTTGCCCGATTAACAGACCTAACCACTACCTGTTAGGTCTGGCGTTTGGCCTAGTCAAAATGTGGTGGACAACCAAAGATTAATCTCACTGCCTTTCATAGTTAAACAAATACAAATATCATGTTATTCTTAAACATTTTACGGTGCTGACTGAAAAATCCTGATCGTCATCAATCTTCAATATAAGCTCAAGTGAATTAAAAGACCTATCGCAAACATTAACGCTGCTCCTTTTATCGCCATAATTGTTTCGGATACCAAAGTACGTTATGACGAAATTGCTTCGTTTTCACATTGACTTGAGCAGTTACATTTGTGGACGATATTCCGCTTCGATTTTGTTTTCCACGGATATTTACAAGTGCTATGTATAACAGCTTTCCTACAAATTCAGCGAACAAGGTAACCAACAATTGAATCGAAAAAATGACATCCGTATGGCTATTTCAAATGGATAAAGAGTAGGTCGAAGAAATATTTCATGATTGACCAGTCCACCACATTTGGCTTGGCATGAGGTAGGCCTCTGCTGCAGACATAGAGGCCTACTGTAGGTCTAGTAAACACGAACCAATGAACACCTCCTGCTCCATGGACTTGCGTGATTTTATCTGGCGTCATATTAATTACATTACTGACTTCATTTGCAAACTAATTATTTGTCTAATAAACGTGCACTATATCGAAGCCATTTATGCATCTTAGAATTTTGTTTTGATAACTCAATAAGCTGTAAAAACTTTTCTAAGATTCGTTTAAATCCAGTATTACATTGAAGGTGATGTCATCCATATGTCTGTCTGTATGTATGTATGTATGTATGTATGTATGTATGTATGTATGTATGTATGTATGTATGTATGTATGTATGTATGTATGTATGTATGTATGTATGTATGTATGTATGTATATGTTATGTATGTATGTATGTATGTATGTATGTATGTATGTATGTATGTATGTATGTATGTCTATGTCTGTCTGTCTGTATGTATGTATGTATGTATGTCTGTCTGTCTGTCTATGTCTGTATGTATGTATGTATGTCTGTATGTCTGTATGTCTGTATGTATGTCTGTATGTATGTATGTATGTATGTATGTATGTATGTATGTATGTATGTATGTATGTATGTATGTATGTATGTATGTATGTCTGTCTGTCTGTCTGTCTGTCTGTCTGTCTGTCTGTCTGTCTGTCTGTCTGTCTGTCTGTCTGTATGTCTGTATGTATGTCTGTATGTATGTCTGTATGTATGTCTGTCTGTAGCTATGAATATATTTATGTATGTATGTATGAATCTATTTGTGTATGTACACAAGACGAGTATATCCAGAGTAAAACTGAATGAGGAGCATTGAAAGTTCTCTATAGTGTAGAATAATCTAAAAAAGTTCACTCAATTAAATAAAGAAACACTATGTGTATCCAAATTTCATTGATTCAACATAAGAATATACACCAAACATGATAGGTATATTCTATCCACTCTGCGTCAATGAATAAGTACTAACCTACGATTTTGCAGTGTATTGTTCGGTGGCAGTCTTGCTGTTATCCGACTCTCAACCATCACAGATCCTTATGGGTGGCTGTTGTGTTAAGTGATACAACATAAAATAGAGAAAACTGCTTGGGAGGTGTACCTATATTGTGTCAAACTCCCGGCCTGCAATGAGGCCCAAAATGTTTATATATATATATATATATATATATATATATATATATATATATATATATATATATATATATATATATATATATATATATATATATATATATATATATAATATGCATCTAGATATATATATATATATCATATATATCTATATGTATATATATGTATATATATATATATATATATATATATATATATATATATATATATATATATATATATATATATATATATATATATATATAAAATCCTGATTCCAGGTTTAAGTGGACCGCATAGCACGAAAATGTCTAAGGGCGACCATCATTTTAAGGAGACCGAACATTACAATGGTTACTCGTGACTCATCAGTGTGTCGTCCTTGTGTTTTACTCACGCCCCTCCTTTATCAATTTAGAGGCTTGTTTTATAGAGAAATTATTGTATTTAGGATCATATTCATGTTATTATGCGATAAACTTTGAAGTTGCCGGGAACTTGTATTTATGACAATCGGTAAAAACACATGTTTCAATTAATTTAGTTATATATATATGTTTTTCATGTTTCTTTTTTTATTAACTTCTTTTAAATGAATAACATACCGTTATACGATTCAACAGCCCGTTTTTAGTGTCTCTGTCATATCGCTCAGTGCGGGCCTGGGGGCGCTTGAACTAGGCATCCTTGTTATTTGTTGTGTTTTAGAGAGTGGGGTTGGTGGCTATGGTCTTAGCGCTGACCGGGAGGCGTATTTTCATCAACTGGTCGCGCATAGCAATCGGAGGCCCGACATAAAAAACAGTCCCCTGTTTCTTGTCTGGTTGTTTGCATCCCTGTAATGGTTAAAGTGCAAGTAACGTCTTTTTTCAACTCCTAAACGAAAATTTAATAGGTGTATATCAACCTGTGAAAGACGTTTCCGACAATATTTTCGTCAATTGATGTAATTTTGTCGGGTTTTTCCAATATATCCCTCGATTTTTTCGGACCGTTTTGGCATAACGAAAAACGACGGCCATTGGCTCCTGAGTTTGTGACGACATATGTCACCGTCCAGCCGGATAGCGCAGTCATTTCCTCGTTTGTTAACATGAGAACTGTGGTAGGTGTGAGCCCCGGGGGGGGGGGGGGGGGGGGGGGGGGGGGTCACTTAAGTGTATAGAGGTAGTATATATGTGCCGCACGACGGTGTATGTTTTTTCGGCCTCTCGACTTGTACGACGGGTTTTTGGGCCTCATACTTGTACGACGGGGTATGTTTTTCAGCCTCAATCTGTACGACGGGTTATACATTCGCATAATACCTTGTACGACGGGGTATGCTTTTGGCCATTTTGACCTTGTACGACGGGTTCGGGTTTTCGAGGTCCCGCGGCACACCCCTATCCAGAACAAGGCCAAGTGCCCCCCCCCCCCCACCCCGGGGTGTGAGCAGTATCGTATTTTATAATGTCATCATGTACATCATATACCGCAACGAATCCCATCATTTCATGTGGCTTAGAATATATTAAATTGTGACAAACTTCTGTTATGTAGTGTGAAAACGTCAACCAAAGGGGGCCGAGCTATAATACAGGCAGTGCTGGAACACAGAGATGCACCTCGTTTTCAGGCCCGTTTCATGGTTATCAATGATTGGTTAAACATTCGCCTGTCCTGTATCTTTTCTTGTGCTTTTATTTGATTTAATGGTAAAACGTTATCGCAAATGAAAACTGCTACGACATTCAATGGGCATTTTATTCGATATTTCGTTTTTGCAATAAATCGAATATAATTTCAATAAATTGTATTCTCCTTGTCAACAGATTGATGTTACTGGTTTTGGGAGCCGATACCTCTCCAGTGAGTTGTACAGAGGGACTTCTGGCCCGGAACCCAAGTTCGGTGCCATATGTTTATGGCTACATATATCAAAGGCCTTCAAAGAGTTCAAGGCCATACACGAGTTTATCTTGTCCTTATTAGGTCTATATTTATTACTTACACCTAGTACAGTGCATAACTGCCATCATATTTTGCTTTTATTATATGTGAAAGGAGCGAAATGTCGTCATCTTTCTCATATACTGACAACTCAGGTAGCGATGATCTGGATTACAGCAGTGAGTGTTCTTCACGCCAAGAGGATGAACTAGGAGCCTGTGGGGGCATACAGCCATACAGGGTTGAGCCTCCAGCTAGGACAAGGCCAGCAAATTCTCCCCAAATAGAAGAGGACTTGAGCCGACTGGGTAACAGCACTTGATAATGGCACAATCCAAACAATTTCCAACCATTTGCAGATATTTTATTCTTTATTTTACAGTTGTCCTTAAGTCTTGCTTCCATAAGTTCTCGAGAAAGTAAAATGTATGGGTGTGGCCGGTATTTCAGCGCACCCAGGATTTGCCTCGGGGTGCCTGTGTGCCCGAACACTAGAAACAGCATATAGTGTTTATTGCCAGAGGTACAAGAAGAAGCATGCTACTCAGCATGAATGAGTATACCAAAAAATGGTCTGGTTCAGATGATACCCGATGAAACTGAAAGAAAAGTTGTAAAGATCTCTTTATATTGCAGGTTATTCCGATTCACAGCATATCGGCTGTTGGTACAGTGGTGCTGGGGGTATCTAGTCAGACATCACAGAGTGCCACTGCCTGCCTGTGTTATACTAAAAATTAGAGAAGTTTTTCTCAAGGACGAATCAGTTTATGTTGGTTTCAAACTGCCAGCATTGAAATAATAAAGGGACAAAAAAGCATACGGTCTTATTCTGTTATTTAAATTAAGCTTTGATAAAAGATATTAGATGATTCTACACACTGATGACAACCAGTAACGAAATTCAGTTAAGTGTCGTCCACCTAATTTATTATACCATATGCATAAAATGATAGGAAGCATCGATTCCAAAATCATGACATACCTGCAGGACATATCTCGTACAAAAGATGTTGTATCACTCAAAAAACGGTATGTTAACAGTCATTCAATATTTTTGTGGCAGGATATTTTATCCATCCTGTGTCATTGCACATCAATCATCATGATTGAATTTCGTGGGCACATTATACAAGTAATGCTTATTAAATTCTGCTCACAACTACCACAAATATCTGGTTCTTATTCACTTGTCTGTGATAATGGAAATGGCAAAATATATACACCAGTCCAACATATATATTTACAAGATTAGTTCTCAGCAAACCACAACGAGGAAGCATATAGCAGTTTTTGAGTTTCACCACAGCTTAGCTTACCTTAGACCCATTTAACTTTCCTATTAAGACTTTAAGCCATGCACATGCTGGATGATTTGAAAATTAAAATGGTTAATATTGTTGTTAAACATCGCTTTCAACATCAGAGGTCATATCGTGACGGTAACCTCACCAATGATGGTTAAGATGATGGGCCGGCAGATGTGGTCTAGCAGCGTGGGTGTTTGTCTAGCTGCTCGAATGTGGCAAGTTTAAATCCTACTGTGTGTTATGCACGGTGGTGCCATTTGGGTGATAGCATATTAAACTCCAATGTCTGTTCGTCATCATACATCACCAGTTTGAAATGACCTTGGATGTTGAAAGTGAATTTCATCCCTAATATTTACCAATGGGCACCAACCACCAATATAATGCTTCTTCCGCCACCATCAACTCCATCACCACCCCTTCCCTACCCCATCACCACCACCACCATTCATCATCACCTTTACAGACCTTGCGTTATAATCGGGCTTACGCAGCAATAAACGTTCGCATCCATTCGTATCGGATCCTCTGTCAATTTGTATTCAATATCCCATAATCACTCCTGAAACTACACGTCTACCTTTTATTGGCTTACCACAGACAGGCCGATCACAGCGTGGCCTATGTATGAACAGTTATAAAAATAAAAACGGGTAGCACTTCCTCAGAGGCGACCCGTCAGTGTTCCGATTCGCAAAGATCCGATTCGCAAAGATCCAATTCGCAAAGATCACCAGCTAGTTTTAAAGCGTGTTTTTGCTTTACTTACTGATTTTGTTTTTGCCACATCTTATTGGATTATATTTGCGATTGTCAGCTCAGTTTACAAAGGAATGACTTCGCATACGGATCGTGTGGTGCTATTGATACACACGGCAGGTGTGTGTCAAGGTCAGTTGAAATGGGAAGTTATGATTGAGGCTGGCGAGGGTCAAGCGGGTGTTCCTGTTGTGAGGGAAGACACTGGGTTAGGCTATGATGACGTCAGAGGTGAGTGTAACAGAGGATGAGTGTTGGTGACGTCACAATGGGAGACATGGATATACCATCTTACTAATTGTAAGTAGACAAGCATTCTGATACAGAAAAACTTCCAACTTGAATGGTTTAAAGATTTCAGGTTCGATTGTTACCGTTGGAGAGGACAACTCGAGGATTTCAGCAGTTATTAATGTTCACCAAAAATTCGTTTTTTCAGACGTCAGGCGTCAAATTTATACTGAGCCTTCCTCTAGTAGCTTTGTTTGTGGTACATCCGGACTCTATTTCTATCAGTCGCTTGGCGAGGGAACGAGTCAACGTGTGTTTGATGATATATGGCGGTTCGATATTAGGTAGGAATCAAATCAATAGGAGTTATAAGGGAATAATTCCGGTTTGCTGTACCGGCATTTCGTAGAAATAATCAGCGAACAACTACGGCATCCACCCGGCTGTCTGACTACTCGATGCAAGTCTTATACGTATGTTTTCTAGTCGGTTGATTCAGGACCGAGTCATGGGAACGACTGAGCGACACACACAGACCGAGCTACTACAGGTACTTATATCAATGTTGCAAAACCGATCAGTCTGTCGGCGCTCAGAAACTCTCCTTCGGGATTCAAGTTTCTGCGCTCATGGCTCTATATGGCGAACAATTGCAGTGTGCAACGCCTGAATATGGAGGAATGACGTGCAACAATGCCTGTATGAGAGAGCCTTCAACAACGACTTGTTGACATTGGGTCTCGAACTAAGTATGCTGTTCTTGGGCGAATCATATGCAGATATAGAGTCTCTTATCGGTTGCCCTATGTCACCGGCGGGTATGGATTCATTTGCACTGGGTGTTTCAGGTGAGTCGAGGTCAATCTGCTTAACCACACTTGACCTCTACTATCTCAAAGTTAGGAATCTAACAAATGTTCATTCTTATTGAAAATTCCCTAGGTCGTTTTCGAACTAGGATTTCTCTGAATATCCAAACAGAACAGGCTCTTGACGCATTGTATTGGAGGTAAGGGAATGGTATATTCAGGAAACATAATAGGTTCGTATGTAGACGTATGCTATGCTAAGGTTATAATATTCTTGTGGGCATCTTCAGCAGCTGTGATGTTCAATTAAATCTCCATCCAAATCTGAAACATTTCTATCTTAGCCGTGCAGTTAATATGAAGTTCATCTCTATAATTGGTCGTTTATGCAAGAATACATTTATTTTGATAAACCAAATTCACTAATACACTAGTAAAATTGGCTGGTTATTTATAATTAATAGCTAACCTTACGTTGGTACATTTGGAAACTTTTATGTCGATCATTGTGCGTGTTGGTATGAATCTAGCTCAAATTAGATTCGATATTATGATAGCAATGTAAACTAGTGGTTGACCAAGTTTCATGATTCAGGATGACATCTGGATTAAATTTTATTGTCGTTTCCACATCCCCTGTATTCACGTAGTAAACAAACCAAGCTTCGTCGTTTGGCGGGTGTAATTAATTAGCAATGTTCCGCTCTATAACAATAATATCATTAAGATCCTCGCAAAGACACCGAATAAACACAAAGCAAAGCATTGGATTAAAGACGATATTGATTTATTTCTGGCTAAAATACCAATGACCGATTTGAAATACCATTTAAATTTGTTGGTTGTCTGTCGATAAACTGTCTTAGTCATAAGCGGGACAACTTCATGACGACGTTGCTCTGAAGCATTTTCATAACCAACAGATTCTCACCCTGAAATCCATTTCCCTTTTCACCTGTCTGTTGCATTGTTACCGGTAAACCACACAGGATTTCAAAGCCTGATCCTTGCAACATACGAATACTACATTCATCGTGTGGAGAAACTTCAGACAAAATTACCCGAAAGCCATTTTTCTCGGCAAACTCACAGCAGAGGTTACAGAAATCTTTCCCAACCCCTCTGCCTCGGTAATGTTCATCCACATATATAAACCCCCCGATGACAGCGCCATCTCTATTTCGGGCAAAAGCACTCGGACTGTAGATGGCCGCTGCGATGACAGCGCCATCCAAACTGCGGGCAACAAACACTCTGTTTTTCTTCATACTGTCTTCCAAGTTCTCCATGTGGTTCGGGTAGTGTGAATTCTTTTCTGTAGCCTCTTTGTCGAATTCTTGCATTCTTTCTGCTAAATCACATATCTCATCACCATATGCTAGATCCAGGAAGACTTGAATTCCACCGACTTTGGCCTTGCGCGTGACAGATCTGTTGGACGTATTGTACAGCTGGCCTGGAGATAAGAGGATGGATTCAATAGCGATCTCAGATGATTCTGGAATCGCGTCATAACACTCGCTGCTGCAGACATCGCATTATCTTTTATGCATCGTCGTGGTCGCTGCAACACAATGATTCGTTCATATAATTTACCAGTTTCACAAAGCACGTGAGCAATCTCAAGCCAGGCCCAAATAAAATAGTTAAAGTTGGTCACTTACTCGTGTTCTGGTCTTCCGGCCCTTCATGATTATATCGGTCGAGAAAAAATAAATGATTCAAACTGATCAGGTTTGAAGTTGGACAGATCAATTATTGCAGGTGTATTTCAGAGTGTTCAAGCTGTGTTTTATGCCGTTGATATCGAAGCACGACAGCGTTATCGTTTCAGTTCAATGTATAGACTTGTCTGTGGTCTCCGTTTCCAAGTTCCAGTCGTCTCTAACCTCTGTATCTCGTCACCAGCGAGGAACTGCGAGTTTCTGCTTCAGTCAATACTTATATTGACCTGGCGGTGTTGTTTTCGAACATTCCGTTCGACAATGCGGACCGCATTGGTATTTCACATCGGATAGCTTATCAGCTACCACACCCGGTGGGTGGCCTTACAGATCGACCACCCGCCAAGACTCATGGTATGATACATCGCTCTCATCTACACTCCACACCCCTTATGTAACAGTAATTGCAACACGTCTTTTGTAACACCAATGATTTCACTGTGGTTGTTGTTGCTGTTTCTACTGCTTGTAGGGTGCACTTTGGGTGTTGTTGCTGTTTCTACTGCTTGTTGGGTGCACTTTGGATGTTGTTGCTGTTACAACTGCTTGTTGGGTGCACTGTGGATGCTGTTGCTGTTTTAACTGCTTGTTGGGTGCACTGTGGATGTTGTTGCTGTTTCAACTGCTTGTTGGGTGCACTGTGGTTGTTGTTGCTGTTTCTACTGTGGAAATTGCCTGATTCACATTCAGTTAAAAGATCTAAATTATCATTACCTACCACATAATTACAAAAGGTTCACGTCATATGCCATTTTTTAGACACACCTAAACTGGAATTGTCAGAACTGACAATCATAAATAAACCTTGTGATAATACTAAAGAGTTAATAGTTTCGCTAAGAGGGCTCACTTCGAATGGCTCTGCAGTGATCGCTTCCCAAATTATAATGCACTGCAATCGTAAGGTGGCGCTACCGTGACATAAACAAAAGCACATATGAGTATTAGGCTGACGTTACTGCGATCGATGAGAGCGGAGCGAAAATAACAAGTACGCTATATCAATAAACGTCAACTTTAGTATTGTCTGGTTTGGGGTAAACCTATCGAAAACAGCTCGCCGCTCACAGCGTCCGCGCAGTTTGCATCCTCGATCTTTCATGTCCGCGCTGAAGATGATGATTGCCAATAACTGTCTGGGGGGAGGGAATTGGCCTGGGTTCGACATCAACATTTGTTGGCTTATCAGGGACATGTGATAGTATCGAAAAACGAGTTCAAAGCTACACCAAGCTGTGTGGCGATTATGAAATTACACTAAAGACCCCTCCGTCGTCGGGCGACGATACCATGTAATTTACAACAATAGCACATGGGACTGTTGATTCAACGTCTCGGGGCTCTGTGTCTATTAAAGATAAGGAGCCATCCGATTGGTCGAGGCGACCACGGCTCCAAATTAAACAGTGAATTCCACGTTGTTTTAAGAGACGCTATGACAAGACGCTAGGACAAAACGCTTCGGTTCACAGGTGGCATCTTCACGTATTTCCTCGGGCAGAAGGCTTGACTTATCGCTCTTAGCGTAGCTATAACCTCCTAGCTGAAACTGCACTTGTACTAGCAATATAAAACTGTTATCTTCTAGATGTTGGATCGGAATGGTCTCAAGCCACCAAAGGTTTTTACATCTGATAGCTTATCAGCCACCACTTGACCACCCGCCAAAGATGATGATAGTATAGATTTCAATTAAACCTACGCACCATGCGCTTATGTAAAAGAAGTAAATAATTGGACTTCATTTGTACCTCGTCAAAAAGACAATTACTGATTGGAAATACAGCTGCAGCGAAGGGATTCTCTGTGATGTGCAACCAATTACACAACACACTGTGACAAAGGAATGTGAGCATTGGCCGCTGTCTAGGATAATCCAAAGCGGATTGTAATATTATGTACACTTACATTATTGCTCTATATTTGGTAGCTAATTCCATCAGATGGCATTTAATCACAATGTACTGATATGATAAATGATTCGTATATAGGTTGCATTCGTGTCGAAGTCGATTCTTCCTTTCTTACTGAATGTTGGCCCTATTTTGTTGCTTCCTCTACACGAGTAAATATACCGTTTTTAATCCAACTTAACAAACGATATTTCTAGGCTGCTCAAACACACCGACCCAACACAAAAAAAATACTCATGGTGAATTGAACTTCGGGTTTCTATCACCTCATATTTAAATATTAAACTGAAACTTTCAACACATGAAAAAACTAAGACCCCAAGTTTGAATATATGATTGATACATATCGACTCGACATATTATGGGCATGGGGTCTTTACTGACATGGTCCAAAGCATACCCATGCACCAAGCAATGTAAAAATATGATCTTGAAGGTGTTGGATGGGAATGGTCTCAAGCCACCCAATCCCCTCCCACAAGGACTAGAATCAATCCAAATTAAGCACGTAGTTCAGAACTGCGGGTTATGCTTTCAGTAAGGAACCAGATATAAGGTTGGAACTGAGAAAACAATCCCAATAAGGGATACGGTTTGTGTATCAATCACAGAAGAAATATATAACATGTGACTTTATTAGTCAATGTGATGAACAATAAGACCACTTGTCATTTAGAACATTTGAGAACATTTAAATGTAAGCTCATCAAAGCCTTGTCTTAGAAGAATGAAACACAGTGAAACACAAGATCGGTATGGCCAACATCACGAATGATATCAGGTTGCAGACATGAACATTATAACATGGTGTATCAACAATATTCATGGATACAAATGAGTCGTTATGATTCAGCCCACTAAAGAGAGACTATTGTTCATAAATATTTGCAACATGCGAAATAGAACACACGTATTGTCAAATAGAGCCGTAAAAATAACGGAATGTCTGTTATGCATCATGTAGGGTAAAAGCAGGAATTGTTTTTTGGCAGGGGATCTCTATCTAAGCAACATGCAACCACTCCCTCGCCTCGAACTACGATGATCATTGGCTCGGAGAGTGGGTTGTCTGTCGATAAACTGTCTTAGTCATAAGCGGGACAACTTCATGACGACCTTACTCTGAAGCATTTTCATAACCAACAGTTTCTCACCCTGAAATCCATTTTTCTTCATATCTGTCTGTTGCATTTTTACCGGTAAACCACACAGGATTTCAAAGCCTGATCCTTGCAACATACGAATACTGCATTCATCTTGTGGGGAAACTTCAGACAAAATTACTTGAAAGCCATATTTCTCTGCGAACTCACAGCAGAGGCTACAGAAATCTTTCCCAACCCCTCTGCCTCGGTAATGTCCATCCACATATATAAACCCCCCGATGACAGCGCCATCTCTATTTCGGGAAAAAACACTCGGACTGTAGATGGCCGCAGCGATGACAGCGCCATCCAAACTGCGTGCAACAAACACTCTGTTCTTTCGCAAACTGTCTTCCAAATTTTCCATGTGGTTTGGGTAGTGTGAATTCTTTTCTGTAGCCTCTTTGTCCAATGCCTGCATTCTTTCTGCTAGGACGCATATCTCATCACCAGATGCAAGATCTAGGAAGACTTGAATTCCACCGACTTTGGCCTTGCGCGTGTCAGATCTGATGGACGTATTGTACAGCTGGCTTGGAGATAAGAGGATGGATTCAATAGCGATCTCAGATGATTCTGGAATCGCGTCATAACACTCGCTGCACGCAGACATCGCGTTATCTTTTATGCATCGTTGTGGTCGCTGCAACACAATGATTCGTTCATTAAATAAACCAGTTTCAAAATTCATAATTAAGTTGATCAATATTTAGAGGATGAATGTTGCTTATGAAATGTCCGCAATCTTAGTGAAGTTAAATAGTTAAAGTTGGGCACTTACTCGTGCTCTGGTTCTCCTGCCCTTCATGATTATATCGATGGTGAAAAATAAATGATTTCTATTTGGTCTCGTATCCTGCTGATCAGCTTGAAGTTGGACAGATTATTTATTACAGGTGTATTTCAGAGTGTTCAAGCTGTGTTTAATGCCGTTGATATTGATGTACGACAGCGTTATCGTGTCAGTTCATTATGTAGACTTGTCTGTGGTCTCTTTCTCCAAGCTCCAGTCGTCTCTGAAATATATGTCTCGTCACCAGCGAAGAACTCTACTGTGCTTTTCCGCAACAGACAATTCTTATATTGACCTGGCGGTGTTGTTTTCGAACATTCCGTCGACTCAGTAGACAATGGGTTCCGCGTTGGAGGTATTTCACATCTGATAGCTTATCAGCCACCACTTGACCACCCGCCAAGGATGATGATATCATAGATCTCAATTAAACCTTCGCACCATGCGCTTATGTAACTCAGCTATTGCAACACGTGTGTTGTTTCCACTGTGGCTGTTATTCCTGTATCTTCTGCTTCGTTGTGGTTTTTTTTTTGCGATGGCAGTTGATAACAATATCATTAACTTGAATCCAAGCTTCTCATTGAGACCCTTCTTAAACCCCTTAATGATGTCATTCGGCCATAAAGAGTTAAATCATAAATAGATACAGTTGACTTTGTTTGTGAATTACACATAGAAATTGCCTGATTCACATTAAGTAAAAAGATACTGTATTAACATTCCCAGTTGATAACAATTGTGAAATAGATAGTCACCAAGATGGGAATACCGTCCAATCAGCTGCTTTTACAGTCCGTGAGAGGGTTTTAGAGATTAAGGTGTAGGATGGAACTTAATCCCATATAGTTATTGTGATGGAAATCAGTCCTAGAAATGCAGTCAGATTACATGGAATGGAATGCCATTCCATACCAGAATCATTTCTGCCCATACGATGTATTTGCTATTCATTCTGTGATGATATCCTATATTTTGATGTTTAACTGAGAATACATTTATATCTGTAAACATAAATTTAATATCATTGGTTTGATTGACTAGTGCAGTTGAGGTACACAATTACGTTGTGAGGTTTTATTTAGCGATGTTGATATTGATAAATGTAAAAGTATGAGGCTGCTTGAAGTTAGAATCGTTGTATGATTGCAATGTGCACCAATGCTCTACCAAAGTCCCTATCTAAGGATTATATATGGGTTTATTGCTAGTCAATCACTGCTATTCCCATATCCTTGCTTGCAAGGAGCAAAGTAACCAAGCAATGTTCAGCCCTGTAGCACGAGAACTATTGAAATCCCTAAAAACTAAGACCCCATAGATTGAATATATGATTGATACATATGGACTCGATATATCATTGGAATGGGGTCTTTACTGACATGGTCCAAAGCAGCTCAAGGTCACACACACTCCACACTCCAGCTCAAACGCACCGACCCAGGACAAAAAGAAACACTCGTAGTAAATTTGAACTTCCACCAAGCAATGTAATAATATAATATTGAAGGTGTTGGATGGGAATAGTCTCAGGCCACCGGATCACCTCCCCCAAGAATTAGAATCAATCAAAATTTAGCACAAAGTTCAGAACTGCGCGTTATGCTTTCAGTGAGGAACCAGAAATAAGGTTGGAACTGAGAAAACAATCCCAATAAGGGATACGGTTTGTGTATCAATCACAGAAGAAATATATAACATGTGACTTTATTAGTCAATGTGATGAACAATAAGACCACTTGTCATCATGAGAACATTTAAATGTAAGCTCATCAAAGCCTTGTCTTAGAAGAATGAAACACAGTGAAACACAAGATCAGTATGGCCAACATCACGAATGATATCAGGTTGCAGACATGAACATTATAACATCTTGTATCAACAATATTCATGGATGCAAATGAGTCGTTATGACTCAGCCCACTAAACAAGGCAGGAGACTAATGTTCATAAATATTTGCAACATGCGACATATTACACACGTTTTGTCAAGAAGTACCGTCAAAATAACGGAATATCTGTTTTGTATCAAACAGGGTAATAGCAGTAATAGCTTTCTGACAGTGGCTGTCTATCTCCGCAACATGCACCACTCCCTCGCCTCGAACTACGATGATCATTGGCTCGGAGTTTGTCTGTCTATAGACTGTCTTAGTCATAAGCGGGACAACTTCATGACGACCTTACTCTGAAGCATTTTCTTAACCAACAGTTTCTCACCATGAAATCCATTTTCCTTCACATCTGTCTGTTGCATTTTTACCGGTAAAACACACAGGATTTCAAAGCCTGATCCTTGCAACATACGAATAGCACAGTCATCGTGTGGGGAAACTTCAGACAAAATTACCTGATAATCATATTTCTCTGCGAACTCACAGCAGAGGCTACAGAAATCTTTCCCAACCCCTCTGCCTCGGTATTGTTCATCCACATATATAAACCCCCCGATGACAGCGCCATCTCTATTTCGGGAAAAAGCACTCGGACTGTAGATGGCTGCAGCGATGACAGCGCCATCCAAACTGCGGGCAACAAACACTCTGTTCTTTCGCAAACTGTCTTCCAAATTTTCCATGTGGTTCGGGTAGTGTGAATTCTTTTCTGTAGCCTCTTTGTCGAATGCTTGCATTTTTTCTGCTAGGACGCATATCTCATCACCAGATGCAAGATCCAGGTAGACTTGAATTCCACCAACATTTGCCTTGCGCGTGACAGATCTGTTGGACGTATTCCACAGCTGATTCGGAGATAAGAGGATGGATTCAATAGCGATCTCAGATGATTCTGGAATCGCGTCATAACACTCGCTGCACGCAGACATCGCACAATCTTGTATGAATCGTCGTGGTCGCTGCAACAGGAGGATATGTTCATACAGTTTACCAGTTTCACAAAGCACAATGATATTGAGGATGAATGTTGTTTATAAAATGTGAGCAATCTCAAGCCAGACCCAAATAAAATAGTAAAAGTTGGGCACTTACTCGGGTTCTGGTTCTCCTGCCCTTCATGATTATATTGGTGGAGAAAAACAAATTATTTGTTAAGGTCTTGTTTCCAGCTGATCAGGTTGAAGTTGGACAGATCAGTTATTGTAGGTGTATTTCAAAGTGTTCAAGCTGTGTTACACCGACCCAACACAAAAAAAATACTCATGGTGAATTGAACTTCGGGTTTCTATCACCCCATATTTGAATATTAAACTGAAACTTTCAGCACATGAAAAAACTAAGACCCCAAAGTTTGAATATATGATTGATACATATCGACTCGACATATTATAGGCATGGGGTCTTTACTGACATGGTCCAAAGCATACCCATGCACCAAGCAATGTAAAAATATGATCTTGAAGGTGTTGGATGGGAATGGTCTCAAGCCACCCAATCCCCTCCCCCAAGGACTAGAATCAATCCAAATTAAGCACGAAGTTCAGAACTGCGGGTTATGCTTTCAGTGAGGAATCAGAAATAAGGTTGGAACTGAGAAAACAATCCCAATAAGGGATACGGTTTGTGTATCAATCACAGAAGAAATATATAACATGTGACTTTATTAGTCAATGTGATGAACAATAAGACCACTTGTCATCATTAGAACATTTAAATTTAAATGTAAGCTCATCAAAGCCTTGTCTTAGAAGAATGAAACAGTGAAACACAAGATCAGTATGGCCAACATCACGAATGATATCAGGTTGCAGACATGAACATTATAACATGGTGTATCAACAATATTCATGGATACAAATGAGTCGTTATGATTCAGCCTACTAAACAAGGCAGGAGACTATTGTTCATAAATATTTGCAACATGCGACATATTACACACGTTTTGTCAAATAGAGCCGTAAAAATAACGGAATGTCTGTTATGCATCATGTAGGGTAAAAGCAGGAATTGTTTTTTGGCAGGGGATCTCTATCTAAGCAACATGCAACCACTCCCTCGCCTCGAACTACGATGATCATTGGCTCGGAGAGTGGATTGTCTGTCGATAAACTGTCTTAGTCATAAGCGGGACAACTTCATGACGACCTTACTCTGAAGCATTTTCATAACCAACAGATTCTCACCCTGAAATCCATTTTTCTTCAAATCTGTCTGTTGCATCTTTACCGGTAAACCACACAGGATTTCAAAGCCTGATCCTTGCAACATACGAATACTGCATTCATCTTGTGGGGAAACTTCAGACAAAATTACTTGAAAGCCATATTTCTCTGCGAACTCACAGCAGAGGTTACAGAAATCTTTCCCAACCCCTCTGCCTCGGTATTGTTCATCCACATATATAAACCCCCCGATGACAGCGCCATCTCTATTTCGGGAAAAAGCACTCGGACTGTAGATGGTCGCAGCGATGACAGCGCCATCCAAACTGCGGGCAACAAACACTCTGTTTTTTCTCAAACTATCTTCCAAGTTCTCCATATGGTTCGGGTAGTGTGAATTCTTTTCTGTAGCCTCTTTGTCGAATGCTTGCAATTTTTCTGCTAGGACGCATATCTCATCACCAGATGCTAGATCCAGGAAGACTTGAATTCCACCGACTTTGGCCTTGCGCATGACAGATCTGTTGGACGTATTGTACAGCTGGCTTGGAGATAAGAGGATGGATTCAATAGCGATCTCAGATGATTCGGGAATCGCGTCATAACACTCGCTGCATGCAGACATCGCGTTATCTTTTATGCATCGTCGTGGTCGCTGCAACACAATGATTCGTTCATTAAATAAACCAGTTTCAAAATTCATAATTAAGTTGATCAATATTTAGAGGATGAATGTTGCTTATGAAATGTCCGCAATCTTAGTGAAGTTAAATAGTTAAAGTTGGGCACTTACTCGTGCTCTGGTTCTCCTGCCTTTCATGATTATATCGATGGTGAAAAATAAATGATTTCTATTTGGTCTCGTATCCTGCTGATCAGCTTGAAGTTGGACAGATTATTTATTACAGGTGTATTTCAGAGTGTTCAAGCTGTGTTTAATGCCGTTGATATTGATGCACGACAGCGTTATCGTGTCAGTTCATTATGTAGACTTGTCTGTGGTCTCTTTCTCCAAGCTCCAGTCGTCTCTGAAATATATGTCTCGTCACCAGCGAAGAACTCCACTGTGCTTTTCCGCAACAGACAATTCTTATATTGACCTGGCGGTGTTGTTTTCGAACATTCCGTCGACTCAGTAGACAATGGGTTCCGCGTTGGAGGTATTTCACATCTGATAGCTTATCAGCCACCACTTGACCACCCGCCAAGGATGATGATATCATAGATCTCAATTAAACCTTCGCACCATGCGCTTATGTAACTCAGCTATTGCAACACGTGTGTTGTTTCCACTGTGGCTGTTATTCCTGTATCTTCTGCTTTGTTGTGGTTTTTTTTGCGATGGCAGTTGATAACAATATCATTAACTTGAATCCAAGCTTCTCATTGAGACCCTTCTTAAACCCCTTAATGATGTCATTCGGCCATAAAGAGTTGAATCATAAATAGATACAGTTGACTTTGTTTGTGAATTACACATAGAAATTGCCTGATTCACATTAAGTAAAAAGGTACTGTATTAACATTCCCAGTTGATAACAATTGTGAAATAGATAGTCACCAAGATGGGAATACCGTCCAATCAGCTGCTTTTACAGTCCGTGAGAGGGTTTTAGAGATTAAGGTGTAGGATGGAACTCAATCCCATATAGTTAGAGTGATGGAAATCAGTCCTAGAAATGCAGTCAGATTACATGGAATGGAATGCCATTCCAAACCAGAATCATTTCTGCACATACGATGTATTTGCTATTCATTCTGTGATGATATCCTATATTTTGATGTTTAACTGAGAATACATTTATATCTGTAAACACAAATTTAATATCATTGGTTTGATTGACTAGTGCAGTTGAGGTACACAATTACGTTGTGAGGTTTTATTTAGCAATGTTGATATTGATAAATGTACAAGTATGAAGCTGCTTGAAGTTAGATTTCTTGTATGATTGCAATGTGTACCAATGCTCTACCAAAGTCCCTAACTAAGGATTATGTATGGGTTTATTGCTAGTCAATCACTGCTATTCCCATATCCTTGCTTGCAAGGAGCAAAGTAACCAAGCAATGTTCAGCCCTGTAGCACGAGAACTATTGAAATCCCTAAAGATATTTCTCTCAATTGGAACTCTTCAGGAAACCATGAACTGTTAGAAGTAAATAATTGGACTTCATTTGTAACTCGCCGAAAAAAAACAATTACTGCCGCTGTGTAGGATAATCCAAAGCGGATTGTAATATTATGTACACTTACATTATTGCTCTATATTTGGTAGCTAATTCCACCAGATGGCATTTAATCACAATGTACTGATATGATAAATGATTCGTATATAGGTTGCGTGTCGAACTCGATTCTTCCTTTCTTACTGAATTTGGCTCTAATTATTGCTTCCTGTACACAAATAAAACCGTATCCAACTAAGATACTTCTAGGTTCAAACGCACCTCGTAGTAAATTGAACTTCGGGTTTCTATCACCCCATATTTGAATATTAAACTGAAACTTTCAGCACATGAAAAAACTAAGACCCCATAGATTGAATATATGATTGATACATATGGACTCGATATATCATTGGAATGGGGTCTTTACTGACATGGTCCAAAGCAGCTCAAGGTCACACACACTCCAGCCACCAAGCAATGTAATAATATAATCTTGAAGGTGTTGGATGGGAATAGTCTCAGGCCACCGGATCACCTCCCCCAAGAATTAAAATCAATCAAAATTTAGCACAAAGTTCAGAACTGCGCGTTATGCTTTCAGTGAGGAACCAGAAATAAGGTTGGAACTGAGAAAACAATCCCAATAAGGGATACGGTTTGTGTATCAATCACAGAAGAAATATATAACATGTGACTTTATTAGTCAATGTGATGAACAATAAGACCACTTGTCATCATGAGAACATTTAAATGTAAGCTCATCAAAGCCTTGTCTTAGAAGAATGAAACACAGTGAAACACAAGATCAGTATGGCCAACATCACGAATGATATCAGGTTGCAGACATGAACATTATAACATCTTGTATCAACAATATTCATGGATGCAAATGAGTCGTTATGACTCAGCCCACTAAACAAGGCAGGAGACTAATGTTCATAAATATTTGCAACATGCGACATATTACACACGTTTTTGTCAAGAAGTACCGTCAAAATAACGGAATATCTGTTTTGTATCAAACAGGGTAATAGCAGTAATAGCTTTCTGACAGTGGCTGTCTATCTAAGCAACATGCACCACTCCCTCACCTCGAACTACGATGATCATTGGCTCGGAGTTTGTCTGTCTATAGACTGTCTTAGTCATAAGCGGGACAACTTCATGACGACCTTACTCTGAAGCATTTTCTTAACCAACAGTTTCTCACCATGAAATCCATTTTCCTTCACATCTGTCTGTTGCATTTTTACCGGTAAACCACACAGGATTTCAAAGCCTGATCCTTGCAACATACGAATAGCACAGTCATCGTGTGGGGAAACTTCAGACAAAATTACCTGATAATCATATTTCTCTGCGAACTCACAGCAGAGGCTACAGAAATCCTTCCCAACCCCTCTGCCTCGGTATTGTTCATCCACATATATAAACCCCCCGATGACAGCGCCATCTCTATTTCGGGAAAAAGCACTCGGACTGTAGATGGCTGCAGCGATGACAGCGCCATCCAAACTGCGGGCAACAAACACTCTGTTCTTTCGCAAACTGTCTTCCAAATTTTCCATGTGGTTCGGGTAGTGTGAATTCTTTTCTGTAGCCTCTTTGTCGAATGCTTGCATTTTTTCTGCTAGGACGCATATCTCATCACCAGATGCAAGATCCAGGTAGACTTGAATTCCACCAACTTTTGCCTTGCGCGTGACAGATCTGTTGGACGTATTGCACAGCTGATTTGGAGATAAGAGGATGGATTCAATAGCGATCTCAGATGATTCTGGAATCGCGTCATAACACTCGCTGCTCGCAGACATCGCACAATCTTGTATGAATCGTCGTGGTCGCTGCAACAGGAGGATATGTTCATACAGTTTACCAGTTTCACAAAGCACAATGATATTGAGGATGAATGTTGTTTATAAAATGTGAGCAATCTCAAGCCAGGCCCAAATAAAATAGTTAAAGTTGGGCACTTACTCGGGTTCTGGTTCTCCTGCCCTTCATGATTATATTGGTGGAGAAAAACAAATTATTTGTTAAGGTCTTGTTTCCAGCTGATCAGGTTGAAGTTGGACAGATCAGTTATTGTAGGTGTATTTCAAAGTGTTCAAGTGTTTTATGCCGTTGATATTGCAGCGTTATCGTGTCAGCTCATTATGTAGACTTTTCTGTGGTCTCCTACTCCAAGCTCCAGTCGTCTCTGACCTCTGTGTCTCATCACCAGCGAGCAACTCAACTGCGAGTTTCTGCTCCAATCAATCCTTATATTGACTGGGCGGGGATGTTTTCGAACACTCCGTTGACGTCGTAGACAATGGTGGCCGCTCTGGTGTTATCAGTTGATGTCGTTCACCTCTGATAGCTTATCATCCACGTCTTTGGGTCGATGGCCTCACAGATAAACCACGCGTTTCGTGACCTGCAAATATCCACTCAAATCGGGGCAAGCAATGACAAGCCAATGAAGGTTGCATTTGGGGACTAGGGTAGGGGAGACATTACTAATTTCCTTAAAAATATATTTGTGAATCCCATCCTTGGCTCTCTTGAGACATGCTATCTTGTTGGTCTTTCCGCAGCCGCATAGGTATTTGTAAAGTAGTCGTTTCCTAGCTGCGGTTAGTACACCCGTAAATCGTTCCACAGAGCCATTATATAAAAAAATGTATGCTGTTTATGACTTTCGGTTATATGAACAACAGCATTATCCGTCACATCTCACCGATCTTGCAAATAGGAGACATCCAGGTCTTCACGTACATCTAAAGCACATGATTAACCGTAAAGGATAGTTATATTGAAAGTCTGTGATGAATTTACTGAGGTATATCGCGTGATAACTCGTAATTTTCCCTCCTAAACCGTTCATGGCCTTTTTGTCCAACATTCTTTTTAAACCAAGATCATAGGTTATGTAAAATACACCTGATGCTAATTGCTCAGTGTGAAAATTTTGGGGAAAATATCGAATTTTGTGCACGATTGATTTATGTGGCAAGTAGCCCCGACGGTCGATTTCTAGCTAGTTCCCTGATGTCATCATTACTATCTCATTGTGCAATGTAATCAGTGAGATTAAGAATTATCAATTCATTTGATCCGTAGGTAGAATTAACTTCACTTCACTCAACCCATGTCACAAGAGTTGACAGATAACCGTATCATTCTAATCACAGAAGCGTCGGTCAGTTGGTATACACATTTGTGGCTCTTAATCTATCTCGTAACTATGGGATGTCGTCGTTTGACGACGATTTCACTCATTATCACTTAGATTGATCGCTCATCTTGAAAAGATTGTTACAGTGTCACTTGCTTCAACTTAATTTCAGTTAACGACTCTCACGCTGCTACAGATAAAAATAATTATATATAAATATATATATATATATATATATATATATATATATATATATATATATATATATATATATATATATATATATATATATATTCATATATATACATGTATATATATACATATGTTTATACATATGCATCTGCATATATATATATATAGATATATATATATATATACGTATATATGTATGAATATATATATGTATAGAAATATACATTTCCTTTATGTATGTACTCATAACTACATATAAATTTGATAAACATACATATATATATATTTACATATATGTATATATATACACAAATCCTTATATATAAATATATATACACACATATATATTATATATATTATATTTATATATATAGATATATATATATATATAAATACATATTTATATATATAAACATATACATATATATATATATGTATGTATTTATATATATTGAAATATTTATATATATAATATAAATATTTATATATATATATGATATATATGTATATATCTATGTTTATTCTATATATATGTGTGTGTATAGATATACTTGCATAAATAAGAAGGCATATCAATGCATACATATAATTTGCATATATATATTAACAGATGTGTTTGTATATATATATATGTATGTGCATACATGTATAATTATATATATACATATATAAATGCATATATTAATATATATACATATATATATATATAAAACATATATATATATATATTCATATATATACATGTATATATATATACATATGTATATATATATGCATGCATCCGCATATATATATATATATATATATATATATATATATATATATATATATATATATATATATATACTTATAAATGTATGCATATATATATGTATAGAAATATACATTTCCTTTATGTATAACTCATAACTACATAACTACATATAAATTTGATGAACATATATATATATATATATATATATATATATTACATACATGTATATATATACCAATCCTTATATATAAATATATATACACACACACATATATATATATATATATATTTATATATATTATATATATATGTATATATATATATAGTATATATATATATATATATATACATAATATACATATATATTTATATATATATAAACATATACATATATATATATATGTACATATATATATTGATATATGCATATATATATATATATATATATATATATATATATATATATATATCTATGTATATTCTATATATGTGTGTATGTATAGATATGCTTGTATAAATACGAAGGCATATCAATGCATACTTATAATTTACATATATATATTAACAGATGTGTTTGTATATATGTATGTATATGCATACATGTATAATTATATATATATGCATATATAAATGCATATATTAATATATATATACATATTTGTTTACATATATATATATATATATATATATATATATATATATATATATATATATACATATATATATATAAAAATATTTACATGTATATACATATATATTTATACACATATACATATATAAATTAACAGATACAAATATTACCTTACATATATATAGTTAAAGCTATATCATTATACATCATATTTTGTATACATAAATTTATTTGCATATATATTATCGAAAAACAAATATATTGATATGTTGATAGATACACATATATTCATATATATGTATTAATACATATAAGTATAAATATAGATACATATATTTATATATATGTATATATAAATATAGATATAATTATATATATATATATATATATATATATATTAATAATATATATATATATATATTTATATATATGTATAAATATATTTATATATACACATATATATGTATATATATTTATATATATATATACATGTGCATCTACATAGATATATATTTATGTAAACAATTATTCATATATGAATATTATATTTATATTGATGTATTTATCTTTGCATATATAAATACATGTTTCTTGTCATGCCCCATGAGCTCTCGGAGTTGCAGGCCATCTAATGTTGTCTTTGAATATACGTCTTCTATTTTGCTATGAATATCATCTACGAAGTTTGTGTCGGCTTGTGCATATCATGACTGATGAGGGTCCCCTCATTTGTAATTTTAACTTCTCTTCTGTATTGTCGATGCCTGGAAGTATCTTGGTGACATTTGGTCAACTCAGAGAGAGAACCCCGACATTTTACGGATAGCATCACCCACGTAATGCTTACCGGCTAATGTTGTGAGCGGAAGTTGTTTTGCCTGGATCAAGGGAATTGTAGGTCCTTCGACCAGGCGTGGCCATTGTGGATCATGAACTCAATTGGTTCTTATCTTCTGCGTTGATAATTCCCGCGGCTGTGGATGTGCTTGCCTGCATTGTCTTTCAAGACGCGGCACATTTGATGACCCTCTTGAGGTCTACAATGTTGTAAATAGTCGTGGACCCCCTCCTTCCACTGCTGTATTTTCTGCCTCCTCGTCTCTTTGAGACCGTGGCCTCTGAGAGGACCTTCTAAGTTGTCTACAACACATTTGGGGGCCAGTTTAGCTCGTCGTTGCGAAGTGGCTCTGGATTTGCGGGGTCTCGCCCACAAAAAGGATACAAGTCGTACACCACTGCGGTAACCGGGTATGGGTTCTGGTAGAACAACTAATCGATGCTTACCAGTAGCCCTGGTTTGGTGGAGCGGGTGATATCAACAACTTGCTGGCCCTTTTTTTGCTCAGCCCGGGCCAGGTCGACCTTGTCCATCATGACCCAGTCGCCCTCAGCCCGCTCGCGCAGGATCTTTTTCGCCCTCGCGTCGAAATGACATCCATTTTGGGAGTCTTCCATGTGGAATGAACCATATCAGGGTCCTGTTTTGTGGCTGTCAAGCTGTCAATACGATGTTAGTGCATTAGCGGCAGTCTCAAAACATGACCCTCCTTCCGGATCAAAATCAGTACCTCCACCTGGTGGCCGCGAGATCAACCTGCGAGTCGAAATCGCAATGCCATTCTGAATATGCGCCCGAGATAAACCTGCGAGTCGAAATCGCAATGCCATTCTGAATATGCGCCCGATGTACCCTACGCTGCTCGAAAGTGCTAGGTTTTCCACAGAGATTCACAGACTCGCTCAGGTCCAGCTACAAGTGTTTTAGTCTGTCATTAACCGGCCATTTACTGTATACTCTAAAGGACGCAATCTCTAATTTCACGCGTAATGCATGATCCCCCACGCTCAGGGTCAAATGATTCACACTTTTGCTGTGCTTGAGTGCATACGCATTGGACCAAGCGCCATGCGGCGGATGGCCAAGCTGGAGTAGTGTGTTATTTTTATACAGTGAGGTTCAAAGCCAGAGGAATGCTGCGCCAGCATGGTGCGTATATATATATATATATATATATATATATATATCTATATATAGACAGAAACAGAGAGGGATCGAGCTGCTCGTCGCTCATGTTCTTGGTAATGGTTTATCATTAGTGACACAGTGTTCAAGAGAAAACTTTTACGTCACAGCACGTTGAATCTGCGTGTTTGAAACTCATGTAGCTTAGGGGTGTATGGGTAATCCGAGATGAGTGCTACTGATTGCAGCTCCAATCACAGCCCACGATTGGTTATCTTATCAATCGTGATAAAGTGAGACTGGCTAAGATGCGTAGGCAGATACCCTGCAACTCATTGTGTTGGTCAGCCTATATATGTTGACCCCCCAGAACGCATCTCACACCAGCAGAACTGCTTGAAGCGACACCTTGATACCTACACACCGACTTCAATTCATTTTAAAACATAGCACCCAAATGCGAGACAAGATGGCAAGTGGAATTGCGATTAACAAAATGTAAGTAATGCAGGAATTAAATAAAGTGTGAGTTTATTCATGGTTCACTCATCCGGGTTAGTTTTTGTTGTTGTATATTACCATAATTATACATCATATAACTGGGTTAGTTGTACTTTTTTTGTATATTATTATCATAACATATCCGTGATCTTTCGGGATTAAGTCCTCATTAATTTGAGTATAGCATATATGTCCGTGCTTAGAGTTATGTCACATCACTGCTTACGAGATCTTCACGGCCCTTATTTATCTTATGCATTCGAGTCGTGTTTTTGAGGCAATAAATCGGTGACCAGTACTAGTATAAATATAAAATTTACATGGTTATTAAGGTAATATAATAAGGGGACTTTCTTTCTCATAGAGGGGTCCAAATCAGAGGAACATTATCAATATGTCACGATTAACACCAATCCTTTCGTCCGAAATAGAGATACTTGATATCGAATGCTTGTCAAACGAAAATAATATTAACACAGCCCGAAATTAAAAATAAATTCGGCAATAAGAATGCGACTTTCTAGATGTGATTACTGGCAATGAATAGTCCTTCTGACGACTATCGACGGCAATTGGAAAGAAAAGTTTGTTTAATTTGGCGCCCGTATACGATCTGTTTATGGCGCGAAACCGAGAGCTCTGTTCTGCAAAAGGCGAGCAGAGTGAAAAGGAAGTGTTAGTATCTAAGGCAGTGCAATAATGCCAGTTAATATTATCATGGAAAACACTGTAATACAGGACATCATTGATAACTTTTTTTAAAAATGCAAGAAAACTGTTCCTTTGGCTTAAACTTTGATTCTCTCACAATCATAATTATATCTAATGCTTTATCCATTTATTTGTGTTTTGAAATTCGACAAAATGGCGTGTGAATGTGTTTGTGTGTACGTTTTTTGTCGTGTATTTTTGTGTCTGTGAGAGTCTTTGTGAGTATATATTAACATCATCAGTCGGGGAAAATAACGTTTGGTTGAAATAAATCCTTTGTTGTTAGGTTAATGCGGGTCAGTGCGGTTACATCGGATTGTAATCGTGGTTTTCAGACCTGCCGGCAGGACGGATGGTCAGAATGAATCAGATGGAACGCGAAGTGGGCGTGTCGACGCGTTCCCCAGTGTTCTAGAGGAGAGCAGACTGGATAATCCGCTTCCCTACCTACCAGCGGTCTTCACACTCCCCAATAACGTCGACCTCTGCGTGGACACCCTACAAGAGAGCGACAGAGACGCCGCTCGACAGGCCTACATCATGGTCTTGAACGCCTCTCAGCGCGGAGAGAATATCGGCCTCGATGAATTCCCAACCGAGGAATCGTTCACGGATCTCCTACAGGACGCGGATGCTTTTACCGGGGCCGACGTCCGGAACGGCTCTCTGAAAGCACTCATTGTAATCGCACCATCCAAGTACAGCCGCACTGCCGACCCAGTGTATGCCGACGGCTATATCCTTCTGGACCCCGCTTTACAAAAAGCAGATACGTATAGAATGATGCTCAATATCTCACTGCAGTTTGTCCGAGATCTCGATTATGAGGGTTTTCTGGTGAATACTTTCGCCAACCACACCAAGTCTGTTTTGGCCCTACGCGGAGAGGGTTTCATGGTGATTGGCTGTATACCGTCCAGTGGGTACATCAAAGGTCATGGTTGGACTGAGAGCCTAATGCTTTATAAGGACCTCACTAATGACCATCTCAAGGTAGTCCTTTAACCAACTTTTAAACGAATTGCTTAGCATTCAAAATTTCACGAAAAATAAGATATTTTTACCTCTCTGATATTCATCATATAGATTGTATACTCAATGGCAACTAAAGATATAAGTGTTAAAATATGCGCTTTAACAACGAACCATGAAATATAGAAAAGTAGATGGAAACAGGGTACTGTTATGGAACCGCTCCTGACTCGTTCACTGTTTATACTACAATGTTTTGTTTCAGGTTCTTCCCATGAAATCTGCAGGTTCTGTCAACATTCGTTTGAAACTTACGCGAGCTCCGCTTGTCGATACCGCCACGAATCACGCACTTGATGCCAAGTCGAAAACGTCAAAATTTATACCCACCAAACAAAACAACGCTAATTTTGATAGCGGAATGACACTTAAATCTAGACTCTCCTTCTTCCCACTCTCGTACAACTTGAGTGGGAAGAACATCGTGTTGGATTATGTGAAGGATTCCGAGTGCCAAGAAGTGTTTGACTTGTACATGTCATCTGCTAGTCAGGGTCAAGGTTACGGCGAAGACGAGTTCACTGACCTCCAGGATTTCAAAAGCAGCTTCGTCGACAATGCTCACGCTGTGATTGGTCGGGATCCTACTTCGGGTAAGATCGTCGTCTCGTTCTCGATCACGCCCTCGCCTTATTGTCGCAGCAGCAGTCCTCCCCTCGCCGACGGCTACATGCTGGTCGACCCGAACTTTCGAGGGAAAGGAGTTGGTAACCAGGTGGTGAGGTTAATGTTGAGGCTCATGAAGGAGGTAGGTTACCAGGGCTGCATGGCCGATACGTTCATCACGAATAAAGCCATGTACAAGGTGATGATCTCCACTGGCTTCACGCCTGTTGCTTACCTGCCAAAATGCGCCAATGTCAAGGACGCTGGCTGGACGGACGCTGTTCTCATGTACCGTCCGCTCATGGACAACCTAAGCATCCTCGCGAAGCTCTAGTGCCATACAAACTATTTCTTTCTCCTCCACGACTACGATTGTGTTATGTTTCCCGTATATGGAAATTGCATTGTGATGTAGCATTGTAAGTTATGATGCATGTTTTTTTCTGCTGGGCAAAATGCATGATCGCTAGGTGGTGCCATGAGTGTAACAGCAAACGGTCATTGCACACTCGCCTGGCGTATACCAGGGTATTGATAATGCTTTGATAATTTAATATGCATATCACATGAGTGGAGAGATTAAATGCTGATGGACATATTCCATCGTGAGATTTAAAGTACAAAGTTATGTAATCTATACTGCAGATGTTTCCAGACAAAGCCAGCTTAGCTAGGTTGTTTGTTTGATGTTCTCTGCGAATATTGGGGACGTTGATAACCTAATTGATTCTAGTCATGGTTCTAATAAAGACTTATGTACAATGAAATTTACCTGTCGCCTAGGTCAGTACCAGACCTATCTACTGTTGTCTGTTCGTTAGGTCCGAGACAATGCCGAGCAAAATCTGGTGGACATTTAAACTTTCATACTCAATGATGCTTTAAGATTCGTCAACATTTCCGCCGTTATTCCTCTCTTTAAACCACGCAATGTTTATTGCAGACCACAGTGCGCACTATTTAGGAATTGCTTCCTTGACCATGTTAGTGCTCAAGTGTTGAGTATTTATTCATTGCCCCGGGTTAAATATACAACATCAGTACAGAATATAAGTGAAAGAATCGTTAAGGTTGATATGCAAGCATACAATTTTGCGCATGGATCAATATTCGAAAGATCATTGTGATATAAGCACTTCTCTGCCTCAAGATGCCACATGAAGGAAGCATTTGAAAAAATATCCTCGTTGTCATCTAGCCTCAAGGCAAACGAACGGTGATCGTTATGCACCTTATTCAATTCATGGTAAATTCATGGGATCTGTTTCAGCAACCTCGTTATGGTAATTCCTGATCATTTTTGTGGTGTTCTAAGAAGTCGTGATGTCAGTTGAACAAACACGTAGCGAAAAGTCTTACAGTATCTGTCTTATGAGAAGCAACAGCCATTTGAAAATGATATATATTGATATTTAATTTTTCGAAAGATACTCTATTTGGATTTTATATCACTGGTGTTACGGGAATCAATTCGACCGATCTCATATAAATGCTTCCCCCCTTTAAAACGTACGTCCTTCATATAGATGTCCTAATTCAATCGTCCGGTGAGGGACAACTGTGGACGGAAATGATGCTCACCGATTGAATGGCGAACCCTCCAATAGAAGCGATTTTTACGATGGTTAAACGCTGCACATTGGCGTATAATCCTGTTCGTTACAACAGCTGCGTGTCTCATGTTAACATGGGAGTGGTTGGATTGGAGGTATACATATGAGGTGCTGTGGTAAAAAATACCTGCCGCAATCGAATCTATTCAATTAATCAGTATAAGAACGTGCCATTTTTTTGTGGTAGACTTGTGAGTTTTTTTATCCTGTAGATCAAGGAAATTGTCGTATAGAGTTGGGCCTGATTTCATGTGAAAGTTAAAGTTCCGGTTATGATAAGTGCTAATAATTAATGCATGATACGAATAATCCATTATAAAACCTAAGATTTGTCCACGCTAAAAATGTTCGTAATTTACCAAAGAAACTTTGCACTCTTGATATGCTTTACGACATTTAGTGCCCTACGGTGACATCACATCTTCAAAAATCACCAGGGGCGGTACACAGTCTCAGTGGAGATTATGGACCAGTCCAGGTATCTGAATGGCTGTATTACATGTTACTCGACATAACTGCGTTACAAAGGGCATAATAGTAAAGGAAAAATACATGGCTGACCAGAGTAAGACTGTCTTTGCTGTAAAATGTACATATGGTTCGTACATATTCAGTTTTAACGCGCACTGAAATCTTTCAAATAATAGTGCAGTTGAGGTACATGGTTATCTTGAGAGGTTTTATTTAGCAATGTTGATATTGATAAATGTAAAAGTATGAGGCTGTTTGAAGTTAGAATCGTTGTATGATTGCAATGTGTACCAATGCATGAACAAAGTTTCTAACTAAAGATCACATATGGATTGATATGCTAGACAATCACAGCTTTTCCCATGTCCCTGGATTATTGAAATCGCTAATGAACTTTCTCCCAATTAGAACTCTGAGGAATGCTCCGCCCTGTAACAATTGGATTATTGAGATCCCCTTTGAACTTTCTCTCTATTGGAACTCTTCAGAAAACGCTGAACAGTAAGTAATTTTACATTTGTACCTCGTCGAAAAGACAATAACAGATTGGAAACACAGCAGACAAGTGATTCTATGTGATGTGCGGCTAATTACACAACACATTGTAACAAAGGAATGTGAGCATTAGCTGCTGTGTAAAGCAAACTGAAATATTATATACACTTAAATTATTGCTCCACATTTGGCAGGTGATTACCACCAGATGGCATGTAATCACAATATACTGAAATAATTGATGATTCGTATATAGGTTGCATTCGTGTCAAGTCGATCCTTCCTTTCTTATTGAATGTTGGCCCTATTTTGTTGCTTCCTCTACGCGGGTCAATACCGAATTCAATCCAACTAAAACAATTGGTAAAATTGAACTTATGGTTTCCATCACCCCATATTTTAACTAAGACCCCATAATTTGACTCGACATATTATGTGCATGGGGTCTTTACTAACAGGGTCCAAAACAGCTTAAGGTCACACCCACCCCAGGCACCAAGCCATGTAAAAATATGATCTTCTAGGTGTTGGATGAGAATGGTCTCAAACAACCCATCCCCATCCCCACTAGAACTAGAATCATTCAAATTTAGCAAAACGTTCAGAACTGCACGGTATGGTTTCAGTGAAGAAGCAGAAATTAGGTTGGAACTAATATAAAAAAAATCCCAACAAGGGATACGGTTATGTTATCAATCACAGAAGAAATATATAACATGTGACTTTAATATTTAATGTTCCAGACATTAAAAGAGTCAATGTGGTGAACACTCAGGCCACACGTCGTCATAAGAACATTTAAATGTAAGCTCATCAAAGCCTTGTCTTAGAAGAACGCAACACGGTGAAATACAAGATAGATATGTATTACTTCACGAATGATATCAGGTTGCAGACATGAACATTATAACATGTTGTATCAACAATATTCATGGATGCAAATTAGTCGTTATGATTCAGCCTACTAAACAAGGCAGGAGACTTATGTTCATAAATATTTCCAACATGCGAAATAGAACACACGTTTTGTCAAATAGACCCGTCAAAATAACGGAATGTCTGTTATGTATCATGTAGGGTAAAAGCAGGAATAGCTTTTTGGCAGATAATCTTTATCTAAGCAACATGCCTCGAACGGTCGTCGGCTCGGAGCGTGGATTGTCTGTCGATAAACTGTCTTAGTCATAAGCGGGACAACTTCATGACGACGTTGCTCTGAAGCATTTTCATAACCAACAGTTTCTCACTCTGAAATCCATTTTCCTTCATATCTGTCTGTTGCATTTTTACCGGTAAACCACACAGGATTTTAAAGTCTGAACCTTGCAACATACGAATAGCACAGTCATCGTGTGGGGAAACTTCAGACAAAATTACTTGAAAGCCATATTTCTCTGCCAACTCACAGCAGAGGCTACAGAAATCCTTCCCAACCCCTCTGCCTCGGTATTGTTCATCCACATATATAAAACCCTCGATGACAGAACAATCTCTATTTCGGGCAAAAGCACTCGGACTGTAGATGGCTGCAGCGATGAAAGCGCCATCCAAACTGCGGGCAACAAACACTCTGTTTTTTCTCAAACTGTCTTCCAAGTTCTCCATATGATTCGGGCAGTGTGCATTCTCTTCTGTATCCTCCTTGTCGAATGCTTGCAATTTTTCTGCTAGATCACATATCTCATCACCAGATGCTAGATCCAGGTAGACTTGAATTCCACCAACATTTGCCTTGCGCATAACAGATCTGTTGGACGTATTGTACAGCTGGCTTGGAGATAAGAGGATGGATTCAATAGCGATCTCAGATGATTCTGGAATCGCGTCATAACACTCGCTGCACGCAGACATCGCGTTATATTTTATGCATCGTTGTGGTCGCTGCAACACGACGATTCTTTGGTACAGTTTAACAGTTTCACGAAGCAGAACGATGTTGATAATCATTTTCTAGAGAAATGATGTTGAGAAAACGTGAGCAATTTCAAGTCAGGCCCAAATAAAATAGTTAAAGTTGGTCACTTACTCGTGTTCTGGTCTTCCGGCCCTTCATGATTATATCGGTGGAGGGAAAAAAAGAATCCTTAAAGTTTCGTTTCCAGCTGATCAGCTTGAAGTTGGACAGATCAGTTATTGTAGGTGTATTTTCAGAGTGTTCAAGCTGTGTTTTATGCCGATATATAGTTGATATCGAAGCACGCCAGCAGTATCGTGTCAGCCAGTGTGTAGACTTGTCTGTGGTCTCCTTCTCCAAGCTCCAGTCAATCCTTATATTGACTGGGCGTGGTTGTTTTCGAACATTCCATTGACGTCGCAGACAATGGTGGCCGCTCTGGTGTTATCAGTTGATGTCGTTCACCTTTGATAGTTTATCAACCACGGACTTTGGGTCGATGGCCTCACAGATAAACCACACATCACGTTTCGTGCCATGCAAATATCCACTCCAATTGGGGCAAGCAAGTGCATGTTGCTCGTGGGGACTAGGGATGGGGTTAATTGAATGAGGGAGACATTAGCTACCAATTGCCAACAAAACATATCTGTGGATCCCATCCTTGGCTCAGTTGAGACATGTAATCATATTGGTCTTTCCGCAGCCGCGTAATAATTTGTAAAGTAGGACTCATGCGACCTACACATTGTCAACAACGGGGTACAGTATGTATTTGTCGCCTCCAAGGTGCAATTCGCTTGCCCGCAACATTGAATCTTTCCACAGAGCCATTGAATGCTGTTATTGACTTTCTGTAAAAGGAGAGAGCACAACATTATCCACTACTCCATGTCAAATCTCATCTGAACTAGTATGTCTTTGAAATACATGATTAGGTAAATAACATTTATGTATAGGGCTGCATCCAAAAAAAAAAAGTAGAGCGAACTTTCCGGCAAAATTAGTAGCCTCCAATCCGGATCTTCACGGAAATCTGAAATACAAGATTAACATCACATGATAACACTTGTCATATGTCCTCCTTATCCATTTGTGGCCTTTTCGTGAAACATTCTTGTTTAACCAGGATCAACGGCTATGCTATAAAAAAATTCAGGGTAAAAAAGATTTTCGGGGAAAATATAGATTTTTTTGCACGACTGGATTATGTGGCAAGTTGCCCCGACGATAGCTTTCTAGCGAGCTCCCTGATATCATCAATACTATCTTATCGTACAATACAATCATTGAGTTTTGAAAAAAACAGCGAATTCATCAAATTGATTTGTTGCAAAGTTATTAATAACTTCACTTCATTCAACCCATGTCACTATAGTTGAATGATAACCGTATCATTCATATCACAGAAGTATCGGTCAGTTCGTGCACACATTCCTGGTTCCTACATAATATCGAGTACCACAGATATCGATAAATAATTGTATACATAATAAAAACCAAGTACATATTAAAATGAATAAATAAACACGACACTATATATATGAATATATATATATATATATATATATATATATATATATATATATATATATATATATATATATATATATATATATATATATATATATATATATATAATATATATATATATATATATATATATATATATATATATATATATATATATATATATATATATTGATATATCCATCCCTTTATATATACATATATATATATATCTATATATATATATATTATATATATATATATATTTATGAATATATATATATTCATATATATATATCATATATATATATTTTTCATATATATATATATATATATATATATATATATATATATATATATATATATATATATATATATATATATATATGATGAATATACATTTAGAGTCATGCATCCATATATTCTTACGCATAAATATTTACTCATACATGTAATTATATAAGTATATCTTAAAAGATAGAAATACATTATAATACATTTCTGCAAACATATATATATGCATATATTAATATATCTAAATTATACATGCAAATATACATTAATATATACATACATAAACATTTATACATACATATATAGATAATTGCATACACACACACACACACACACACACATATATATATATATATACATATATATATAGATATGAATATATATTTATATATATATACATGCACATATATATGATGATATTATATGTTAAAGTAGTATAGAGAGTGGGGGTTCTGGGTCAGGGGAGTACGATTTTTGACCCTAGGAGAGGGTTTGGGCCAGATCTGCCCTTTGTACAGTCCCACCAAATAAATAACCAACAGGGAATCCCCAACGTCCTTCGGGTGCAGCAGCACCACACATGCATATACCACCACCAGCCACATACATATATACAGCACCAGCCTGCCAACAGTCAAATCCCCAAAGCCCCACCGCCTCAGGGAATCCCCCATTTCTAGACGCACATATAGAAATCAATGCAGAAATAGAGCCACCTTGTACACACACAGGCAGATATACGAGGAAAGGCAGGTCGTGGTATGCATTCTTGGAACGGGATAGATTCTTGTACACATGTTTGTCCACGAACCATCCGCTCTAACCTAGGTCTACGACCAACTACCGGACTTCTCACCCACCCAAGCCAACGGACCCGACCACCCAACTCGCAAACACGCACCCCATCGAACGTGTACTCCAACCCTATAGCAGTAACACAAATGAACAAATGGGACACATCAGTATACACGATGCCTGGCAAAATAGTACTACCACCAAAAGCTGTTCTAAGTGTGATTTTGAAGATTCTTTGAAGTTCGTCGTGGTGCAGAACTCTAGACTTTTATAATCTGGATAATTACAGTTTATTGCGTCTCGTAAAGTCTTCGATCTCCTGGCAAGCTTCTCTTCTGTCAAGCTTCCCTCATGCTCCCAATGTCTTTCCTTTTATCCCCACCCTGGAGCTCAACAACTCCCCCAACCAGACGCATGGATTATCGTCATTGGTCATGACTGGTCACCTGGTTGGAGTGTAAATGAGTGATTGGTTCGGGGTTGGGGACGCCAGGTGGAAAACGTGCGGCATCTGGAGATTAGCCAGCTGAGACTAATACAACCAGGCCCATTGTAGTTAGATAGCAGACACCCGGTATTAGTGTCAAACGCCTACTACTGGTTCGCCAGGGGTTCGAGAGGCCAAGAGAATATACCCCAAAGGAACCCCCAGGCACACTCGCATCTGATATGGAGAAGAGACATAACCCCGACGCCACAAACCAATAAGTACTTTGTACACAACCGGGAGCTCCCCGACAACCTAGTGGAAGGCATCCAGGCCGGCAAGATTGGTCAAAGAGAAGGCCGAAGGACCTACCGCATAGGCACAAACCTTTGCCAAAATCCGCCAAGACGAGATCGAAAAAGTGGTCCCCAACGACAAGGTAGACCAAGAATGGCAGACCCACAAATACACACCCAACTTGTTTCTGTACCAGGAAGAGTGCGATGTTCTCTCCTCCATCCGAGGTACCACCGTTTGTTTTATAGAGGTAGATGAGATGTTTAGATTTCTTCTCAGGAAACTGATGGTCTTGTTTGCCTTAGCTGATATAGAATTGATGTGTTGCCTCCAGTTCAGTTCGGAGTTGATGGTGCATCCTAGGTATTTCGCCGAGTCAACATGTTCTAGTAAGTGGTTATTAAGTTTGTAGTCATACTTGATTGGATGTTTCTTCTTGGAGATTGTCAAGACTTGGCATTTCTGGGGGTGAAATTCCATTTTCCATTTTGTTCCCATTTTGCAAGTTTGTCTATGTCTTCTTGGAGTACTTTACAGTTGGATTCGGAGGTGATGGCCAGGTATACTATGGTGTCATCAGCAAAAAGGCGTACTGTAGATTTGATGGTACTAGGTATGTCGTTAATGTAGTAGAGAAACAGGGATGGACCAAGAACAGAGCCCTGTGGAACGCCAGATTCGACCGGGACGGTGTTTGAAGAGTGACCTTCTAGGACTACTGTTTGGGATCTGTTGGAGAGGAATGCCTGTATCCACTTGACGGTGTTGTCTTGAATGCCGTAGTGGTGAAGCTTATGGAGTAAGAGACTGGGAAACTTTGTCGAAGGCCTTTGAGAAGTCCATTACTAGTACGTCTGTTTGCTTGCCTTGTTCGAGATTGGTCATGATATCATTTGTGAACTCCAACAGCTGGGTCTCACATGATCGTTGCTTCCGGAAACCGTGTTGGAGGGGATACAGGATGTTTTTGGACTGCTGCATATGCAGGTAAGTGAGATAGGTCTGTAGTTTTCAGCCTTGTATTTATTTCCTTTCTTGTACACTGGTGTTATAGATGCGGTTTTCCAACTTTCTGGAATTTCAGATGTTTGCATTGATAGGTTGAATATTATGGAGAGTGCTCTAGGTCTTATTTCGTCTGGGCCGGCAGCTTTGTGGGGGTTGCGATTTTCTAGAAGCTTCTGGATTCCTTTGCTTGTGATTGTGATATAGTCTGCGACTGGGAATTTTATCGAGCTATCGGTGTATTTACTTTTAGAAAAATCTTTTGCTGAGATATTTTCCTTCTTTGAGAATACTGATTGAAACTGTCTGTTCATGATATTTGCTTTGTCTTCCGGTTCAGTGAAAAGTAATCCCCCTTCTTTAAGGCCAGGAATGTTCGAGCTATCTTTCTTCCTGTGCTTAATGTAGGTCCAAAATCTCTTCATGCAGTTGTAGTTATTTTCGCCTACTTCTGATGGTGTGATGATGTTTTCGATGTATTTCCAGTAGGCCTGACGTAGGGTTTTCTGTACTATTTGCTTCAGCGATTTGTATTTAGTGATGTCTTGGTGATTGTTCGACTTTTTCTTCCTGCCATATAGTCTATCCCGTTTCTTAAGAAGCTTTCTGATTTCAGGTGTGATCTTTTTGGCTTGTTTATGAGGAATATGTTGTTTTGTAGTGAAGTATTCCCAAAGTTGGTTAACAGTCTTATTTTCATTGTACATCTTTCTGATGGCATCATGGAGTGGTTCCATATCTGACTTCATACTATCCCACCTTGCTTTTTTATAGAGTGGTATCTGTCTTCGGGCTTGGGTGTTTATGACTGGACTAGTGTTTAGTTCAACATACACTGTGTCGTGGTCTGAGATACCTGGTATGACATGTGTGCGTACGACCTTACTGGGTGAGTTGGTTATCATCAGATCTACATATATGTTTATATGCATGCATGTTTACATAGGTATATAAGTTCATTAGCGTAATTTTGTATATATATATATATATATATATATATATATATATATATATATATATATATATATATATATATATATATATATATATTAATATATATATGTACGCACATTAATGGTTGCGTATTCATGGTTATACATATACGCGTATATAAATATATATATATATATAATGCATATACATATACATATATATATATACATGGTATTAAATACCAATATGAATCAACACTATTATAAATATTATGTATGTATGTATGTATGTATAAATTCAGATATACGTCTGTGTATGTGTTTATAAGATAGATAAATGTATCCATGTATATGCATATATATACATAAATGTTTGTCGATAAAATATATGCATCATATATATATATATATATATATATATATATATATATATAGATACATGTATATATATATATATACATACATATATATATACTTATATATATATATATGTATATATATATATGTGTATATATATAAATCTATATATATATAAATTATATATAGATATATATATATATTAAATATATATATGTATGAAAATATGTATCAATATTTATAAATACACATATCTAAACATATATATATATATATATATATATATATATATGTATATATATGTATATATATACATATATATATACATATATATATATATTTACGTATGTAAATATATATATATATATATACTTACAATTGCAACCATTTTGGACAATATCGACGAAACCGACCATTTTGGGTCATTCGATTATTTCGCTTTTTGGAGCTCAAATTATGTGATATCTCGGATGCAAAACATTATACTTCTGCCTTGTACAGCTTTCAGTTAATATCTTCATTCAAAACTTATTTTAGAAGATTATAAAAATTATAGGCCAAAATGGTTGTACCAAAATAGTCGTGATAGTTTTGTCATGCAAAAAACCAACCATTTTGGAACTTTTTTATAAAACCAACCATTTTGGCCTTTTATATAACCAACCATTTTGACCATTTTATATATCCAACCATATTGACGATTAGAATAAACAAATGAGCCGACCAGCCCCTTTTGCCTTCCGATATTACCAACATTTATTATCCCAACCAGCCTACTACTGACAGACCATCGTTTATACAACCTTGGGTTACAAAGCTTAGAAGGTCAATGAAACCATAAACGACTTAAATTTAATTCCGGGAACCGAAAGAAACTTTTTTCGTTTTCTCATTGTTTATACATTATTCGAACTGTACATTCACAATATTCAACGTGCCATGAAGTAAAAAGTGAAGTTAATTATCGGCGCGATTCCACGAAACGCTGACGCAATGTCTTGCTCCGAAAAGTTCCGAACCTTGCCGAGCGGCAGGCGTACCGGGGGAACGGAGAAAATATGCATTAAAGTCACCTATTTTAAGGAAGGGAGTTCTTCAACGTACCCGTTATTAATTTGGATACACATTTATACTTAGGTACTGTGAGTTTTAACAAGAATTAGTGATACTTAACATTCTGAAGATTGTCGTCTCTAATATTGGAGCACGGACGATTCCAAGTCAAAAATGCACGTAGGTCATATGTTTTAACGTATTTATATTCTGATTCATGGATAATAAAACTGCCATCATTGAAGTAATTGCTGTAACTATTATACATATCGATTGCTTTGGGCAGATTAATGTCATTTAACCACTCTGAACACTGTAATCTGTCTGTCAACGGACAACATCCCTCGTCCCTTGAATCGGGAGAGTCCAAACAGCTGTCACTATTTATCTCCGTGCGACATGGCGACAGTTTTGCCGCACATGGCCAAAGTTGCAAAATCCGCTTAAATTTGGTGCAACAAAAACAACAAGGTGATAATCTTAAATCAGTTCCAATTAAATTAAAGAAGAAGTGTTTATATATTGTAAATAAAAGGCGAAAAAGATATGGTAATTTGAGAGAAAATAACTTTCGACTGAAGCCATTTGGGTGTTTCCCAAATCGGTCGCGTTGAGAGTAGCCCAAAAGACCAACGTCAGGTTCTATTTATCACCTTGTCGGTCCAACAGATAGAGCTAAATTTTTTGGTCGATGCATTCGATCAACCCATAACTCACCACTTTTTTCACGAAATATGCATGTTCTGACGAGTTTCGGGCGATCAGTGTCGAAAGTTATTATCTAATTCGGTTCGAGATAATATCATATTCCTATCGTCTGCGGAAAACTATATTTTCGATAACTTTCCAAGTTTACCGGTGATATTCGGTGTGATATTTGTGCGACAGTGAATGTTAATGGTCTTTACTACATGTTAGACAAGGTCATTTTAGCTTTTAGCTTCGTGCCACAAATGGTCCCTGTGAACCCGCGTCTTGTGAGCTGTCTCGCCTATGTTCCAATTGGTGTATCCTCCCGCTGGTTAGTTTCCGCCGCCTCGCCGCCATGTTGCCAAGTCGGGCTCAGATATTACCGTTTGGTGTGTTTTAGGCCAAAATACTAATTCACAGGATACTGTTGTTGCTGAAATTCAGCTTCTGTTCCTATAAATGTTTGGTGAGTTGATTTTATTAGCTAAAACTAGGTAAAGCAGCGGAACTCTTGATAATTCCGTTGACTTATGTCGGGAATTATCGTTGGACGCCAGAACTAAGAGGGAGTGCATACTCCCGTACTTAGTTCGAAAGAGCTAGTTGACAGGCTTCTGTGAAGTTCTGAGCAGCTAGCTAGCTACACACTGAATGACACGGAGCAGTGGAGGCAGCATCACATAGCGTTATGAACCCAGTCCTCGCTCTTATATTACATGGTTCAATAATTTATTTTCGTATTGTTAAATATTAACTGCAATAATGCAAACCAGCCGAGAAGTTTAAGCAACAGGACACTAATCAAAGTATGTGCATGTCATATAATGATGTAGCCGCGAACGACGGTAATATAAATATATACCGTCGTGAGTGAGGATATGTGGGTCGTGTGGCAATTTTTTTTATTTCGCGTCTCCGCGGCTTACCACCAAGTTGTGTACTTACGTAAATATATATGTCGACAGATGAGATGAATATCCGCTTCTCCGCACTATTTTGGTTATCCACTGGCTCATGATTATTTAGCAATTGTCAAATGAACATTTAGAATCACAACTTTCATTCACGGCAGCCCCAGTTTTGGAGATATGACGTCACATTACTCAGTTTCATTTTCACTCGCCATGTGGCTGCAGGTCCCGGAGGAGGGGGCACTTAAGTATATAGAGGTAGTATACATGTGTCGGGGTAGGTTTTTTTCGGCCTCCCGACGGGTTTTGTTAACCTCATAATTGTAGGATGGGGTATGCTCTTGCCATTTCTACCTTGTATGACGGGTACAGGTTTTTGAGATCCCGGGGCACAAGGCCAAGTGCCCCCTCCAGACTACGGGAATCAATAAGTGTTATCTTTTTTTAAATGTCAATGTGATATCGTTGAATACATATCGCCCTTCAAAGTAGATATTTCCAAAAGATAATCATTGACAAAATGACACATATACTCAAATAATAAAATTCAGAAAGAAAAAGTTCGCTTGCGAGGAACCTTGCCTGCGCATGCGCGCAGAAATCGATCTTGTCGTTCAAAATAAACATGAACTTTTCAGAATTTGTGTGGCCGGATTAAATCGCCTTTGACGAAATCTCACACGTAAACTAACTCAACTTGTTAATAAACATTCATTTATGTGAAAAATATTCTTCATATGTACATTTGTGTAATTATCGTGTATAATTGGAACTCATGTATCGTTCACGCGCATTCGGTTACGATCTTTGCACGACGTTAATAAACGTCGTGCACGGCTAATAATGATGTGTCCAACTGCATATGTTCATGCATCTATTCACAATTTGCTTCATCAAGTGTCAAACTGACCTCCAATTGATTAATTGTGCATTCTTTATTACATGTTTTATCTGTTCAGGAAAAAGCATCATTGTCTTGCCTTACATTATATTTATTTTGAGAATCCAATCTTTTAGTGTGAATGATATAAATCCTCCCAGGACACCATGATTAAAAAATGGATTAAACAATCTTTAAGCTTTAAATATATCACCTTTATTCAGTTTGCCACATACTAACATGTAGTTACAAAATGGAAAAAAAAAAACATGCAATTTTCTGAAGGATTTGTTAAGGTCAGGACTAGGCAGAGGATGAATTTGATTTGTTGATGATTAAACTTTGATTGCTGTTCACTTGCCTATCTAGGGTCACTTAAATTCTACAAAAAATGTATCCACAATAAAGGCATTCAGAGTTGATTCAGCTGAATAAATTGACTTAATGGACTGAATGTATTGACCTCATAAGGGTTAACAATATAAGGAAATCAATCATCAGGATATCATTATCAAGCAAAGCATATCTACAGATAAATTTGAACATGATCAGCAGGAACTTTGACAACAGCGTCTTATGTTGCACTATCAGTAATAAACTTTCAATAGGGCCAGTCTTGGTGGGTTTCCATTAGGACACAATTAGTGAATCCATACAACAGCTTGTCCATATGATTCAGCTAAAGATGTTTCTCCTGCTGTGCCCCATCTATAGTTGCACATTCTGTTACACACACAAAGTTAACTTGTCAAACTGCCAATCAGTCTTATATCATAAGAACTAAAGGAAGTCAACGTAAAACATTACACAACATTAATTCTTACCAACCTGATAAGGTTGATCATCAATACAACATGTCACATGAATCAATCTCTTGTTATTAAGTAAAGGAATTAAAAACTAATCCCTCTCATGTGCAGAAACTGAATCTACATTTGAATATAAACTAACAGAATATTGGTATAAGTCACAACACTGATAAAGCCACAACATTGGTGAAGCCAAAATATTGGTGAAGCCACTGGTAAAGCCAAAATATAGGTAAAGCCACAACACTGGTGACGCGACAACATTGGTGAAGCAAAAATTTGGATGAAGGGATAACATTGATGAAGCTACAACATTGGTGAAGCCAAAATATTGATGAAGCCACAATACTGGTGAAGCCACAAAATTGGTGAAGTCACAATATTGATGAAGCCACAATATTGGTGAAACCACAACACTGGTGAAGCCACAACATTGGTGAAGCCAAAATATTGATGAAGCCACATTATTGGCAAAGAAACAGTATTGGTGAAGCCACAATATTGATGAAGTCAAAATATTGATGCAGCCACAACATTGGTAACGCCTCAACACTTGTGAAGCCAAATACTGATGAAGCCACAGTATTGGAGAAGCCACAGTATAGGTAAAGGCCACAATATTGATGAAGCCATAGTATTAGTGAAGCCACAACATTGGTGAAGCCACAGTATTGTTGAAGCCACAATATTGATGTCACAATATTGATGAAGCCACAATATCATTAAATCCACAACACTGGTGAAGCCGCAACAATGTTGAACCCGAAATATTGATGAAGCCACAGTATTGGTGAAGCAACAACATTAGTGAAAACACAACACTGGTGAAGCCTCAAAATATTGATGAAGCCCCAGTATTGATGAAAACACTACACTGGTGAAGCCACAACATTGGTGATGCCACAGTATTTGTGAAGCCTCAATATTGGTAAAGCCACAACACTGGTGAAGCCACAACATTGGTGAAGCCAAAATATTGATGAAGCCACAGAATTGGTGAAGCCACAACATTGGTGAAAACACAACACTGGTGAAGCCACAACATTGGAGATGCCACAGTATTTGTGAAGCCTAAATATTGGTAAAGAAACATAGGAAACGTAGGAAAGAATATCATAATTACTATCATAGCCCTCTATCTCCCCCCAAGTCTTTGGTATCCATGGGGATGTGGGAATGTTTTATCAAAGACTGAGTAATATGTTAAACACTAACGAACAACAAAATATCTTAATATGTACAGAACAGTCACAGAACACTATGAATACTGGTGAGAGTTTAGTTCATGGCATAATCAGCATGCCAGCCAGGTGCATGAGTGTCCCGGCTCGAACAGCGTACATGTTTATCCTTTTGCGGAGCTGGTCTAGGGCTAGTGAGAGGGGTGACCAAGGGCAGGCTGCTTTTGGAAGCCTTGTTTGGAGTGTTGCATGGAACCTGAACAACAGGTCTTAAATCTGCCTGGTCATCAACAAATTTCAACTTGTGAGGGAGCAAGTCAATATCCATGTATGGGGAGGGTGCAACACCAGGTGAGGTTGGTGTATTGCCGCTAGGAGGGTCAGTGAATGAGTGTTTATCCCGGGTTGTCTGGTTTGATGGGATGGGAGGTGAGGCGAGTGGTGTGCGAGCAATGGCAGGAGGAGTACCCGGAGGAGTTCCTGGAGCTGCAATTTGGTGAGGTGGTGGGAGTTGCACAGGCGTGCATTTCCTGAGAAATTTTCTGTTGCGCAGTGTTACTCTTCCTGAGCCATCTACCTTAATCACATACTGGTCAAACTGGCGAACCTCTATTACAACTCCTGTCTTGTCCCACTTCAGTGGATAGGGGCCTTTCTGATTCTAGATGTGGACAAAGTCCCCGACGGCGAGTGGCGGTAGACGCTTTGTGTGCTCAGAGAGACGTTCAGCCCCTCTCATATGGCAATTTCTAAAGCCTCTTCCCTGGCAGATAAGCTCTCCTGCCATGTTGGATGTGGTTTGTACTTGCCTGGGAGGATGGGAATGAAATCACGGATAGGTCGCCCAAAGACACACATTGCAGGTGAGAGCTTTGTATCCCTGTCTGGCGTATTTCTGTACTGGAGGATAGTACGCTGAAACGCATCTGTGTAAAGGTCACCATCAGGGCTTGTGTTGTCTGTTATCAGGCGTTTGACGGTTTTGACTCCAACCTCAGCCTGACAGTTACTGTGTGTGAATGCCACATATGACAGTCTGTGATGAACACCCCAGTCACGTAGGAAGTTACGTGTAGCTGTAGAAGTGAACTCGGGACCACCATCTGAAGTTAGTTCATCAGGTATGCCAAAGGTGACAAATGTACGACGAAGACAATTGATGAGTCCAGTTGCGCTCTTCGACGCCCTTTCCACTATCGGCCAGTTAGAGTAGCGATCTACCACAACCAGGTATGAAGTCCCCTTGTAGTGAAAGAAATCGGCACACACACACTGAAAAGGGTAGTCAGGTGAAGCCAATGGTGTAGGCGGTGCGTAAGGCTGAGAAGGAGCCATGCGGTTACAGTGGTAGCAACGTTCCCGCATTGATATAATCGCAGGTGTGATTCCTGACCAGAAGACTGATGATTCGGCTCTGGCGATCATGGAGGTAATACCCTGGTGGGCAGAGTGTAGGGCAGCAAGTACCTCCTGTCGGAGGGAAGGAGGTATTACAACACGCTCCTTGTATAGCACAACCCCATCAACAAAGTAGAGATCCTCACGATATTTGAAGTAGTCACGCAGTGCTTCAGGAAGGTCATTTCGGTGTTTAGGCATGCCAGATTCAATGAAGTCGATGAGCATGGTCATATCACCATCACTCGCTGTTGCAATGCGAACCCTGTCCCAAGTGACTGATTTCATGGCAAGTGAGTTGATGGATGATGTCATCGCAGCAATCAGACACTCATCAGCTTCAGCAGTAGCTGGGGTAGGGGCACGTATGCCAGCAAGGAGAATGGAGGAGCATGGGGTGATGGTGCAGAATGTCCCATCTATGGCTGCCACATCGTCAGGCAGGTCATACTTGTTGGGTTCACCTGTAGGGTGTCGCGAAATGCCATCAGCTGCCAGATTGCTGACTCCGCGTACATGCATCATTTTGAATCGGTACCGAAGAGTTTTCTCCTTCAGGTTTCTCAAGCGTGGATTGGGGATGTCCTCAAGAGATCGGTCACCAAATAGCTTCAGCAAGGGTTTGTGATCCACTGCTATGATTAGGTTGTCACAGCCTAGCACAAAGTACCTGGTTTTGTCTAGGGCATCAACAACTGCAAGAGCCTCTCCCTCCACAGGAGCGTAACGTGACTGGATGAGTGAACCTGCTTCCGACCATAGCAACCTTCCATCCGTCATGACAGCAGAATGGCCTCGTGCCTGAGCATGTGCAGTGTTTCTGAAGGAGCCAAAAACCAATCCCAGTTTTGGACCAATCTGTGGCTAGGCATGTGGGCTTGGACTTGTCAAAGATGCGGACACCTTCTTCAATGTCCCTGATGATGGTAGACTTGGATTCCTCAAAGAGGGTGTTGAGCTCATCATCCCACCTGAATGGGGTACCGGGTTGAAGCAATTGGCGGAAGGGCAACATTCTGTCAACCATACTGAATGCATATGAAACTTGGTTGACTAGACCAAATCATGACCGGATATCAGTGATGTTTCTAGGTGTCTGGAAGTCAGATATAGCCTGGAGGTATCTTGGGCATGGACGGACGCTGTCAGTAGTCACTTGGAAACCAGCAAACTCTACCTCATCCTGGGCAAAGACAAACTTGTCCGGGTTAAGGGTGATGCCGTGTCTCCCGCAGATGTCCAGCCATCGCACTGGTTGGAAGAAGCTCTCCTCAATTGAGTCTGACCACAGAAGTGCGTCATCGATGCATTTGGTTTTATCGGGTATGTCAGATACCAGTGCATCATACCTTCTGGTGTAGCCATCGCCTGAAGCTATGTAGCCTTGAGGAGCTGTTTTGTAGCGGTACCGGCCCCACGGGGTGATGAAAGTTGTGAGATGTCTGTCCTCTTCATGGATGGGCACACTGTGATATCCATTCCAAGCATCAAAGACAGTCTTCATTTTTCCCGCTGGCACGGACCTGGCTTGATGGAATGGTGACTGTGTGTGGTGCGTTTCTCGTGTAGCATGCGCATTCAGGGCCTGGAAGTCTACAGTGCGCCGTGGCTTTCCATTTTTCTTGGCACATACCACCATTCTGTGACACCATGTCACAGGCTGGCCAATGGGGACTTGCTCTATCACACCTAGCTGCACATTTTGATCAAGGCCCGCCTTCACCCGGTCCCGCCAGTGGAGTGATACTGGTATGGGGGTATGGTGGGCTACTGGTGATGCACTGGGGTCCACCATAAGTCTCATCGGTGGACCATCCATCAATGGCAAAACCTGATGCTGGCAAGTGTTGAATGTGCTAGAACTGTAGTATGACAGCAAGAACTGGTGAAGTTTGCCCCGGTTTTCATCAGTGGCTAGAAATGGAAGTTCATTTGGTGGTGCTGGTGGCAGTTGTCGCTCAGGGCAGTCACATGGGATCGAGTTAACATTTTCAGCAGTGGACACAGATGAGCCTGTCTCATGTGTCCAGCCGACAGATGGGAAGTCGTCGGGTATAATCCCCAAGGCGACGCAGGCTTCTCTGCTGATGAAGAGCTTGTCAGACGAATCCGTAATATAAGTAATCTGCTTAGTCTCAAATCGTTTCCCGCTGTTGTCCAGGCCAGAGAAGCGTAGCACAGTTGCACCGAGGATTTTGATGCCACTGGTGTTAGCGGCCTGCATCTTCATGGTCACAGGAATGATGTCCTTGTGTCACAGGCCCAGGCGGTAGAGGGCGTTAATGTCACCCAGTGTCAGCCATGGCGGAAATAGAGGCAGTCAGTGGTGTAGCGTGGAGTTTGAAACCCAATGCTTCATAATCTTCAGCCGTGGCTGTCACTGTGAGATTGATGAATGGCTGGGGTTTCGATGCTCTCTTAATCCAAGTCTCCGAAAGCTGGTCATAGACATGATGATCCAAGACAATTGCATTTACTGTATGGTGCTGCACTGACGGTGCATAGGGAATCGAAAACTGCACCCTCATTGTCATTGACTGAAGCTTTAGCTAGGGGTGTGCTTTTGGGTTTGTCTTTGCTCCTGCACACACACTCCATGTGATGGTCACGGTTGCAGTGTTGGCATTTATGTCCATATGCTGGACAGATAGTTTTACGGACACGTGCAGGGGGACTCCTTCCATGGCCCGTCTGCCCACAGTAGGAGCATGGATCATTCTTTTCCTTGGTCAGGGTTGCCTTGCCTCTCCTGTAGGTGCTGCTAGCTGTCTCCGACATATGAGGGTCAAGTAGGGTCGAAGCAGATCTCTTCCCCGCCTCCTTCGTCTCCACAAATGTACAGACCTCCTCTAAGCTCATGTCCTGGTTTTTGTCACCAAGGAGATCAAGTTGTATTTCTTGGTCACCGATCCCACGTGTAAGTACAACGCGGAGGATTTCATCTGTGTAATTGATATCCTGCTGGCATGTGGGACATTGTACCAAGAATTTGCAAACTCCAGCTTGACCGCGCAGGCGGGCACCAAAGTTCCGAACCGGTTCATCACGATCCTGCTTCATGTTATGGTAGCATCTACGTACTCACGCCACCTGGATTGAAAGTACTGCCAGTCCTCGGTCGTTCCAGCTGCTGATAAGGCAGGCCGTTTGACCTTCTCAACCTTGGCCACTTGGCCAGTGGTGTGAGTGGTTGTGTGTGTGGCGAGTAGCTGTACAACGATGGCTGGGTCCATATCCGGTGTAGTGTAATCACAGCCTGGTATGGGGCACTGAACTGCAGGCATCTTGACTTGGTGTTGGCGAGGATGTCTAGTATACAGTCGTCATAGATAAGAACAATGTCTATTTGTCTTGTATTTCACGAGTCAGACAATGACGACTGTATCTGAAACATAAGAAACGTAGGAAAGAATATAATAATTACTATCATAACCCTCTAATATATATATATATATATATATATATATATATATATATATATATATATATATATATATATATATATATATATATATATATATATATATATATATATATATATATATATATATATTTATTTATTTATACCTCGCGGTCATTACTGATATGTCTCTTCATTTGTTGTTTCAACTTCAATTCTGCATGGTCGATGCCTTGCAGGACTGTGGGCTCTCTTTGTGACAGCCTTTTTCGGATCCGCTCAGAGAACCCTTAACCTTTTTGGATGGCATCACCCCGGTAATGCTTACCGGCTATTGCTGTTGAATTTTTCTTCAACAAGTTCGAACTGTGATGGCCTCGTGCACCTGCAGGTAGACGAGGAAAACGTAGACGACTAGGTTAGTTCGAAGCACAATGGGGCCCAGCCCTGCTTGGCGATGTGCTTACCGAACCAGGCTCGGATGACCGGTAAGGTGCCTGCGCTGAATTCCGACTCCAGGACTTCAATTCCGGTGCTGATGTCAAGAGGCAATGTCCGTTGATAGCTACCCGCATCGTGAGGTGGGTGGGGTGACCAAACCGCGCAAAGTAGGGTGCTGCCTCGCCGCGGTCTTGCTTACTGGCTGGGTCGAGGCTGATGAGGTCCTTTGCGTCATACCGCATTGAGTTCCACAGCCCACCATGAACGTGTTCGTCGCAGGCTTTCGGAATGTCATTCAGGAGGCTAACCGGCGTGCCGTCTTCTCCTCAGCAACAATGTTTGCCGCGTGGTTGCTTCCAAAGATCCTGTCGGCTTGGGCCACATCACCCAGCTGAGTGAAGACATCATGCTTATTCTGTAGATTCGGCCATCCTGGAGCATAAACTGGTTCACGTTGAGTCAATGGACCCACTGCTGTATTTTCTGCCTCCTCGTCTCTGTGAGCCCGTGGCCTCTGTGGCCTTGTCTACCATAACCCAGTCACCCTCAGCCCGCTCGCGCAGGATCTTTGTCGCCCTCGCGACGAAATGACATCCATGTTGGGTGTCTTTCATGTGGAATAAACCATAACGAACCATAGACCCCAAACTCTTTCTTGGCGTTATCCAACATTTCGACCCACGGTCCATTGAGCGGGTGGACTTTATCCTCGGGAGTTCATTCTCGACCTCGGGGCAGGTTTCTTGAACAGAGTGTTGTGAGTAATTCGATCAAAAGGTTTACTTGCATCCAAATAGAAAACAAAAATAATACTATTTAACATCATATATGCATCTAGACGGGTGGACCCTCGGGAGTTAATTCTCGACCTCGGGGTGGATTTCACCCGAAAGCTCTTTCATGAGGTCGTCTATATCCTGGGGCATGGAAGATCCCCCCCATTTCTGCTAAAAAAGCGCTACGAAACTGTGGTGCTGGATGTGCGTATGTCATTCGAATACCTAATGATAACAAGTCTCTAATTGACAGTTCCTTTATACAATTATGTGATTGTGTCTGTAATTGACAGTTTTATTATACATAACTAGTCATTGTGAGCCCTAGCCGTTAAGAGTTCGGTCATTACTCTTGGGAATATCCGCCTGCTGCGTGATTTATCCGATTCTTGTCGCACTTTGTAGCAACTATGACTTTTTGTTTGTACCAGCCCCACAATTGGCCTCTTTGTAAGCTCTAGTCACTTTATCACCCGCCAGGAGTTCCACCGTCGCACACAGCGCTTTTGACCGTAACAAGGGTCCTGTTTTGAGGCTGTCAAGCTGTCAATACGTTAGTGCATTAGCGGCAGTCTCAAAACATGACCCTGCTTCCAGTTCAAATCAGTATCGCCGCCTGAAAGCCGCGAGATAAACAGGGGCCTGCGAGTCGAAATCGCAATGCCATTCCGAATACGCGCCCGGTGTACCCTACACAGCTCAAATGCGCAAGGTTTTCCATAGAGATTCACAGACCCGATTCTGGGTCAGTTACACGTGTTTTCGTACCTTGTTTACCTGCCATATGTGTTTCTAAATGACACTAACTTAAATTGTATATTTTTTATGTTTGTTTTTTTTGCGCTCAGGGTCAAATGATCCACACTTTTGCCGTGCTTGAGTGGGCGGTGGGGCTTGACTGTGGATCTCAGTATAGTCGGCTTGGGCCTTTCTGGCGCGTGTATTGTGGGACGTCATTACCTATATTGTGCTGTTAGTTTAAATTGGGGTAAAAATGACAAACATCCCCTAAAAATGCCCTACCACTACCCCCTGCGACTCGAGGTCCCAACCCCTGCGACTTGTGGGCCTCCCCATCCCCTGCCCCCTGCGACTCGTGGGCCTCCCTCTCCCCTGTGTCTCATGGCTGCCCCTCCCCCTACCCCTGCGACTCATGGCTCCCCTACCCCCTGCGACTCATAGCCCCCCTGTGACTCGTGGCCCTCCGATAGGCTCCCCGCCACTTAGTCCACCAGAGGGAGACTCCAGCTCTTGGCAGCTGTTGAGACCTTAGACCCCAAAAAAAATAGTCTAGGTGGGTAAACGATGCTCTGAAGTGGGGGGATTCCTTATCGTTGGTGGGTGGGTTTCTATTTTGCGCGAGTGCGCTGGAACCGCTATTACCTATACTACTAACGTTAATCTAAGCGGTCGCAGTTTTATTCAGCTTTGTTTGGTCTCCTTCGACAATGTCATTTGCAATCATATTTTTTTTCTAAGTGTATTTGCATATTAAAATTATGTGACAACTCGCAAGGTTTTTGAAACGGTAAGCCATGTTTTACACATGACACCAACCTGAAGTGACATTTCCGCGCGCCCCCTGGCCTCAATATATACAGTCATCACCTCATCAAACACGTTCGATAGACAAAGAAGAAGACCACTTTTAAAACCTGCGAGACATCAAAGAGACTTAAAATTATTCGTCTACAGTTTGGGTGAATCACTTTCTGGCGCTTAGACAGTGGGAGCTGTGACGTTCTACTGTACGCCTCTAGGCTGTTGATTATTTTACTGTATGCCTCTAGGTTGATGATGGTTTTACTGTACGCCTCTAGGTTGGTGATGGTTTTACTGCATGGCTTTAGGTTGGTGATGGTTTTACTGTATGCCTCTAGGTTGGTAAAGGTTTTACCGTACGCCTCTGGGTAAACTTTATTGATTACTATGACTTAAGAATTTAATATGGAGCTTTACCTAGAAGATGGAAAGAGAAGTGTCGATCTCGGAGGCCAGGATAGAACTGATTTGTGAGAGGTGAGACTGGTATTCGTGAATTGTTCTCTGCCAAAAACAAAGAACTGTATAATAGTGTGTCGTATAATATTGTTGATCATGAGCGCATAAAAGTGGATCTGAATGACCAAGTCACGCAAAGATGCAATTCAGGCAAATGCGAATCTGATCATTATGTTTCAGTTAGTGATGTCATGGTAGCTGTGGTGAAAATTAAGGCCCATAAGGCTGGCGTTAATGAAAAAGATAAATGACACTCGTGAATTGTTTACTCGTTTATCTTTGCTGTTTAATTCAATGATTGTGCATTCATTTACCCCAGTTAAAATGACTAGATCGGTGATTGTTCCATGACTGAAAAACAAAAAGAAATCGGCAAGTGACAGGAATAACTCTCGATTGATAGCGCTGAGTAGCGTTGTAGGCAAGGTTTTAGATAACGTTATTTTGTCAAAGTAATCTAATGTTCTGAGCAACAGTCACCTCCAGTTTGGTTTTAAACCAGATCATTCCACTTCTCAGTGTACTTAAGTGGTTCAAGAAGTTATTGACTTTTATGTCAATCAAAAATCACCTTTTAATGTTGTGATGCTAGACTCATCAAAGGCATTTGATAGGGTTAATTATGTTAAATTGTTTCAATTATTGATACGAAGAGGTTCGTGTCCTAATATTGTAAAGTTGCTCCTTTATATGTATTTCAACAAATAGTTGTTAGTTAAATGGGGCTCGGATGTGGCTGAGGCATTCCAATGCAGTAATGGCATAAAGCAGGGCGGGGTGTTATCACCGATTCTTTTCTGTATTTATATGGAAGACCTGCTTAATCGTCTTGAACGTAGTAATGTTGGTTGTCATGTCGGTCATCAGTTTATTGGTGCATTTAGATATGCTGACGAATTAACACTCCTTGCTCCCTCAGTCATTGCTGCCGAGCTTATAATTTCAATATGCGAAGAATACGCTCAAGAATACGATGTAATGTTCAATAGTGAAAAAAGTATGTTGCTGTGCTACAATATTCCACAATGATAAACCAATCTTGAATTACTGCTGAATGGCGCCATTTAAAAAAATGTACTCTAAGGCTGTTCAGCTGGGAAGTTATATTGGTCATGACAATAATGATGCGAATATCGAAAAGGTTGTAGGAGAATTATTCTATCGTACTGACATTTTGATGACCAGATTCGGCTTTTGACGCACCGACGTCCGTACAAAGCTATTTGATACCTTTTGTACAAGTTGCTCTGGCAGTCCTTTATGGAAACTGGATTTTTTAAAATCGTTTTTACCGCTAAACGTAGGCAGACCAGATTTATGCACTCAGCTATTGTGAAGATTTGTTTATTTTTGATGAGCTTCTTGTGTTTCTATGCACAAATTAATTGCAACTCATGCATTTTATATTTATATTGCTTTATTAATATAACTTTTGGTTAACTTCCATTTGCGTATAGATACTATATATGCATACAACGTGAATGTTAACTCGGTACTTTACATAGGAGCAAACATAATGACTTCCGATGTGAAGACATACCAGAGTTAGTTCACTTCCTAGAAATGAAAGGATTGTGTATCGAGTTCTTATTAGATCAGCCATTTCTCCTTTCTGCCCGATAAATAGTTCTTCATGATAAAATAGTTATAAACAAACATTGACACAATATTCGGCAGTGAAAGGTAATCAAATGTTTTTAATAATAATATTTCCCTGATGTATACAAAACATACATAATTCACATATGACGCTGATAAAAACGTAGCACCCAGGCGACTCATCCAGTGCCAGACCCGTTCTTGTCGTGATCAAGAGTCGCCCATTCCGCGGCCACCACATCCGCGTGGGACTCGATCAGGTCCAGGTACTTTCGTACCATCTCTCGTTCATGATCACATGACTCAGTCGGGTTTCTCTCATTGGTGCAAACTGGACACCATCTCATCTTGGGCAGAAATTCTTCTGTTAATTGATGCATGTTATAGGAGCCGTTGTTAAACTGCAAATTCCTGCTCAATCTGTCCACCGTCATCTCGAGAATATCGGCCGACGTCATCACCTTCTTGCTGTACTGCGCATGCTCCGGATGGTGGCCTTCAAGCTCGTAATGCCTCTCGATTTCCTCTTGGAGCAAACTGCCCAGGAGATCGGTTCGTTTCAGACCCAATCCAACGATACACACCGCCATATACACGTAGTCTTTACTCCAGTCGTGTGACGAGTTCTGCTTGGTGATTCGGCCGAACGCTGATCGCACATGCCTGATATGACGCAGTTCGTCTCTCATGCGTTCAACTACGTCACGTTCCACCTGAGAGCGGGGTCCGTCTACGAGCAGCGCCCCCAGGCGGCGGTTGGCGCTGCGTCTATCACCCTTCAGGCAATCCACAACCCCTTCCAGAGTGTTCAACTGCAACAGCAAATTGTTCGTTCAATTTCAATTAAATCGTGATTTGAAGAAATGCATTAAAATGTAAGCGCCAACGCCTTCTACTTCTGCTTGTGTAAGGTAAGGTAAGGTAAGGTAAGGTAAAGTAAGGTAAGGTAAGGTAAGTATAATAGGCTTAACGGCACACCAAACACTCATGTGTTATATGGTGCCAAACGAAAAAATGAAGCGATTAATAGATAAGATTGACTGAACCAGGCCATTCAAGCCTCTCGTCTAGGTGAAATGGACCGCTCTACTCAACTACTTGGATCCCATTGTCCACCGACACGAGTCGCGACCAACGGTCAACAGGTTGACCCCTATTAAGCGCCTCATACGACATGCCGGAGGATACAGTGGGCCTATCTTCCCCCGGACCCACGGGGGGTTGTGGCTGTGTCATTCAAACCAAGCCTGATGTATTCATCACACGAACTTAGCAAGTGAATATGGTGGTCCAGTGTAAAAGCGTTATTTCCATTGTAGCAAGCTGTTCTCAAATCAGCTAGCGAGTCAAACGACTTGATAATTGGTTCATCTTAATCCAGTGCTAACTTGGAAACTTTACCAAAAGATAAAAAGCTCCTTCAAATCAGCATCAATGCATAACAGACGCCATACTCAATGTATTTCATTGCCTCAATATATACGGCGAAAACACTCCCGATAAATAGAGCATCCCCCAATCTGATTGGCAGCCATCCAAACGGCTAGTTCAACAGTTACATATATAACGCCTTAGAATACACAGCTACACCATTAATTTACAAATTCAATACGTACAACATCAGACGAGGAATTCTCAACTGAGCCCATAGTTCCGTCAGATTCTGTACAAGCGCCAGTTTAGTCTGCACACCAATGTGTTTAGAAATATCCCGCTAAGACATGTCTTATATATCGGCGGCTGATCGCGGGGACATACTTGCTCTATTTATAGACTCTACGCTTATGACGTGCCTGGACGCGCGCTCGACGTTATAGCGAAACTAGACCAGCTTGGGGAATCCTGGTCTGGATTCGATCACATGTCGGCTAGCTAGTTTCTCTCTTCTCGCTTCGTCATAACGGGAGTGTGTGTGGAGGGTGGGGTGGATTTTGAGTGGTAAAGGGAAAGAAATTCTACTGCACTCACGAATTGGTTTTTTGACATAGAAACTCTTGTGGTTTTTCCACAGAGGATAACATTTCTTCTTCGTGGTACGGAGACTCGCTGTATACGTCCTCGTTTTGGACACAGCACAAACGGACATAGGCGGCGGGTGCCAGGCAGTTCATCGCTATTCCATACCCTGCTACAGTGGTAATGGTTTAATCTATACTTTCGTATATATTAAGGCAATGAAATACATTGAGTATGGCGTCTGTTATGCATTGATGCTGATTTGAGGGAGCTTGTCATTTTTATCTACCATTAATCAAGTCACGGCTTGCCACAATGGAAATAGAGCTATTACACAGGACCACCTTTAATGTTCATTTCACCTCATTCTTTTCTGGCAAACGCACTAAAATTCACACCATTTCATGGTGGATTTAATTGCCACAACTTATTTACACATCATGTAATCGTGGTAAGTGTTCAATGTTACCCCTTCGTCTCGCATATGTTAATACAGACAGATTATGTACCGATCCCAGGGGAAAACACATCAATATCAATCCTAAAATATCCTGTTTGCGGACGAGAAGGTATGGCATGTGGAAAACAAGAGCGCCCGAGGGAGGGGAGGGCGGTCGCGTGAGGCGATAACTGGGGCTGGATCTGGTGTGTGTGTGTATGGTGGTTGTCAGGCGGGTTGTGGTCGATGCTTACTGTGTGTATGGTGGTTGTCGGGCAGGTTGTGCTTGATGCTTACTGTGTGTATGGTGGTTGTCAGATGGGTTGTGCTCGTTGCTGACTGTGTGTATGGTGGTTGTCAGGTGGGTTGTGCTCGATGCTTACTGTGTGTATGGTGGTTGTCAGGTGGTATGTGCTCGATGCTTACTGTGCGTATGGTGGTTGTCGGAGAGATTGTACCTGATGCTTACTTTGTGTATGGTGGTTGTCAGGTGGGTTGTGCTCGATGCTTACTGTGTGTATAGTGGTTGTCTGTCGGGTTGTGCTCGATGATTACTGTGTGTATGGTGGTTGTCAGGTGGTATGTGCTCGATGCTTACTGTGTGTATGGTGGTTGTCGGGCAGGTTGTGCTTGATGCTTACTGTGTGTATGGTGGTTGTCAGGTGGGTTGTGCTCGATGCTTACTGTGTGTATGGTGGTTGTCGGGCGGGTTGTGCTCGATGCTTACTGTCAAAGCAAGCCGTTAACGCCATAGCTTCATTCACTAAGCGCAACTGGTATTCGTTGGAGTAGGTAATGAATGGAATGTCAAACTGATTGGTGATTCGGCGAGATAAGGCCTTCTGTGTCAACATTCAATAACCTATTTTGGATAGCCGTTCGTGACCTGGCCAAGTGTCATATTCCTGGGTTGAATATGTAGTGTTTCATCTTGGCTGGGCGTCTTTATTGTTATCTGTTTTATTGCCATCGTTGTATGTGTTCTATGTCACATCCCGTCTTTCCTTAATTGTAATTGACCCATCTGGACATGCGTAGTCGCCTGTGTGCATTTGACGTTTATAACATCCGGTCAGTTGGGATTACCCATCGTAAAAATGCTGAGGCGGGTGTGCCACAATCAGCCGAGATGGACCCTACTCCTCGCATCCTCTGATTGGATGTATGTTATTTAATATATATGTATCGATATGTGATTGGCTGGAGGACCAGCAAAGTATTGTGGTACGGTTGAGGTGCGAGGCAGTCGAGGCACGAGAGAGAGAGAGAGAGAGAGAGAGAGAGAGAGAGAGAGAGAGAGAGAGAGAGAGAGAGAGAGAGAGAGAGAGAGAGAGAGAGAGAGAGAGAGAGAGAGATATATATATATATATATATATATATATAGATATATAGAGAGAGAGAGAGATATATATATTGGAAATAAAGAGACTTGTTACTCAAAAACGGACTTGTACTATTTACCCCCAATCGTAGTACATAACATGGTGGAGAATTCAAAGTCGATCGTCGATGGAAGTACCGTTAAATCTGACAATTCCAGCTGTCAGAAATTCTAGTTCCGATCTTCTCGTCCTCTCGCCGCCATTTCTAACGTCGACTCCTCTGCCCAAGTCGGTATCGGCATCTCACTCCGATTTCGTGACGTTGCCATTGTCTTTTGACGGAGACGAACAAATCTTCGAGAAGATGGCCAGCTCGCCTAGGTTGACGATAACATCTTTCAATGGCTTATCGAATGAAGATGGTGAGACATTCCTTCGGGACTTTGAGAGCTATTGCACTCTGCATCAGCTCCAGGGGCAGGAAAACGACGCCAGGAAAGTGGCTGCTTTTCATCTTCATCTACAGGGCCCGGCTCTTGTGTGGTTCCACACAATCAACTCACAACGGAAAAGGACTTGGTCGACCATTGAAGAATCCTTTCAGGCCAGGTATGTTCCAACCAGCCACGACAACCCTGCTCTACTTGCTGAAGCGGATGTGTTTAACCAACTATCGCTAGCAGCGCACATGACTGTCGAAGAATTCCACAGTCTGATACTGCAAAAGGGAACGCGAATCGGGAAATCGGATCGTGACATGCTCCTTCACTTTATACAGGGACTATCGCCACAGCTGGCGTTTTTCGTCAGAGCGGGTAATCCTTCCTCAACGGAGGACGCTTTGCTAGCGGCCAAAAGAGGTGAGGCATTTGGCTACTGGCACGCTGCTGTCCCCAGCAACCCCGCTGTTCAACCACGCCAAGACGCCAAATCCAACCACTGTCAGATATCCGAGGCTCCCGACTCTATAAGTGCTAGATTGGATTATTTAACTGATCAAGTAGCTTCAATAGCTGCCAAACTCAACACATGTCAACCGCATCAGCCACGTGCACAAGCGGCGTCACGGCGACCGGAGGATCGCCGATGTTACACATGCAATAGTACGGATCATCTCAGATTCCAGTGTAACCTTCGACAAGGTGGACGCCAGTCTCCCGCGATCACCTGCCAGATCTGTCAACAGAGGGGCCACTCTGCCACAATGTGCAAAAAGTTCCAAAGCAACCAGGGAAACTAGAACAGCCCAAGGGACATAGCGCTTGTTCCCTTGGGCCTAACGCTGTTATAGACAGTGCCATCAACCAACCATATACCACCCACAGAACGCCGACATCAGAAAAGGTACCATATTGTGACAAACGATGCGGTGGTAGTTCATGTAGTGACATGGAGTATTTAGATGATGAGCAACCTGGTCACTGTATATATATGAATGTTGTTTTTTGTCAGAAAACTGTTGTTGCTCTAGTTGACTCAGGTAGTGATGTTTCTTTGATGTCAGAAAGTTTATTTAGATCGCTGCCTTCAAAGGTTGTACATGAATTTCGAGAGAGCAAGGACACCCTTATGGTGGCTGATAGCTATAAAGTTATTGTTGTTGGAATTGCTAGAGTGCAAATCAGCACGAAATATGGTAAGTTTAAAATCACTGTGTATGTATTGAAAGATGTTTCTCATCCACTCATTCTCGGTGCGTCTTTCCTGGCCGCTAAAGGAGTCCATCTTGATTTCAATAACTTGTCAGTCCAACTGGACTCGACGAAACTAACGCTTCCTAGCAAAACACTTATACCAGCCAATTCCGAAAGTGTTGTTTGGGCAAGCGTTTCTAAGAAGTTACCCCTTGGCTTACCCGGCGTGTGTGAGGCGAGTTCGCGGCCGCGTCCTACTGATCTGCTTGTCGCTACTGCTGCTGTAACGGTTAATGACAAACACCGTGTCCCCGTCAAACTGATGAATCTTTCTGACAAAGACATAAATATTAGGAGGGGGCAAGTTGTAGCTACATATAGGCCGCTTAATAACTCTGACATCATCGCCAGGGTAGGTTGTAACAAGAATACAAAGCGAGTTGATCAACAGGGGTATAGTCAGAACAGAGCGCAGACAGGTGACAGCTCTGACAACGAGAAATTCCTTTCTTGTTTCAATCTCGAGAGTTCCCTCAATGAAACCCAACACTGTAGCCTTACTAACCTCCTCCTTGAAAATAAGGACATTTTTGTGACCCCGGAAAATCCGAATTTGGGAAAAACCACTGTTGTTGAACATAAAATACACCTGAATCCTGACGCGTCATTTAAACATCAGCGCCCTTATCGCCTGCCACCATACAAGAGGGAAGTCCTAAGGCACCAACTAGATGAGCTTCTTTCACAGGGAATAATATCTCCTGTTGATGAGAAGGACGACTTACCTATCACAAGCCCCATTGTATTAGTATCAAAGCGCAAAGCATCCAAAGATGTTCCGCTGGGCTCAAAAGAGGCAAGTCTCTCAATGTTTAGGTTTTGCTGCGACTTCAGACATCTAAATGCTCAAACCCAGGAATTCAACTATGCTATTCCTGATTTACAGGAGTTAACTGAATCATTTTCATCCAATGTTCCTAATTTCATATCAACCATTGATCAGTCTAGTGGTTTCTTTCAGATGCCCATTTCCGAAGATTCCAGCCGTTACACAGCTTTCAACACATGTTTCGGCACGTTCAAATTTCAGCGTCTGCCTCAGGGACTTAAAACTGCCCCCAACACATTTCAACTTTTGATGGTCAAAGTACTCCGGGGTTTGACATTTAGATCAGTCCTTTGTTACCTTGATGATGTTATTGTATTTTCAGCAACATTTGACCAACATATGAAAGATCTACAGGATGTATTTGATCGAATGCGCCAAGCTGGTCTGAAACTAGGCCCCAAGAAATGTTCCTTTGCTCAAGATAAGTGCATCTATCTTGGTCATGAGGTTTCCAGGGATGGTATTAGGCCGCCCTCTGATCGAGTTCAAGCGATCAGTGAGCTACCTGCCCCTAAAAACGTACGAGAAGTACGCAGAGTAATGGTCCTTCTCAATTGGTTAGGAAGTTTATCCCCAGCTTCTCTGCTAAGGCTAGACCGTTAAACAAACTGCTTGGTAGAGGCAATTCATTTTGCTGGGGCAACGAACAACAAAATGCCTTTGACAATCTCAAACGCGGTCTTCTTGAGTCTCCAATACTAGCCTTTCCTCGTTTTGACCTCCCCTTCAGACTAAGTGTAGACACGTCTAGTCATGGCATTGGTTATATGCTGTACCAAATTCTCCCCCCAACGGAGTGCAGGAAAGATGCAACAGACAAAGAGAGAGTTCGTGTAGTCAGATTTGGTTCCAAAGGCTTGTCCAAATGGCAGAGGTCATATGGCCCGACTAAGCTCGAACTTTTAGGCATGGTTAGCAGCGTGATTGAATGCGAAACCTACCTTAGGGGGCGCAAATTTGTTGTAGAATGTGACCATCAAGCCCTAAAACCACTTTTTCAAAAGAAATTGAGTGGGGCAATCTACGAAAGATGGCTGGCCATTCTTCAGCAGTTTGACGTCGAGCTGGAGTATAAACCAGCAGCACAAATGGTTGTGCCAGATGCACTAAGTCGTTGTCACCCTAACCCTGACCTTGGTGAACTAACTCACAGTCCGGACGAGGACGATAATTACTTTCCATACACAGAGGAACCGGCTGGAGACGTCCGCTTTCATTCATCATGGTTGTGAACAGGTCGCCGGCTCTAACAATGTGCATTTCTTTCCTCCGCAGGTTCTGTCAGGCATTGACTCTCATCAAATGTCCCGTCGTCCCATCGACAATAAGCCTACACCTTTGCATGAAGCAGAATACGACGCTGACACAGACGACAGTCAGATTGTCCGTATGCAAAGTAAAAGAAAGTCACGTCGGACCAAAGTGCGTGATAGTCACGTGACAGCGACAGATAGTTCAGCGTCACAGTCCAAGTCTTTGTCAGACACTGAAGGTCTGACTAATGATGCTAATAGCAAATCTAATCATCTTCCCAGCAGTTGTACAAATCAAGGTAGTTCAGGTGGTGACCTTCATACGACCTCTGATCCTGACACGGCTACTGACAGCCCCGTTTATGACCAGATAAACAAAATCGCTCTATTCAGTGAGTGTGATTTCACTCCGGAGAGTATTGCCGAGATGCAGTCGGCTGATCCTGCACTAGACCGATCATCCAATACTTAAAACATGACAAGTTGCCTAGATCTCAGCGGGCAGCGCGGCGACTAATCCTACTTTCGGCCGACCATGTGATAATAGGGGGTTTGCTTTTCCATTCCAGGTTAGCTCGCAGTAAGAGGACGCTAAATTTGCAACAGTATCAACTGGTTGTTTCTGATGTAATGATTCAGACTGTTGTTAAAATGTACCATGACTCACCACTAGCTGGACACGGAGGTATCCAGGATACGATTGATCGAGTACGGGAGTGTTACCACTTCCCGAGGCTGGACCAAGTTATAAATGAATATGTCCAATCCTGTCATGAATGTCAGCGACGGAAAACAACTAAAGCTCACACCAAGAATGGTATTGTTTCTTTCCCGACCCCATCTGGACCTTTCCAGGTTTGGGAGATTGACCTATACGGCCCATTACCGCACTCGCAAGAGGGAAAAAGTTACATCTTGACCGCTGTTGACATGTTTAGTAAATTCCTCGTCACCATTCCCCTGGCAAACAAAGATGCGTTATCTGTCTCTAGCAGACTGTTCACACTTTTCTGTTCTTATGGCGTATGTGACACACTGATAAGCGACAAAGGGTCTGAGTTCGTCTCCATAGTTACCAAGGAGTTGTGTGAAAAAATGCATGTCCTTCAACAATTTATCCCTAGCTTCGCACATCATTGCTTAGGTGCTTGCGAACGGACTCATGCTACGTTAGCTGAGAGACTTACTCCCTTCATGGATG
>CM067358.1:20795930-20888430 GCA_034190875.2 Urechis unicinctus | reverse complement strand
ACCCTAGTCAGAATCAAAGAAAAATTATTGTGTATGAGAGCTGATGAGAACCCTGCTGCGCTAACGCTTCCTGTGCTTGGGCCCATGCAGAGTCATTATCAAGTAGATACGGGGGAGTTTTGCTTGTTTTGAACAAATCTGCGTGAATGGACACTGTAAGATGTGGGATAGCCAAACTTTTACAGGAGCTATGCCTCAGGGATTTTTGTTAGTGGCAGTAGTGCTGTTAGAACACTGAACATGTTCAGGCACGTTAATATCCCAACTATATCTATGTCAACATTCTCATTCAGAGAAGCTATCTTGTTCCAGCTGCAAGACGACTATGGCTGAGCGAACAGACCTCACTGACAACTGCCCACCAGGGTACACGACTTTCTGTAGGAGGGGATGCCAGATGTTGTTCTCCAGGCCACACTGCTAAGTATGGCAGTTACACCCTGATGGACCTAAAGACTTCGAAGGTTACGATTTATGACCGGTATATGATGGATTCCTGAATGTCTATTGTACTATCAATTGTCTGTTAATTTCTTTCAGAGCAACCAAGTTAAAAATTCAAATACTATGGAGTTAGCTGGCCTGAAGCTTGCCTTGAAATCCTTGTCTGAGAATGGCTTGGCCGTTGAATTCATCACTACTGACAGACATTTGGGGGTGAAAAAGTACATGAGGGAAGAGCAACCTACAGTCCAACACCGGTTTGATGTGTGGCATGTTGCCAAAGGTTAATTTCTTTGTGTGACTTAAGCTAACACAACGCTCCGTGTAACAAGTTAAAGTATATTTAACATGTTAGCATACAAAATTTATATGTTAGCATTAAAGACAAACACACACTTATTTGTAAATACAGGGATCAAGAAGAAAATACTGGCCAAAGGGGAACGAAAAGACTGCAACATCCTGAGTGCGTGGGCCAGAAGCATTTCCAATCATGTTTACTGCCTCAAGCGATCGAGATGCGAATCTGGTCAGTGGCTCTCTGTCAGTAGGCTTGTCGTCAATGAGCACATGGGGCATGGAGAACTGTACCCGGAATGTGAGCATGCACTACTAGAGGACAGGAAGTGGATACTGAAGGGTCAGTATTAGTTTTGAATCATATAAGTTTTTATAGAAATATTTACTTCAGTGGTAGTGTAATTAAATGAGTAAAAATGGTGAAATCTATGCCCCTGTGGTACTACTTTACCCAAAAAATGTAATCTGTATTGATATATGTGTGAACCATAAATAGGATCGAAGCCACACAAAGAGTTGGAATTGATAGTCTCCAGCAAGCATCTCCTTAACGACATTGGCAGGCTCTCCTCATCAGAGCAGTCATCAAGCCTATAATCGTATCACAAAGTGGTCATATTCTTCGCACCACTTTCCCTATGCCACCATGGAGGCCAGGTGATACCAATGAAATAACATATTTCGAAATTCGTTTGTGTATATTTGAATTGGGGTTGTATGGAAGTTTAGCAGATTTGTGTAGTGACAGCTGTAATGTTCTTTGTTGAATTATGTGCTCAAGTTTTAATTGTTTCTTAGCAATATGTTATCAACGTGCTATATATATATATCCAGATTGCTCCTAGCAGTTATTCACTTCAATGAAAACTCGAACAGAGCTCAAGCCATCACTCAAGGCGGTAAGTCCTAATGGAGAGTGTCCTACCCCAAAGCCAGACAGGGAGACCCAGTTGTCAAGCCTGTCAAAGTACCAATTTCTTATGGTGGGTATATGCATTAATCTAAAGTGAAACACATGTTATTTTGACATTTATTACCGAAACCTAAATAAGTTTCATATGCACAAAGATTGTTACCCAATTCAATATGGGCATATAATATAACTAACTTATTATATGACTATCATAAAATATGAAAAACGTTGATTTGCTTCAGACTATGTACATCAGTTGATTGCTGAGGTGCTTGATCTCAGGCAAAAATACCCAAGCTACAGACTTGCTGAGGTCATTGCCGAGGACAGGACTGTCCCACCACCTATTGCCTCCTAGTACGAGAAACCTGAAAGGGATCTTCTCGTTGGTGCTCACAGGTGTCGATTCAACCTGACCTAGAAATCACAGTGGGATTGATGTTCCCTTAGCAATAAATATGATTGTTCAACCTCAAACTGTCCTTTTTGGTAGCAATAATGGCAGCTGTGGTGAAAATTGAGGCCGGTGCTAATGACAAAGATAGATGACACTCGTAAATTGTTTACTCGTTTATCTTTGCTGTTTAATTCAATGATTGTGCATTCATTTACCCCAGTTGAAAATGACTAGATCGGTGATTGTTCCATGACTGAAAAACAAAAAGAAATCGGCAAGTGACAGGAATAACTCTCGATTGATAGCGCTGAGTAGCGTTGTAGGCAAGGTTTTAGATAACGTTATTTTGTCAAAGTAATCAAATGTTCTGAGCAACAGTCACCTCCAGTTTGGTTTTAAACCAGATCATTCCACTTCTCAGTGTACTTAAGTGGTTCAAGAAGTTATTGACTTTTATGTAATATTGTGATGCTAGACTCATCAAAGGCATTTGATAGGGTTAATTATGTTAAATAGTTTCAATTATTGATACGAAGAGGTTTGTGTTCTAATATTGTAAAGTTGCTCCTTTATATGTATTTCAACAAATAGTTGTTAGTTAAATGGGGCTCGGATGTGGCTGAGGCATTCCAATGCAGTAATGGCATAAAGCAGGGCGGGGTGTTATCACCGATTCTTTTCTGTATTTATATGGAAGACCTGCTTAATCGTCTTGAACGTAGTAATGTTGGTTGTCATGTCGGTCATCAGTTTATTGGTGCATTTAGATATGCTGACGACTTAACACTCCTTGCTCCCTCAGTCATTGCTGCCGCCCTTATGATTTCAATATGCAAAGAATACGCTGAAGAATACAATGCAATGTTCAATAGTGAAAAAAGTATGTTGCTGTGCTACAATATTCCACAATGTTATACCAATATTGAATTACGGCTGAATGGCGCCATTTTTAAAAAAAAGTACTCTAAGGCTGTTCAGCTGGGAAGTTATATTGGTCATGACATAACGATGCGTATCGAAAAGGTTGTAGGAGAATTATTCTATCGTACTGACATTTTGATGTCCAGATTCGGCTTTTGACGCTCCAACATATTTTGAAATTCGTTTGTGTATATTTGAATTGGGGTTGTATGGAAGTTTAGCAGATTTGTGTAGTGACAGCTGTAATGTTCTTTGTTGAATTATGTGCTCAAGTTTTAATTGTTACTTAGCAATATGTTATCAACGTGCTATATATATATATATATATATATATATATATATATATATATATATATATATATATATATATATATATATATATATATATATATATATATATATATATATATCCAGATTGCTCCTAGCAGTTATTCACTTCAATGAAAACTCGAACAGATTTCAAGCCATCACTCAAGGCGGTAAGTCCTAATGGAGAGTGTCCTACCCCAAAGCCAGACAGGGAGACCCAGTTGTCAAGCCTGTCAAAGTACCAATTTCTTATGGTGGGTATATGCATTAATCTAAAGAAACACAAGTTATTTTGACATTTATTACCGAAACCTAAATAAGTTTCATATGCACAAAGATTGTTACCCAATTCAATATGGGCATATAATATAACTAACTTATTATATGACTATCATAAAATATGAAAAACGTTGATTTGCTTCAGACTATGTACATCAGTTGATTGCTGAAGTGCTTGATCTCAGGCAAAAATACCCAAGCTACAGACTTGCTGAGGTCATTGCCGAGGACAGGACTGTCCCACCACCTATTGCCTCCCAGAACGAGAAACCTGAAAGGGATCTTCTCGTAGGTGCTCACAGGTGTCGATTCAACCTGACCAAGAAATCACAGTGGGATTGATGTTCCCTTAGCAATAAATATGATTGTTCAACCTCAAACTGTCCTTTTTGGTAGCAATAATGGCTGCTGTGGTGAAAATTGAGGCCGGTGCTAATGACAAAGATAGATGACACTCGTAAATTGTTTACTCGTTTATCTTTGCTGTTTAATTCAATGATTGTGCATTCATTTACCCCAGTTGAAATGACTAGATCGGTGATTGTTCCATGACTGAAAAACAAAAAGAAATCGGCAAGTGACAGGAATAACTCTCGATTGATAGCGCTGAGTAGCGTTGTAGGCAAGGTTTTAGATAACGTTATTTTGTCAAAGTAATCAAATGTTCTGAGCAACAGTCACCTCCAGTTTGGTTTTAAACCAGATCATTCCACTTCTCAGTGTACTTAAGTGGTTCAAGAAGTTATTGACTTTTATGTAATATTGTGATGCTAGACTCATCAAAGGCATTTGATAGGGTTAATTATGTTAAATAGTTTCAATTATTGATACGAAGAGGTTTGTGTTCTAATATTGTAAAGTTGCTCCTTTATATGTATTTCAACAAATAGTTGTTAGTTAAATGGGGCTCGGATGTGGCTGAGGCATTCCAATGCAGTAATGGCATAAAGCAGGGCGGGGTGTTATCACCGATTCTTTTCTGTATTTATATGGAAGACCTGCTTAATCGTCTTGAACGTAGTAATGTTGGTTGTCATGTCGGTCATCAGTTTATTGGTGCATTTAGATATGCTGACGACTTAACACTCCTTGCTCCCCTCAGTCATTGCTGCCGCCCTTATGATTTCAATATGCAAAGAATACGCTGAAGAATACAATGCAATGTTCAATAGTGAAAAAAGTATGTTGCTGTGCTACAATATTCCACAATGTTATACCAATATTGAATTACGGCTGAATGGCGCCATTTTTAAAAAAAAGTACTCTAAGGCTGTTCAGCTGGGAAGTTATATTGGTCATGACAATAACGATGCGTATCGAAAAGGTTGTAGGAGAATTATTCTATCGTACTGACATTTTGATGTCCAGATTCGGCTTTTGACGCTCCAACATATTTTGAAATTCGTTTGTGTATATTTGAATTGGGGTTGTATGGAAGTTTAGCAGATTTGTGTAGTGACAGCTGTAATGTTCTTTGTTGAATTATGTGCTCAAGTTTTAATTGTTACTTAGCAATATGTTATCAACGTGCTATATATATATATATATATATATATATATATATATATATATATATATATATATATATATATATATATATATATATATATATATATATATATATATATATCCAGATTGCTCCTATCAGTTATTCACTTCAATGAAAACTCGAACAGATTTCAAGCCATCACTCAAGGCGGTAAGTCCTAATGGAGAGTGTCCTACCCCAAAGCCAGACAGGGAGACCCAGTTGTCAAGCCTGTCAAAGTACCAATTTCTTATGGTGGGTATATGCATTAATCTAAAATGAAACACAAGTTATTTTGACATTTATTACCGAAACCTAAATAAGTTTCATATGCACAAAGATTGTTACCCAATTCAATATGGGCATATAATATAACTAACTTATTATATGACTATCATAAAATATGAAAAACGTTGATTTGCTTCAGACTATGTACATCAGTTGATTGCTGAAGTGCTTGATCTCAGGCGAAAATACCCAAGCTACAGACTTGCTGAGGTCATTGCCGAGGACAGGACTGTCCCACCACCTATTGCCTCCCAGAACGAGAAACCTGAAAGGGATCTTCTCGTAGGTGCTCACAGGTGTCGATTCAACCTGACCAAGAAATCACAGTGGGATTGATGTTCCCTTAGCAATAAATATGATTGTTCAACCTCAAACTGTCCTTTTTGGTAGCAATAATGGCAGCTGTGGTGAAAATTGAGGCCGGTGCTAATGACAAAGATAGATGACACTCGTAAATTGTTTACTCGTTTATCTTTGCTGTTTAATTCAATGATTGTGCATTCATTTACCCCAGTTGAAATGACTAGATCGGTGATTGTTCCATGACTGAAAAACAAAAAGAAATCGGCAAGTGACAGGAATAACTCTCGATTGATAGCGCTGAGTAGCGTTGTAGGCAAGGTTTTAGATAACGTTATTTTGTCAAAGTAATCAAATGTTCTGAGCAACAGTCACCTCCAGTTTGGTTTTAAACCAGATCATTCCACTTCTCAGTGTACTTAAGTGGTTCAAGAAGTTATTGACTTTTATGTAATATTGTGATGCTAGACTCATCAAAGGCATTTGATAGGGTTAATTATGTTAAATAGTTTCAATTATTGATACGAAGAGGTTTGTGTTCTAATATTGTAAAGTTGCTCCTTTATATGTATTTCAACAAATAGTTGTTAGTTAAATGGGGCTCGGATGTGGCTGAGGCATTCCAATGCAGTAATGGCATAAAGCAGGGCGGGGTGTTTATCACCGATTCTTTTCTGTATTTATATGGAAGACCTGCTTAATCGTCTTGAACGTAGTAATGTTGGTTGTCATGTCGGTCATCAGTTTATTGGTGCATTTAGATATGCTGACGACTTAACACTCCTTGCTCCCTCAGTCATTGCTGCCGCCCTTATGATTTCAATATGCAAAGAATACGCTGAAGAATACAATGCAATGTTCAATAGTGAAAAAAGTATGTTGCTGTGCTACAATATTCCACAATGTTATACCAATATTGAATTACGGCTGAATGGCGCCATTTTTAAAAAAAAGTACTCTAAGGCTGTTCAGCTGGGAAGTTATATTGGTCATGACAATAATGATGCGAATATCGAAAAGGTTGTAAGAGAATTATTCTATCGTACTGACATTTTGATGTCCAGATTCGGCTTTTGACGCACCAACATATTTTGAAATTCGTTTGTGTATATTTGAATTGGGGTTGTATGGAAGTTTAGCAGATTTGTGTAGTGTGACAGTTCTGTGTTGAATTATGTGCTCAAGTTTTAATTGTTACTTAGCAATATGTTATCAACGTGCTATATATATATATATATATAATATATATATATATTTTATAATATATATTATATATATATATATGTTATCAACCTGCTATATATATATATATATATCCAGATTGCTCCTAGCAGTTATTCACTTCAATGAAAACTCGAACAGAGCTCAAGCCATCACTCAAGGCGGTAAGTCCTAATGGAGAGTGTCCTACCCCAAAGCCAGACAGGGAGACCCAGTTGTCAAGCCTGTCAAAGTACCAATTTCTTATGGTGGGTATATGCATTAATCTAAAATGAAACACAAGTTATTTTGACATTTATTACCGAAACCTAAATAAGTTTCATATGCACAAAGATTGTTACCCAATTCAATATGGGCATATAATATAACTAACTTATTATATGACTATCATAAAATATGAAAAACGTTGATTTGCTTCAGACTATGTACATCAGTTGATTGCTGAAGTGCTTGATCTCAGGCAAAAATACCCAAGCTACAGACTTGCTGAGGTCATTGCCGAGGACAGGACTGTCCCACCACCTATTGCCTCCCAGAACGAGAAACCTGAAAGGGATCTTCTCGTAGGTGCTCACAGGTGTCGATTCAACCTGACCAAGAAATCACAGTGGGATTGATGTTCCCTTAGCAATAAATATGATTGTTCAACCTCAAACTGTCCTTTTTGGTAGCAATAATGGCAGCTGTGGTGAAAATTGAGGCCGGCGTTAATGAAAAAGATAGATGACACTCGTAAATTGTTTACTTGTTTATCTTTGCTGTTTAATTCAATGATTGTGCATTCATTTACCCCAGTTAAAATGACTAGATCGGTGATTGTTCCATGACTGAAAAACAAAAAGAAATCGGCAAGTGACAGGAATAACTCTCGATTGATAGCGCTGAGTAGCGTTGTAGGCAAGGTTTTAGATAACGTTATTTTGTCAAAGTAATCTAATGTTCTGAGCAACAGTCACCTCCAGTTTGGTTTTAAACCAGATCATTGCACTTCTCAGTGTACTTAAGTGGTTCAAGAAGTTATTGACTTTTATGTCAATCAAAAATCACCTTGTAATGTTGTGATGCTAGACTCATCAAAGGCATTTGATAGGGTTAATTATGTTAAATAGTTTCAATTATTGATACGAAGAGGTTTGTGTCCTAATATTGTAAAGTTGCTCCTTTATATGTATTTCAACAAATAGTTGTTAGTTAAATGGGGCTCGGATGTGGCTGAGGCATTCCAATGCAGTAATGGCATAAAGCAGGGCGGGGTGTTATCACCGATTCTTTTCTGTATTTATATGGAAGACCTGCTTAATCGTCTTGAACGTAGTAATGTTGGTTGTCATGTCGGTCATCAGTTTATTGGTGCATTTAGATATGCTGACGACTTAACACTCCTTGCTCCCTCAGTCATTGCTGCCGAGCCTTATGATTTCAATATGCGAAGAATACGCTCAAGAATACGATGTAATGTTCAATAGTGAAAAAAGTATGTTGCTGTGCTACAATATTCCACAATGTTATACCAATATTGAATTACGGCTGAATGGCGCCATTTTTAAAAAAAAGTACTCTAAGGCTGTTCAGCTGGGAAGTTATATTGGTCATGACAATAACGATGCGTATCGAAAAGGTTGTAGGAGAATTATTCTATCGTACTGACATTTTGATGTCCAGATTCGGCTTTTGACGCACCGACGTCCGTACAAAGCTATTTGATACCTTTTGTACAAGTTGCTCTGGCAGTCCTTTATGGAAACTGGATTTTTTAAAATCGTTTTTACCGCTAAACGTAGGCAGACCAGATTTATGCACTCAGCTATTGTGAAGATTTGTTTATTTTTGATGAGCTTCTTGTGTTTTATGAAAATTAATTGCAAACTCATGCATTTTATATTTATATTGCTTTATTAATATAACTTTTGGTTAACTTCCATTTGCGTATAGATACTATATATGCATACAACGTGAATGTTAACTCGGTACTTTACATAGGAGCAAGCATAATGACTTCCGATGTGAAGACATACCAGAGTTAGTTCACTTCCTAGAAATGAAAGGATTGTGTATCGAGTTCTTATTAGATCAGCCATTTTTCCTTTCTGCCCGATAAATAGTTCTTCATGATAAAATAGTTATAAACAAACATTGACACAATATTCGGCAGTGAAAGGTAATCAAATGTTTTTAATAATAATATTTCCCTGATGTATACAAAACATACATAATTCACATATGACGCTGATAAAAACGTAGCACCCACGCGACTCATCCAGTGCCAGACCCGTTCTTGTCGTGATCAAGAGTCGCCCATTCCGCGGCCACCACATCCGCGTGGGACTCGATCAGGTCCAGGTACTTTCGTACCATCTCTCGTTCATGATCACATGACTCAGTCGGGTTTCTCTCATTGGTGCAAACTGGACACCATCTCATCTTGGGCAGAAATTCTTCTGTTAATTGATGCATGTTATAGGAGCCGTTATTAAACTGCAAATTCCTGCTCAATCTGTCCACCGTCATCTCGAGAATATCGGCCGACGTCATCACCTTCTTGCTGTACTGCGCATGCTCCGGATGGTGGCCTTCAAGCTCGTAATGCCTCTCGATTTCCTCTTGGAGCAAACTGCCCAGGAGATCGGTTCGTTTCAGACCCAATCCAACGATACACACCGCCATATACACGTAGTCTTTACTCCAGTCGTGTGACGAGTTCTGCTTGGTGATTCGGCCGAACGCTGATCGCACATGCCTGATATGACGCAGTTCGTCTCTCATGCGTTCAACTACGTCATGTTCCACCTGAGAGCGGGGTCCGTCTAAGAGCAGCGCCTCCAGGCGGCAGTTGGCGCTGCGTCTATCACCCTTCAGGCAATCCACAACCCCTTCCAGAGTGTTCAACTGCAACAGCAAATTGTTCGTTCAATTTCAATTAAGTCGTGATTTGAAGAAATGCATTAAAATGTAAGCGCCAACGCCTTCTACTTCAGCTTGTGGCTGTGTAAGGTAAGGTAAGGTATAAGGTATAAGTAAGGTAAGGTAAGGTAAGTATACGGCTTAACGGCACACCAACACTCATGTGTTATATGGTGCCAAGAAAGATTAATAGATAAGATTGACTGAACCAGGCCATTCAAGCCTCTCGTCTAGGTGAAATGGACCGCTCTACTCAACCACTTGGATCCCATTGTCCACCGACACGAGTCGCGACCAACGGTCAACAGGTTGACCCCTATTAAGCGCCTCATACGACATGCCGGAGGATACAGTGGGCCTATTCTTCCCCCGGACCCACGGGGGGTTGTGGCTGTGTCATTCAAACCAAGCCTGATGTATTCATCACACGAACTTATAGCTGCGCACGACGGTAACATAAATATATACCGTCGTGATTGAGGATATGTGGGTCGTGTGGCAAGTTTTATATTTTGCGTGCATATAGCTTCTCATCAATGTTGTGTACTTACGTAAATATATATGTCGACAAATGAGATGAATATCCGCTGAACGGGACTATTTTGGTTATCCACTGTCTCGTGATTATTTAGCAATTGTCAAATGAACTTTCGTTCACGGCAGCCCCAGTTTATGAGATATGACGTCACATTACCCAGTTTCATTTTCACTCGCCATGTGGCTGCAGGTCCCGGGGGAGGGGGCACTTAAGTATATAGAGGTAGTATACATGTGTCGGGGTAAGTTTTTTTCGGCCTCCCGACGGGTTTTGTTGACCTTATTATTGTAGGATGGGGTATGCTCTTGCAGTTTTACCTACCTTGTATGACGGGTACAGGTTTTTGAAATCCCAGGGCACACCCCTACGCAGGACAAGGCCAAGTGCCCCCTCCAGACTGCGGGAATCAATAAGTGTTATCTTTTTTTAAATGTCAATGTGATATCGTTGAATACATATCGCCCTTCAAAGTAGATATTTCCAAAAGATAATCATTGACAAAATGACACATATACTTAAATAATAAAATTCAGAAAGAAAAAGTTCGCTTGCGAGGAACCTTGTCTGCGCATGCGCGCAGAAACCGATCTTGTCGTTCAAAATAAACATGAACTTTTCAGAATTTGTGTGGCCGGATTAAATCGCCTTTGACGAAATCTCACACGTAAACTAACTCAACTTGTTAATAAACATCCATTTATGTGAAAAATTATTCTTCATATGTACATTTGTGTAATTATCGTGTATAATTGGAACTCATGTATCGTTCACGCGCATTCGGTTACGATCTTTGCACGACGTTAATAAACGTCGTGCACGGCTAACGAACTTAGCAAGTGAATATGGTGGTCCAGTGTAAAAGCTTTATTTCCATTGTAGCAAGCTGTTCTCAAATCAGCTAGCGAGTCAAACGACTTGATAAATGGTTCATCTTAATCCAGTGCTAACTTGGAAACTTTACCAAAAGATAAAAAGCTCCTTCAAATCAGCATCAATGCATAACAGACGCCATACTCAATGTATTTCATTGCCTCAATATATACGGCGAAAACACTCCCGATAAATAGAGCATCCCCCAATCTGATTGGCAGCCATCCAAACGGCTAGTTCAACAGTTACATATATAACGCCTTAGAATACACAGCTACACCATTAATTGACAAATTCAATACGTACAACATCAGACGAAGAATTCTCAACTGAGCCCATAGTTCCGTCAGATTCTGTACAAGCGCCAGCTTAGTCTGCACACCAATGTGTTTAGAAATATCCCGCTAAGACATGTCTTATATATCGGCGGCTGATCGCGGGGACATACTAGCTCTATTTATAGACTCTATGCTTATGACGTGCCTGGACGCGCGCTTGACGTTATAGCGAAACTAGACCAGCTTGGGGAATCCTGGTCTGGATTCGATCACATGTCGGCTAGCTAGTTTCTCTCTTCTCGCTTCGTCATAACGGGAGTGTGTGTGGAGGGTGGGGTGGATTTTGAGTGGTAAAGGGAAAGAAATTCTACTGCACTCACGAATTGGTTTTTTGACATAGAAACTCTTGTGGTTTTTCCACAGAGGATAACATTTCTTCTTCGTGGTACGGAGACTCGCTGTATACGTCCTCGTTTTGGACACAGCACAAACGGACATAGGCGGCGGGTGCCAGGCAGTTCATCGCTATTCCATACCCTGCTACAGTGGTAATGGTTTAATCTATACTTTCGTATATATTAAGGCAATGAAATACATTGAGTGTGGCGTCTGTTATGCATTGATGCTGATTTGAGGGAGCTTGTCATTTTTATCTACCATTAATCAAGTCACGGCTTGCCACAATGGAAATAGAGCTATTACACAGGACCACCTTTAATCTTCATTTCACCTCATTCTTTTCTGGCAAACGCACTAAAATTCACACCATTTCATGGTGGATTTAATTGCCACAACTTATTGTCACATCATGTAATCGTGGTAAGTGTTCAATGTTACCCCTTCTTCTCGCATATGTTAATACAGACAGATTATGCACCGATCCCAGGGGAAAACACATCAATATCAATCCTAAAATGTCCTGTTTGCGGACGAGAAGGTATGGCATGTGGAAAACAAGAGCGCCCGAGGGAGGGGAGGGCGGTCGCGTGAGGCGATAACTGGGGCTGGATCTGGTGTGTGTGTGGTGGTTGTCAGGCGGGTTGTGGTCGATGCGGGTTGTGGTCGATGCTTGTTACTGTGTGTATGGTGGTTGTCAGGTTGGTTGTGCTCGATGCTTACTGTGTGTATGGTGGTTGTCAGTGTATGGTGGTGGTATGTGCTCGATGCTTACTGTGGTATGGTGGTCGATGCTTACCTGATGCTTACTGTGTGTATGGTGTCAGTGGGTTGGGTGTGTCGATGTCAGGTGGGTTGTTGTCAGGTTGGTTGTGCTCGATGCTTACTGTGTGTATGGTGGTTGTCAGGTGGTATGTGCTCGATGCTTACTGTGTGTATGGTGGTTGTCGGGCGGGTTGTGCTCGATGCTTACTGTCAAAGCAAGCCGTTAACGCCGATGCTTACTGTGCTTGGTGGTTGTCTAAGCGCAACTGGATGCTTACGTTGTGTATGTAGTTGTGAATGGTTGTGCTCGATGCTTACTACTGATTGGTGATGTCGGCGAGATAAGGCCTCCTGTGTCAACATTCAATAACCTGGTTTTGGATAGCCGTGATTGGTGACCTGGCCAAGTTCAACATTCAATAACCTTGCCCTTGACATGTTTGTACCCGGGTAACTGAAGAATACCAAGCTACCCAACCCGCCCAAACCAACATGGCCCGAATCCGTGTTAGGCAGGATGGTGACTTATTTCTTGGAGCAGTAGAAGTCACACAATGTTATTTATTTGTTTGATTTTCGCCTGGTCATACTGGCAAACGCGTGAGTCTGTGCCTTAATCGCGAGACCAAACATGTTCAGCAGGATTAAAAACATTCCCGACATAATTCATCGAGTTTTAGATATCATACGTCACCAAAGCCACACTTATGAGTCACGATAAATTGGTATTTAGATGGTTGGTTGTGAGCAACGCTTAACGATTGAAGAAAAAAAAATTCAGGAATTTCAAAAATTGCGACCTGTATCGCGGATAAAAAATTGTTAACAAACATGCATGCATGCATACATACATACATACATACATACATACATACATACATACATACATACATACATACATACATACATACATACATACATACATACATACATACATACATACATACATACATACATACATACATACATACATACATACATACATACATACATACATACATACACATACATACATACATACATACATACATACATACATACATACATACATACATACATACATACATACATACATACATACATACATACATACATACATACATACATACATACATACATACATACATACATACATACATACATACATACATACATACATACATACATACATACATACATACATACATACATACATACATACATACATACAACATACATACATACATACATACATACATACATACATACATACATACATATAAATAAACGCGACTGACCACGATAACTTGGCGAATTAAGTTAACAAACATCCGAACAAGAGACCCATGAGTACACACACACACACACACACACACACACACACACACACACACACACACACACACACACACACACACACACACACACACACACACACACACACACACACACACACACACACACACACACACACACACACACACACACACACACACACACACACACACACACACACACACACACACACACACACACACACACACACACACACACACGGAGTTGCATTGCAAATAGCTCTTCAGATTGTCGCCAGTAATTTCTTTTAAAATAAATAAAAATGAGTGAGTTTTCTGTTTCCAAAAGACAGCAAAATGCGCCGCATATGGGTGTCGAAAGTCAATCGTAAACACTGGAGACCTACACTTACGACAGTTCTACGTTCTGATCATTTCGAGAATGGTGCTTATGAGACTGACCCAGAGCTGCTCAAAAGTATAGGATTTTGTAAGAAACCTAGGCTCCGAAAAGAAGCTATACCGACTCTCTTTAGCCACGTTGGAGTCGATGACAGTCAAACTAAGCGACGGAGTGCCTCGGAGAAAAGGCAACGACAACAGGTGAGAACTTTTGGCTGAACCTTTAGGTTAGTCCTGATCTGTTGACGTATACTTATTTAGATGTTGAATTTATCACCAAGTTGCCAGTATATCAATCCAGCTGTTTCTCGTCATGCAGGTAGTAACTGAAATGGTATTGGCAGCTGAGCGGATAGATAAATCAAGTGACAGTGGTGAATCACAGACTGAGGTGTCACACCCAATCACTGCCGACCTAGGCGAAGAAACTTCGCCTCTGACAGCGTCCGCGCTGTTTGCTACACCAGGGGCGAGTGCCTTGCCGTCTGCCGAACATGAAGCTTGCTCTCACTTGTCATTTGGGGTGCAGGCAAATGTTTCGGTAAGTGTCACAAGGCAACTGCATTATTATATTTGATGAAATGCATTGGCAGGGATAACTTCTGTTGTATGTATCCATGTGTCTTTTCACAGTCAATTTGTAAACATTTACATCCTTTAAGGCTATGATGAATGAAATTGTAGCATGCTTATTGTATTCCCTACAATTCTATCTCTCCTGGAATAAAGAAATATTCAAGAGGTACCCAAGTTAGCCCATCTCAGCACTGCATAGGGACACAGTGCAACTTGCTGACCAAAAGTGTCACTAGGGGCACCCAATATGAGCCTCAGGAGGAATCTGTTGAACTGGTGGACAGCGATGATGAAATGGAAACTGACCCTGACTATGACTTCACTAATGATGCTGAGATGGACACTGATGATGATATGGAGTTTGAAGAAGTGTAAGGAAAATATTGTTTTGATTGTAGTGTAATCACAGGGTTTTATTTGATGGGAAAACAATTAAGCTCACAGAATGCTTAAGTTGGAATTCATTCTTATTGTTCACAGTGGTGTTGATCTGGAGGATGACCCTAGTCAGAATCAAAGAAAAATTATTGTGTATGAGAGCTGTTGAGAACCCTGCTGCGCTAAAGCCTCCTGTGCTTGGGCCCATGCAGAGTCATTATCAAGTAGATACAGGGGAGTTTTGCTTGTGTTGAACAAATCTGCGTGAATGGACACTGTAAGATGTGGGATAGCCAAACTTTTACAGGAGCTATGCCTCAGGGATTTTTGTTAGTGGTAATAGTGCTGTTAGAACACTGAACATGTTCAGGCACGTTAATATCCCAACTATATCTATGTCAACATTCTCATTCAGAGAAGCTATCTTGTTCCAGCTGCAAGACGACTATGGCTGAGCCAACAGACCTCACTGACAACTGCCCGCCAGGGTACACGACTTTCTGTAGGAGGGGATGCCAGATGTTGTTCTCCAGGCCACACTGCTAAGTATGGCAGTTACACCCTGATGGACCTAAAGACTTTGAAGGTTCAAGACTTGCAACTTGTTCAGGTATAAAAATTACGATTTATGACCGGTATAAGATGGATTCCTTAATGTCTATTGTACTATCAATTGTCTGTTAATTTCTTTCAGAGCAACCAAGTTAAAAATTCAAATACTATGGAGTTAGCTGGCCTGAAGCTTGCCTTGAAATCCTTGTCTGAGAATGGCTTGACCGTTGAATTCATCACTACTGACAGACATTTGGGGGTGAAAAAGTACATGAGGGAAGAGCAACCTACAGTCCAACACCGGTTTGATGTGTGGCATGTTGACAAAGGTTAATTTCTTTGTGTGACTTAAGCTAACACAACGATCCATGTAACAAGTTAAAGTATATTTAACATGTTAGCATACAAAATTTATATGTTAGCATTAAAGACAAACACACACTTATGTGTGAACCATAAATAGGATCGAAGCCACACAAAGAGTTCGAATTGATAGCCTCCAGCAAGCATCTCTGGTGTGCTAACGACGACATTGGTCAGGCTCTCCTCATAGGCAGAGTCAATGATATCAAGCTGTACCCGAATGTGAGCATGTACTAAGAGGACAGGAAGTGGTACTGAAGGGTCATATTCTTTTTGACCATATAGTTTCCATAGAAATGCCACCATGGAGGCCAGTAAATACCAATGAAATAAAAATTTTGAAATTCGTCCCTGTGTATATACTTCAATATTGGGGTATTGTATGGAAGTAAATAGGATCGAAGCACACAAAGATTTTGATGGTCTCCAGCAAGCATCTCCTGATGTTCTTGGCAGAATCCTCATCAGAGCAGCTCAAGCCTAGAATCGTATCTCAAAGTGGTCATATTCTTCGCACCAAAGAGTGTCCACTTTCCCTATGCCCCATGGAGGCCAGGTAATATATAAATATATATTTTGAAATTCGTATATATATTTGATTGGGGTTGTATGGAAGTTTAGCAGATATATACAGCTGTATATATATGTATTTTAATTCTTACTATATATATATATATAAATATATATATATATATATATATATATATATATATATATATATATATATATCCAGATGGCTCCTAGCAGTTATTCACTTCAATGAAAACTCGAACGGAGTTCAAGCCATCACTCAAGGCGGTAAGTCCCAATGGAGAGTGTCCTACCCCAAAGCCAGGCAGGGAGACCCAGTTGTCAAGCCTGTCAAAGTACCAATTTCTTATGGTGTGTATATGCATTAATCCAAAATGAAACACAAGTTATTTTGACATTTATTACCGAAACCTAAATAAGTTTCATATGCACAAAGATTGTTACCCAATTCAATATGGGCATATAATATAACTAACTTATTATATGACTATCATAAAATATGAATAACGTTGATTTGCTTCAGACTATGTACATCAGTTGATTGCTGAAGTGCTTGATCTCAGGCAAAAATACCCAAGCTACAGACTTGCTGAGGTCAAAAATCACCTTGTAATGTTGTGATGCTAGACTCATCAAAGGCATTTGATAGGGTTAATTATGTTAAATAGTTTCAATTATTGATACGAAGAGGTTTGTGTCTTAATATTGTAATGTTGCTCCTTTATATGTATTTCAACCAATCGTTGTTAGTTAAATGGGGCTCGGATGTGGCTGAGGCATTCCAATGCAGTAATGGCATAAAGCAGGGCGGGGTGTTATCACCGATTCTTTTCTGTATTTATATGGAAGACCTGCTTAATCGTCTTGAACGTAGTAATGTTGGTTGTCATGTCGGTCATCAGTTTATTGGTGCATTTAGATATGCTGACGACTTAACACTCCTTGCTCCCTCAGTCATTGCTGCCGAGCTTATGATTTCAATATGCGAAGAATACGCTCAAGAATACGATGTAATGTTCAATAGTGGAAAAAGTATGATGCTGTGCTACAATATTCCACAATGTTATACCAATATTGAATTGCGGCTGAATGGCGCCATTTTTAAAAAAAGTACTCTAAGGCTGTTCAGCTGGGAAGTTATATTGGTCATGACAATAACGATGCAAATATCGAAAAGGCTGTAGGAGAATTATTCTATCGTACTGACAATTTGATGTCCAGATTCGGCTTTTGACGCACCGACGTCCGTACAAAGCTATTTGAAACCTTTTGTACAAGTTGCTCTGGCAGTCCTTTATGGAAACTGGATTTTTTACTCGTTTTTAACGCTACTTGTAGGCAGACCAGATTTATGCACTCAGCTATTGTTAAGATTTGTTTATTATTGATGAGCTTCTTGTGTTTGCGAAATTAATTGCAACTCATGCATTTTACATTTATATTGCTTTATTAATATAACTTTTGGTTAACTTCCATTTGCGTATAAATACTGTATATGCACACAACGTGAATGTTAACTCGGTACTTTACATAGGAGCGCGCATAATGAATTCCAATGTGAAGACATACCAGAGTTAGTTCACTTCCTAGAAATGAAAGGATTGTGTATCGATCTCTTATTAGATAAGCCATTTCTCCTTTCTGCCCGATAGATAGTTCTTCATGATAAAATAGTTATAAACAAACATTGACACAATATTCGGCAGTAAAAGGTAATCAAATGTTTTAATAATAATATTTCCCTGCTGTATACAAAAAAACGTTATAAATATAAACAAAACGTACTTTATTAAACATATGACGATGATAAAAACGTAGCACCCATGCGACTCATCCAGTGCCAGACCCGTTCTTGTCGTAATCAAGAGTCGCCCATTCCGCGGCCACCACATCCGCGTGGGACTCGATCAGGTCCAGGTACTTTCGTACCATCTCTCGTTCATGATCACATGACTCAGTCGGGTTTCTCGCATTGGTGCAAACTGGACACCATCTCATCTTGGGCAGAAATTCTTCTGTTAATTGATGCATGTTATAGGAGCCGTTGTTAAACTGCAAATTCCTGCTCAATCTGTCCACCGTCATCTCGAGAATATCGGCCGACGTCATCACCTTCTTGCTGTACTGCGCATGCTCCGGATGGTGGCCTTCAAGCTCGTAATGCCTCTCGATTTCCTCTTGGAGCAAACTGCCCAGGAGATCGGTTCGTTTCAGACCCAATCCAACGATACACACCGCCATATACACGTAGTCTTTACTCCAGTCGTGTGACGAGTTCTGCTTGGTGATTCGGCCGAACGCTGATCGCACATGCCTGATATGACGCAGTTCGTCTCTCATGCGTTCAACTACGTCATGTTCCACCTGAGAGCGAGGTCCGTCTACGAGTAGCGCCCCAAGGCGGCGGTTGGCGCTGCGTCTATCACCCTTCAGGCAATCCACAACCCCTTCCAGAGTGTTCAACTGCAACAGCAAATTGTTCGTTCAATTTCAATTAAATCGTGACTTGAAGAAATGCATTACAATGTAAGCGCCAACGCCTTCTACTTCTGCTTGTGGCTGTGTAAGGTTAAGGTAAGGTATAAGGTGTAAGTAAGGTAAGGTAAGTATAGGGTTTAACGGCACACCAACACTCATGTGTCATATGGTGCCAAGAAAGATTAACAGATTAGATTGACTGAACCAGGCCATTCAAGCCTCTCGTCTATGTGAAATGGACCGCTCCACTCAATCACTTGGATCCCATTGTCCACCGACACGAGTCGCGACCAACGGTTAACAGGTTGACCCCTATTAGGCGCCTCTTATGACATGCCAGAGGATACAGTGGGCCTATTCTTCCCCCGGACCCAAAGGGGGGTTGTGGCTGTGTCATTCAAACCATGCCTGATATATTCATCACACGAACTTAGCAAATGAAGAAGGTGGTCCAGTGTAAAAGCTCTATTTCCATTGTAGCAAGCCATTCTCAAATCAGCTAGCGAGTCAATCAACTTGATTAATGGTTCATCTTAATCCAGTGCTAACTTGGAAACTTTACCAAAAGATAAAAAGCTCCTTCAAATCAATGCATAACAGACGCCATACTCAATGTATTTCATTGCCTCAATATATACGGCGAAAACTCTCCCGATAATTAGAGGATCCCCCGCTCTGATTGGCAGCCATCCAAACGGCTAGTTCAACAGTTACATATATAACGCCTTAGAATGCGCGTTCACACAGCTGCATCATTAATTGACAAATTCAATACGTACAACATCAGACGAGGAATTCTCAACTGAGCCCATAGTTCCGTCAGATTCTGTACGAGCGCCAGTTTAGTCTGCACACCAATGTGTTTAGAAATATCTGTTGTTGTTGTTGTTGTTGTTGTTTCCCGGTAAAGCAGTTCGGCAAATATAGGCCACGTACTGCTTTAGAAATATCCCGCTAAGACATGTCTTATATATCGGCGGCTGATCGCGGGGACATACTTGCTCTATTTATAGACTCCACACTTATGACGTACCTGAACGCGCGCTCGACGTTATAGCGAAACTAGACCAGCTTGGGGAATCCTGGTCTGGATTCGATCACATGTCGGCTAGCTACCTTCTCTCTTCTCGCTTCGTCATAACGGGAGTGTGTGTGGAGGGTGGGTGGGGGTTTGGGGGAAAAGGGAAAGAAATTCTACTGCGCTCACGAAATATTTTTTTGACATAGAAATTCTTGTGGTTTTTCCACAGAGGATAACATTTCTTCTTCGTGTTACGGAGACTCGCTGTATACGTCACATCCTCGTTTTGGACACAGCACAAACGTACATAGGCGGCGGGTGCCAGGCAGTTCATCGCTATTCCATACCCTGCTACAGTGGTAATGGTTTAATCTACATTTCCGTATATATTAAGGCAATGAAATATATTGAGTATGGCGTCTGTTATACATTGATGCTGATTTGAAGGAGCTTGTCATTTTTTATGAACCATTAATCAGGCCACGGCTTGCCACAATGGAAATAGAGCTATTACACAGGACCAGCCTTTAATCTTCATTTCACCTCATTCTTTTCTGGCAAACGCACTAAAATTCACACCATTTCATGGTGGATTTAATTGCCACAACTTATTGTCACATCATGTAATCGTGGTAAGTGTTCAATGTTACCCCTTCATCTCGCATATATTAATACAGACAGATTATGCACCGATCCCAGGGGAAAAACTCATCAATATCAATCCTAAAATGTCCTGTTAGCGGACGAGAAGGTATGGCTTGAGGAAAACACGAGCGCCCGAGGGAGGGGAGGGCGGTCGCGTGAGGCGATAACTAGGGCTGGATCTGGTGTGTGTGTGTATGGTGGTTGTCAGGCGGGTTGTGCTCGATGCTTACTGTGTGTATGGTGGTTGTTTGGTGGGTTGTGCTCGATGCTTACTGTGTGTACATACATACATACATACATACATACATACATACATACATACATACATACATACATACATACATACATACATACGTACGTACGTACGTACGTACGTACGTACGTACGTACGTACGTACGTACGTACGTACATACATACATACATACATACATACATACATACATACATACATACATACATACATACATACATACATACATACATACATACATACATACATACATACATACATACATACATACATACACATACATACAGACATACATACATACATACATACATACATACATACATACATACATACATACATACATACATACATACATACATACATACATACATACATACATACATACATACATACATACATACATACATACATACATACATACATACATACATACATACATACATACATACATACATACATACATACATACATACATACATACATACATACATACATACATACATATAAACAAACGCGACTGACCACGATAACTTGGGGAATTAAGTTAACAAACATCCGAACAAGAAGCCCATGAGTACACACACACAAACACACACACACACACACACACACACACACACACACACACACACACACACACACACACACACACACACACACACACACACACACACACACACACACACACACACACACACACACACACACACACACACACACACACACACACACACACACACACACACACACGGAGATGCATGGCAAATAGCACTTCAGATTGTCGCCAGTAATTTATTTTAAAATAAATAAAAATGAGTGAGTTTTTTTCTGTTTTCAAAAGACAGTAAAATGAGCCGCATATGGGTGTTGAAAGTCAAGCGTAAACACTGAAGACCTACCTTTACGACAGTTCTACGTTCTGATCATTTCGAGAATGGTGCTTATGAGACTGACCCAGAGCTACTCAAAAGTCTAGGATTTCGTAAGAAAACTAGGCCCCGAAAAGAAGCTATACCGACTCTCTTTAGCCACGTTGGAGTCGATGACAGTCAAACTAAGCGACGGAGTGCCTCGGAGAAAAGGCAACGACAACAGGTGAGAACTTTTGGCTGAACCTGTAGGTTAGTCCTGATCTGTTGACGTATACTTATTTAGATGTTGATGAATTTATCACCAAGTTGCCAGTATATCAATCCAGCTGTTTCTCGCCATGCAGGTAGCATATGAAATGGTATTGGCAGCTGAGCGGATTGATAAATCAAGTGACAGTGGTGAATCACAGACTGAGGTGTCACACCCAATCACTGCCGACCGAGGCGAAGAAACTTCGCCTCTGACAGCGTCCGCGCTGTTTGCTACACCAGGGGCGAGTGCCTTGCCGTCTGCCGAACATGAAGCTTGCTCTCACTTGTCATTTGGGGTGCAGGCAAATGTTTCGGTAAGTGTCACAAGGCAACTGCATTATTATATTTGATGAAATGCATTGGCAGGGATAACTTCTGTTGTATGTATCCATGTGTCTTTTCACAGTCAATTTGTAAACATTTACATCCTTTAAGGCTATGATGAATGAAATTGTTGCATACTTATTGTATTGATACCATAGATGGCTGACAAATCCCTACAGACTCTCTATCTTTCCTGGAATAAAGAAATATTCAAGAGGTACCCATCTCAGCACTGCATAGGGACGCAGTGCAACTTGGTTCATATTAGTATTTAATGCATAATTAAAATTATGTACAAGTGGGCATAATTATATTTATTACTTGTGCATATATAGTCATTTTCAGATGCTTTTGAATATGTTCGTTAATTGTTCATCTAATGCAAATATATAATTTTTTATATATATATATATATATATAAATATATTTACTTTTTTTACCATGAATATATATATTTATATACGCTTATATATATAACCATGAATACGCAACCATTAATGTTCGCACATATATATTGATCTTTAAGTAAGTGATCATTAATATGCAAAAATTCCCGAAATACAAGCCTGTAGGACGGTATCCCAGAGTGCCCCTGCAACTTATGGTGTAAACTTCAGATGCATCGTAATTTGTCAGTGAAAAGTCGGGCCCAGATATTACCGCTTGGTGTGTTTTAGGCCAAAATACTAATTCACAGGATACTTCTGTTGCTGAAATTCAACCTCTGTTCCGATAAATGTTTGGTGAGTTGATTTTATTAAATAAAACTAGATAAAACACGGGAACTCGGGATCATTCCGCTGAATTTCGCAAGCTAGATACCGTTGGACGCCAGAACTAAGAGGGAGTGCATGCAGCACTGCCCGTACTTAGTTGAAAAAGCTATTCACCCGATATCATTTCGAAGTTAGCGTGCGTGACTGTTGCTACACCATGTCATCACTGTCCCCTTCTTAGTGGAAAGTATCCCAGCTGAAAACTTTCCTCAGAGATAGGGGAATCCCTTGCTCGAGTTATAAGAAAACTGAGCTCGTAGAAATAGTACAAAATGCCTGCAGCACCGTAAATATTTACAATGAATAAATAACTATTAGCATAGACCTCGGGGCAGGTTTCTCGAACAGTGTTGTGAGTAACTCGATCAAAAGGTTTACTTGCATCCAAGAAGGAAACAAAAATAATACTATTTAACATCATACATGCATTTAGACTGGTGGACCCTCGGAAGTTCATTCTCAACCTCGGGGTGGATTTCACCCGAAAGCTCTTTCATGAGATCGTCTATATCCTCCTCCGTAGGCTTTAATTCCGCTTGGAAATTCGGTCCTTAATCTGGCCATAATTCCATTAGAGATACGAATCTCGGCCAGGCGCTCTTCGAGTGCTTATAGTGAATACCGTGATCTGGGGTATGGATGACTTTCCCCCATTTCTGCTAAGAAAGCGCTGCGAAACTGTGGTGGTGGATGTGCGTAAGTCATTCGAATACCTAATCATAACAAGTCTCTAATTGACAGTTCTTTTATACACTTATGTTATTGTGTCTCTAATAGGGGCCTTCACATTCTCGGGTTTCCGTCGCTGCCGCTAAGAGGGTCACCGTCGCGCACAGCGATTTTTACCGGAAATGGGGGTATGTTTCTCTGCCTGTCAAGCTGTCAGCGCTTTGTTCGCGCTTTACCAGTTGCTGCACTGATAGCCATAAAGGAGTCATCACGACTCTTGAAAGAGAGCAATGCAATGGTGCCAAAATTAACTCTAAACTAAGAGTCAGCTTTATCCAGATAGGAGTCACTGTGACTCTTGTGGAGTAGTGACCTATTTGTATCCAACTAGAGTCAAAATGACTCCGTTGGGAGAGTCACAATGACTGTGCTGGGGGAGTCAAAATGACTTTGTCCTTGGAGTATTCTTGACTCTTCGACAGAGTCACTATTACTCCGATAGAGTCATATCGACACTACCTGAGAGGTAAAACGACCCCACAGTGGAGAAACAAGCCATTCTACTCCTACAAGATGCATCAGTGTTTCACATCAGGATAACCGACTCTTCTGTCTGCATAAACAAACAAAAGAAAACATTATATTTAGATGACATCGCTTTGATGTTTTAACACGTATCCACTTGTAGCCATACAACCTTAAAAAATACCAAGGACCTTATGCAATTGTCAATACAGAATACATAAAAAAGTGTTAATACAAGAACACTTTCACCGAAATTAGCTTGATCAAAGTCAAATATTTCCCATGTGAAATGTTTACAAATTACACAAGGAAGTGACACTGAAGAACACTGAAAAAGCTATGACATATGTAAAGCGAAAGCTAGTTAACAATAAATGAAAGTTTTGTGCTGTGTCTTAAGAGACTGTACTCAGAAACTGGAGCATCTCTACAACATAAGACAACCAAAGAAATTTCTCCCGAGTTTACAGGCGCTTGTTGAATTTACATCTTAATTAACTTTGTTAGAAGACTGACAACTTTTTGCTCTTTTTTTAAGTGATCATGAATATTCATGATAGCTTTCTGCATGAAAGTAAGAGAGCAGACACCTTTAAAGGGATAACACAAGTTGAAGATATAATATGTTGATAACAACAGACGAAAGCTGTCAACGAGTGACTCGCACGTAGCTACCTGAACCCCTTCTGCCCAGACACTGAAACGTGTGTCATTAATGACATCTTCTTCAGTTTCACATAGAATAACAGGTGTTGCACTTGTTGTTGCATCATCCCTGTCAGTAACCAACAAAATGTCTCTCGGCTCTCTCAGAAAAGCAGGCAGCTTCAATAATCCAACACAGCATTGGGCATCTGAAATCAAATTACATATACAATATACAAGACACCCAGTCTTGAAGCTCTGCTGCCCATGGTGTAAGATACTAAGGGATTTATAACATATCTTGGAAATTGGGACAAAGTCAGAAACAATGGCCTGGGGCCCTGAGAGCTTAGCTGTGTCTGAGGCAAACTTGTATGAAGATATGTTAGTTAGCATTGTAAGGTTAGTAATTTTGGTCTGAAGCAACAGCTTCACCAGCTTCTGGTATGATGGATGGACTGTTTACAAATGCTAAATCTATTATGGTATGGTCTAATATTGTGTATTGGGTCACAACCTGAGTAGCTGCTCTGGTTGTCCAGTAAAGGGACATTCAGCTCTCAATGGGTTTAGCATTGAACAACAGAGTAAAAAGATATTAATTTATCAGAACTGAAAGAGTAGAATTTTAGATGGGTGGATATATATATACTGGCTAAGAAATATGCCACACAGACCATAATACCAAGTATTTTACACCAGGTAATACATGCCTAGCAAACAACATTAAGTTATACTGTTTATCCTTACAGCGTCTGTCTTATTCAGTCTTGGTTCGACTCAAAGCGTGCATCGCCGTCTCCAAAATAGCATCAGGTTTCTTCTTTGACCCCCGAGGCAGTTGCATTTTCACAAGTTTGGCAGAGTATTTCTTAACACCCTGAGCAAATTCGTCCCTTATTAACTCGTACCCAGTTATGCGCTGGAATTCGTCATCTATCTGCAACAAACGAGGCACCAAACACACACATATATATATATATATATATATATATATATATATATATATATATATATATATATATATATATATATATATATATATATATATATATATATATATATATATATATATATACAACAATCCATTTGAAATTAAGTTTATATTTTTTTCATATCAATAATTTTGTGCCCTGATTGTTATACCTTCTTCTTCCAAAATGCAGATATCCCTCACAATGGGAAAGAACAATGACTCAATGCCATAATTTTGCAAATGAGAATGTTTACACAATGCAATGTTTACACAATGCAAGCAATTGAACTGTGTCAAGTTTTGATCGATATAGAGGGGACAATTTTCCTAGAATGAAATATATGCCAGACAACTTATTCTTTCGACAATGGAAACCCAATGGATTTGTAAGTGTGAAATCATCGTAGTATAATTCAATTTGTAAGGAATGTGGGTGCTGTTGAAAAAGTGGATTTTACAGGATCATAGCATCAGCAGCATCACCTGTGACTTTGAACTGTTCTCTCATTTTCAAGAGAAATATTGCAGTTCTCTTAGAATGGTCAATATCTGGTACATCGACAACATTCTGTGCATTTTGCATGCCTTGAACATGGCCTGGTTGGAGATCACCATGTTCATCATCATTACTATCGTGGGCATCAGTGACATGTTCCAGAAAACCAAAATCAACCCCTGCCTGGTTCATGTCTAAATGTTCTCTTGCAAATATACTATGTTTTTCAGTAATGTGACGTTTCAATGTCCGCCATAAACTGTATCTTCTTTGACAACCTTCAATACCACATGTAACTTTGAAACCCATCTCATGTACATGCACATAGCTATAATGCTTCAGGGGGTGGGGATAATATCTATGTCTATAATCACACCTTTGGCATCTAAAAAGATTATCAGCCATGTTAAGATGCGCGGATTGATGGGAATACACTATTCAAATGCCCAATACTGGGAATAAAATGGTATTAAAACGCCAAAAACTGCTGTGAATGTACATTTTGCGCTTATGAACACCAATCACCATTAACTTGATACATTGGAGTGACACCACGCTCTTCATTACACATGTTACTATGGCATAAACGTAGGGGTAACGAATGGAACAAGGACAAAATTGTAAACAAAAAACACGTGTTTTGTCCCGATTTGACACTGCATTTGCATTTTTCTTTACCGAGTTCTTTACGCTGAATTATGCAATGTTTATATTATTGAACTACAAAAGTATATTGCGAAAGCATATGTACCAAAAATGAGATATATCCTGATATTTTGTCCGTGAGAAAAGTGGCGCGTCTCCTTGATGAGCTTGCAGACACAAAAATAACGAATTGTGATTGGTTACAAATACAACGCATGGTTCGCTGGGTCATAGCGTTCGGTTTATCGCTATGACTTTGTCCGGGGTACGTTACAAGCAGAGTCGTCTCGACTCCGTTGGCGAGTCACATTGACTCTTATCAGAGTACTTCACACAGTACTCTTGTTTCAGAGTCAACGTGACTCTGTTTTGGCTATGAGTGTGTTTTAAGTTCCTGCATTGTTGCGCGCATTCTTGTTGCGTGTTTCTATAGCTGTTAAGGACATCAAAGACGTCGCCGAAGGTGTCAAGCGTCTTCTGAACTGCTCTTAAGTTAGCCCTACAAGACGTCTGCGTAGACGTCTTACCGTTTTTCGAAACAACGCAATGCGAATATTTTTAGATCGATTCAGACAACTACCAAGCACAAAACATACACAAGTGATGGAGTTATAGAATGCAATGATGTTTTACGGACGATTTTATCCCTTTTCGGCGGGGGATTTCATCCATGGTAATTATTTATAGTTCGATCAATTTGGGAAGCGGTAAAAAGTCAGAAACACAGCAACATGTTTTGAGAAAAAGATGGCGGCTACCAAAGACATCCATGCTCAGGGCTCGTGCTAAAAGTCGGCACATTTATGACAAAATCGGACGAATCCCTGGGTTTTGTTCGATGATCATTTGACTTAAATCATTTCGCTTGCCGTTTATTGTGTATTTGTAGCTCTGTTACAAAATTGTAATCATAAAAAGCATCAATTAAGCTGAATTGACACAAGTCACTCTAATATCGCTCACCGCGTGTTCGACGTGTTTTGCTGGATTAATCCCTTTAGCAATGGATACCAGCATTTTGTCTCGCATCAGCGACAAGCAAGACGAAGGTAGGGACAAACTTCCTCACAGCCCCCCAGCCTCAGTAGTCGCTGACGACGACGTTTGTTGCGAAAAATGCAAGGGGAAGAGTACCCTGCTTGAGTGCGAGCGCTGCTTAAAGTGGCTATGTGCTGCATGCCAGAAAGTGCCGAAGGCAATGGCAAATGCACTAGCGAAGTATACGGCACTCCACTGGTACTGTACCGAATGTGAGGCATCAGCAGTCGAGGCGGCAAAGGGCAAGGCACCATGCAGAGAGAACGACCCTCCAAACGGCGCGACCCAGACAGACTCCAGTGTCATCCCTGATCATGCTGATGTCCTCACGAAGACGGTGCAGGAGACAGCTGATAGGATCTGCGCTCAAGTGATAAGCAGTGTCGATGCACTACTAGCCGAAACCAAACTGCAAGTACGCAAGTCGTACTCCGAGGCAGTAAGGGGCATGTCAGACGTATGTAGCATCGCGACTAAGGCAAGGGCATCGGTACCCAAACCACCCTCTGACACAGAGACCGACTTGATGGACTCCAGCATGGTTGCAGCCACCGAAGAGTTGCTGGAAAGACAGAAACGACGGGCAAATCTCGTTATCCACACATGCCAGAAACGGGATCCACAGAGGGCGACTCTAGTGCTTTCAGCGCGATCGTCCGGGATGACCTGCGATTGTCAGGTGTGGAGATAGCCCACTGCCACCGGATGGGAAGATACCAACCCGAAAGAGACAAGCCCCGCCTCCTCGTGATCTCCCTACACGACCCTGACGTCAGGGCCGACATCCTAAGGCAGGCACCCACTCTACGGAACATCGTCGACCGGAACAGGATCTTCATCCACCCTGACGAGACGCCAAAGGAGAGAGAGGCTGGCATCCGCCTAAGGGCGGAACTGAGGACCAGGCGCGAAAATGGCGAAAGGAACATCTTCATCCGAGGCGGTAAAATAGTCCTCAGACGAGGCACAAATACAAGCCCCGCGCGACAGAGCACGGTATCCACTGGCAACACATCACAAGAGACCATCTCCACCACCAACGCTAATCAAATAACTCAGGCCACCCCTGCAGCAGCCGATGCCGGAACAGACATGGCTGGTGGTGTCACTGTCTCGGGCGCAGGCCAGGATTGACTCCCGCGTTCACCTGACCCGCCCCCCGCCCCCTTCACACCAGCTAGTCAGTCTCGTAAAAGGGACGACCTTGCTGATGTACATTTACGGTGCTTTGGAGGGCTAACAAAAAATTCTTTCTGCGAACTGGTAAATGACATTGAAGTTGAAAATGATGAAAGTAATGTCATACAAGTTATAAGACACTCCCCATACTATGATGACCATGCACTTGAATTCCTAGCATCCCAAAAAAATACCTTTACTATTTACAGCTCAAATATTGACTCAATTAATGCCAAATTTTCGGAAATTACAATATTCATTGAAACACTAAAAAACACACACAACATAGAATTCTCTGCCTTATGTTTTCAAGAATGTAGAATAACAGAAGGAGATGACTTGTCGCTCATACAGCTACCTGGTTACACATGTATACCCCAAGGCAAAACTTGTGGTAGCAAAGGTGGCTTGATAATATATCTACTGAACAAATACAATTACAAACCTAGACAAATATGCATACACTCAGAGATCTGGGAATCCCAGTTCATAGAAATCCATAGTGACACACTATCAAATAACATAATCTTGGGCAACATCTACAGACCCCCTCGCAATTCAGAGGAAAACTATAACACTTTCACAAGTGAAATTTCATCTTCCTTAAAAGTACTTGAAAATTACAAACAAGAAGTCATACTTGCTGGCGATTTCAATATCAACTTACTTAAAATAAAGGAAAAAAATATCTTCAATGACTTCTTTGACACCATGATCGAACATAGTTTTTATCCAAAGATAACTTTGCCAACAAGATTCTCAAACACATGTTGTACACTTATTGACAACTTCTTCTGTAAATTAACAAAAGCATCTCTTCATTCATCAGCTGGGGTCATGTTAAACAAACTCTCTGACCATCACCCCCCTATTTCATCTCTATTAAATTAACTACAAACAAAAAATAACAACCCCAAATTTATCAAAATTACTTCAAAAAAGAAAACAGCTGTCGAGGACATGTTAAATGATCTCCACCAAGCAAATATTTGTGACAAAATAAATCAAAATGATAAAGCTGATCCAGAGGCAAACTACAATATTGTAGAAAACATTCTTCAGTCATGTTATGAAAAACATTTCCCTCAGAAATATGTTAGATTCAACAAACATAAGCACAAGAAAAACATGTGGATCACAAAGGGTATAATCAAATCCATTCGCTACCGAGACAAACTGTATAAATCTAAAATTAAACACCACAAAATTCTGACAGCTACAATACTTTAAAACAAAATCTAGCCAGTTACAATCACATATTGAAAAAAACAATAAAAGAAGCTAAAACCAGACATTATGGCAAATGCTTCAAAGACTCAATCTCAGACATGAAAAAAACATGGCAAAACATAAATGAAATTTTAAATAAATCTGGAAAAAAGGAGAAACTTCCTGATTACTTCATACATAATGGAACACAAATAAACAATAAAAACTGAAATTGCAAACAAATTTAACTCATTTTTTTTCACAAATTTGGGTCCAAATTTAGCAAAAAAATATATAAACCCACCTTCAAATGAGGATTTCACTTTGTACTTAACGGAGCAAACAACGGAACATTTTCAATTTCAAAAATGTTAACGAGTCAGAAATTTCCAAAGTTGTAAATGACCTGAAAGGAAAAAACAGTTGTGGATATGATAACATATCAACAAATCTCTTGAAGCATCTCAAACAAGCACTCATCAAACCAATTACTATAATTATCAACCAAACCCTCAATACAGGCATATTTCCCAGATCCTTAAAGACAGCAAAAGTCATTCCCATCTTCAAAAAAGGGGATAAATTTTTATTTGATAACTATCGCCCAATATCACTTCTTCCATCCATATCAAAAATATTTGAAAAAATTATTTTCCAACAAATATATCAGTACTTCCAAACCCATAACTTATTCTATGATAACCAGTATGGTTTCAGGAAAGGGCATTCCACTGAACTAGCAGCAGTAGAACTGATCGAATCTGTACTAAATGACCTAGACCATAATTTGCTACCAATCAGCATATTTCTTGACCTCAGCAAAGCCTTTGACACAATAGATCATAACATACTGCTTTCAAAACTAACTTATTATGGATTCACAAACACCAGTAGCATAGTAATTAAAAAACTATCTACAAGACAGAAAACAATATGTAAATTTTGAAGGCACTCAGTCTGACCTCCTCCCCCTTACAACTGGAGTGCCTCAGGGATCAATCTTAGGGCCCCTTTTATTCTTGATATATGTAAATGACATCTGCAATGCATCAAATTTATTCAAAGTCATAACATATGCGGATGATACGACCCTTACAACCACCCTAAACTCAAGAAATTCTACATACAATATAGACACATTAAACAATGAACTTAATAATGTCAACAACTGGCTTATGCACAACAAGCTGTCCCTTAACACAAGCAAGACCAAATTCATGATTTTTCATAAACCACCCAAAAAATTCCATTCAAGAATCCAGATCCTTATAAATAACACAGAAATCAAACAAGTGCAAGATTTCAACTTCCTGGGCCTCAACATCGATCAGCACCTCAGCTGGAAAAGTCATACTGATAAAATCCATAGCAAACTTAGTCGAACAATGGGCATTATCAATAAACTAAAACACCTCCTCCCCCTAGATATTAAAAAAATGCTCTACAACTCACTGATATTACCACATCTAAACTACAACTTGTTACTTTGGGGTCAACATGGAAATAGAATTGTAAAACTTCAAAAAAAGATCATTCGGATCATTACCTGCAGCTCCTACAATGCTCACACTGATCCTCTTTTTAAAGAACTACAGATCTTGAAAATTGAAGATCTATTTTCACTGTCCAGATATAAATTCTATTATAATTACTGTCACAACAACCTACCTTCATATTACAATAACATAAACTTAATAAATCAAACATCTGACATTCATAATCACAATACTAGAAATCAAAATAATCTTTTCATCCCAAGAGTAAAACACTCTTTTGCAGTCTCATCCATTCGATTCAGCATTCCAAAATTCATTAACAATGCCCCGAATATCATAGTAACAAAAATATTCTCTCATTCTTACACAGGATACTGCAACTACATAAAAAATTGGTTTATCAATAGATACAGGTATATGTGCACCACTCCAAATTGTTATACATGTACTTGCCCACATTAACTAGTCAAGCAGGAAAGTCATTTGTTATTGTATAGATTCAAAATGTGTTACTCATGTCACCAAATTCCGGACTTTGCCAAAACCCTCTGTCTATGTAAATGTTTTCTGTACCTTCTTACTCAGGTAACATGATGCTGTGACCTCATGTACTTATTATTATTATTATTATTATTGTGTACTATGCTTCTCTTTTGTACATAGTCTACCTTTTGTGTGTTTTCCTCTTTTATATTATTATTTTTATTGTCATTATGTCTGGGTGGCTCCAGCAGCAGCGGCTCATCAGCCTTAGTTGGAGTCTCCTTATCAATTGTTCATTGTTTATATGTTCAATTGGTTAATAAATTGATCTCTCTCTCATGTTTGTTTACAAGTTCAAGACCACATGCATTGCCCATGCGCAGAATGACGAAGTCTAATGCTAAGCCCGGGGGGGGGGGGGGGGGGGCACTTAAGTGTAATGATATAGTATACATGTGCCGCACGAAGGGGGTGGTTTTTTTAGACATCTCGACTTTTACGACGGGTTAGACAATCGCATAATACCTTGTACGATGGAGTATACTTTTTCTCATTCTCAACGAGTTCAACGGGTACGGGATTTCGAGGTCCCGCGGCACACCCCTATCCGAGTTAGGGTAAGTGCCCCCCACTTGGGATGCTAAGGCAATGCGGGAAATCGCGAGAATTAATAGTTTCCAAAATGGCAGACTTCGTATCGCGATTTGTTCGGAAACGAACTATCGATGGCAATTATTGAAGAATAGCGTCGAGTGGTGGTAAGTTTTTTGAAGCGAAAGGTCTATTTTTTGTAAAGGCTCTTGATATATGTTATTTTCTAGGTGCGAAATATAGCCCTTCGCGAGATATAGTCCAAACGAGATATCGCCGACTTGTGTTTAATGAAACTTCGTAACGGTATAAATTTATGTTACCGTTACGACCGGAGCTACTCTTAAGTTCATCTGAACGCTGGTTGCTTCCGCGCAGTCTATATAGTCTATAGAACGATATTATTAAACAATTTCTCAATAATAAAACCAATATCTTATATAAAACGACGAATATTCACCACAGCTTAAATCTGTTCTGTCCTGTCTCAAAACATAACCCTACTTCCGGTTCAAATCAGTATCGCCGCCAGAAGGCCGCGAGATTAACAAGGGCCTGCGAGTCGAAATCGCAATGTCATTCCGAATACGCGCCCGATGTACCCTAAAAGGATCGTATGTGCAAGGTTTTCCATAGAGATTCACAGACCCGATTCTCGGCCAGTTACAAGTTTTTTAGTACCTTGTTTACCTGCCATAGGCCTATGTGTACTCAAAAGGACACGTACTATCTTAAATTGTATATTTCTAATGCCCAGAGGTTTTTTTTGCGCTCAGGGTCAAATGATCCACACTTTCGCCGTGCTTGAGTGCCCACGCATTGGACCAAGCGCCGTGCGGCGCATGGCCTAGCTGTATTTGTGTTCTTTTTACAGTGAGGTCCTAGGCCAGAGGCATGCTGCGCCAGTATGCTGTTTATATATTTTCATATATAGACAGAAACATGTGCTCGGCGCACATTAACCGGGTAATGGGAACTAGGAATGCTCCATTGAAGCGACACCTTGATAACTATAGAGATAAGATGGCAAGTGGAATGGCGATAAACAAAATGTAAGTAATTCAGGAATGAAAAATATTCATAGTTCACCCATCCGGGTTAGATTTTGTTGTTGTATACTATCATACATCATAAAACTAGGTCAGTTGCTTTTTTTTGTATATTATTGTTTTAACATATCCGTGATCTTTCGGGATTAAGTCCTCAATAATTTGCGTATAGCCTATTTGGCTGTGTGATGTCACATCACTGCTTACGAGATCTTCATGGCTCTTTAACACCTACTTATCTATAACATGCTAGTCGTGTTTGTGAGGCAATATCTCGGTGACCACTAATAGAATAAATATCAAATTTACATAATTATTAAGGTAATAGAACAAGGGAACTTTTGTACTTATGGAGGGGTCCAAATCAGAGGAAAATTATCAATATGTCACGATTAACACCAATCCTTTCGTCGGAAATAGAGATGCTTGATTTCGAATGCGTTGTCAAAAGAAAAATTATATAAACACAGCCCGAAATTAAAAATAAATTCGACAGTAAGAATACTGCGTTCTGAACGTGTTTACTGGCCATGGATAGTCATTCAGGCGACTACAATTACACTGGTATCGACGGCAGTTGGAAAGAAAAGTTTGTTTGTGTGTACGTTTTTCTTTGTGTATTTTTGTGTCTACGTGAGTCTGTGTGAGTATATATAACCTCATCACCCGGGGAAATTAATGTTTTGTTGAAATAAATCCTTTGTTGTAAGGTTAATGCGGGTCAGTGCGGTTACATCGGATTGTAATCGTGGTTTTCAGACCTGCCGGCAGGACGGATGGTCAGAATGAATCAGATGGAACGCGAAGTGGGCGTGCCGACGCGTTCCCCAGTGTTCTAGAGGAGAGCAGACTGGATAAATCCGCTTCCCTACCTACCAGCGGTCTTCACACTCCCCAATAACGTCGACCTCTGCGTGGACACCCTACAAGAGAGCGACAGAGACGCCGCTCGACAGGCCTACATCATGGTCTTGAACGCCTCTCAGCGCGGAGAGAATATCGGCCTCGATGAATTCCCAACCGAGGAATCGTTCACGGATCTCCTACAGGACGCGGATGCTTTTACCGGGGCCGACGTCCGGAACGGCTCTCTGAAGGCACTCATTGTCATCGCACCATCCAAGTACAGCCGCACTGCCGACCCAGTGCATGCCGACGGCTATATCCTTCTGGACCCCGCTTTACAAAAAGCAGATACGTATAGAATGATGCTCAATATCTCGCTGCAGTTTGTCCGAGATCTCGATTACGAGGGTTTTCTGGTGAATACTTTCGCCAACCACACCAAGTCTGTTTTGGCCCTACGCGGAGAGGGTTTCATGGTGGTTGGCTGCATACCGTCCAGTGGGTACATCAAAGATCATGGTTGGACTGAGAGCCTAATGCTTTATAAGGACCTCACTAACGACCCTCTCAAGGTAGCCCTTTAACCAGCTTCCACGATTACGAAGTTGGGTATTCGTTTCATAATAAGCATTCAAAAGCTCACGAAAAAAGAAGATAGCGAAACTTCACTGATAATCATGTTGTATACTGTATACTTAAAAGCAACTAAAAAAAAGTGTTAAAAGATGCGGTTTAACAATAAACCATGAAATATAGAAATGGGAATGGTAACAGGGTACTGTTGTGCAACTGTTCCTGTCTCGTTCACTGTTCATTCCACTACGTATTGTCCATCAGAAGAACTGTTGTTTGTTTGTTACAGGTTATTCCAATGAAATCCGCTGGTTCGGTCAACATTCGTTTGAACCTTGCGCGAGCTCCGCTTGCCGATACCGACAAGAATCAAGCACTTGATGCCAAGTCGAAAACGTCAAAATTCATACCCACCAAACAAAGCGGAATGCCACTTAAATCTAGACTCTCCTTATTCCCACTCTCGTACAACCTGAGTGGGAAGGACATTGTGTTGGATTATGTGAAGGATTCCGAGTGTCAAGAAGTGTTTGACTTGTACATGTCATCTGCGAGTCAGGGTCAAGGTTACGGCGAAGACGAATTCACTGACTTCCAGGATTTCAAAAGCAGCTTCGTCGACAATGCCCACGCTGTAGTTGGTCGGGATCCTACTTCGGGTAAGATCGTCGTCTCGTTCTCGATCACGCCCTCGCCTTATTGTCGCAGCAGCAGTCCTCCCTTCGCCGACGGCTACATGCTTGTCGACCCGAACTTTCGAGGTAAAAAAATTGGTAACCTGGTGGTGAGGTTAATGTTGAGGCTCACTAAGGAGGTAGGTTACCAGGGCTGCATGACCGATACGTTAATCACGAATACAGCCATGTACAAGGTGATGATATCCACTGGCTTCACGCCTGTTGCTTACCTGCCAAAATGCGCCAATGTCAAGGGCGCTGGCTGGACGGACGCTGTTCTCATGTACCGTCCGCTCATGGACAACCTAAGCATCCTCGCGAAGCTCTAGTGCCAAACAAACTTTCTCCTCCACAACTACGATTTTTTGTGTTTCACGTATATGGACATAGCATCAGAGATTGTATATATAGAGACTCACGCAGTTTCATAGTAGCATAACAACATTGCTCAGCGGCTGCATCGCATTGTCAGAGATGATTGAATGATAATCTAGCAGATTATAACTTGTTGTAGTTTATATATTGCCTAAAAAATGAATAGATTTGAGGAAAACTCCTCCTAGTAATGAATACCGATACGAATGGAATAAGAGCCTTCGTAATCGATAGACGTAAAGTTTTCTCAAAGGTAATGTCCGAAACAAACGGCGGGCAAGTGCAGGGGTGTTTTTGGTAGCTTTAATCGGTCGATGGTGATTTAAATATTATTGTATTGAAGCAGATTAATACACCTTGTATTTGTTTGTAATATTTTTGCATTGTATGCTCATGTTCACAGTTGATTGTCGAAGTTAAGTATGGTTAATCAGAGACCAATGCATAGAGTTCAGTGTGTTAGAGGCTTTCACAGGGTCGGGTCTTTCAGATCATGTGATTCCCTACTTTTTCTACTTAATTTTAAACAGTGACTAAAGTTTGTGCTTAATAGATGCGTGTCTGTCCACAAAAGCGGCTTGATATATGTAACATTGGTAACTTAAATTTAAAAATCTAGTTATGATTTGTGCGACAATTCTTTAGTTGTCATATCTTTTCCAAACAGTGGTTTTGAACTCTGTTGATACTTAAGGTCTTGAACTTTTTATGTATTTACTTTTATTTGTTTATATGTATTTATTTATGATACAGTTAGGTTGTAGATGACTTATTTGTTGCTTGTAGAACTGGCCTACTGGTCCCAGGTAGCTATTGCTTCGAGCGTTTGCACCTCACTGGTTAGAAAAGTATAGGGTTAGAAACAGATCTATGTAAACAAGTTCCTGGTGTAGTTTATTATGTCAGTAGTCACATCACTTCAAAATAGGCGATTCTGAATGTAAAATAGATAGATAGATAGATGGATAGATAGATAGATAGATAGATAGATAGATAGATAGATAGATAGATAGATAGATAGATAGATAGATAGATAGATAGATAGATAGATAGATAGATAGATAGATGGATGGATGGATGGATGGATGGATGGATGGATGGATGGATGGATGGATGGATGGATGGATGGATGGATGGATGGATGGATGGATGGATGGATGGACGGACGGACGGACGGACGGACGGACGGACGGACGGACGGACGGACGGACGGACGGACAGACAGACAGACAGACAGACAGACAGACAGACAGACAGACAGACAGACAGACAGACAGACAGATAGATAGATAGATAGATAGATAGATAGATAGATAGATAGAAATAAAGACACAGAGAGAGACAGAGAGAGAGATAAAGACGGAGAGAGAGAGAGAGAAAGAGAGAGAAAGAGAGAGAAAGAGAGAGAGAAAGAAAGAGAGAGCGAAAGAGAGAGTGAGAGAGAGATGTCTGGAAACATTTGCAATGTTGATTAAATAATTTTGTACTTTAAAACTCAAGATTGGATATGTCCATCCGCATTTAATCTCTCCAGATCAAATTATCAAAGCATTATCAATACCCTGGTATACGCCAGGTGAGTGTGCAGTGACCGTTTGCTGTTACACTCATGGCGCCACCAAGCGGTCATGTATTTTGCCCATTTATCATAACGTATTATGCTAAATCATAATAAATATTATTATTCGGCAAAAGGCGTATTAATATCTTGGGGCAAAAACTGTCCCATCGCGATGTAGCAGAGTCTAAGTGAGGGTAGCTGGCGGACGTAACGCAGGGCTCGTAACGGAGAGTGCTGAATAAGTTGCGACGTTTTACTTGGATTCTCATTTGAAAGAAATCGAACAAACTTGAATAATTACGGGAGGCGAGGATTTTGGGGTTAGCAAGATACTTATTCAGGGGATAGTGGTTTTCCTTTCCGGGCCTCCATTCGCGGCTCGCTATTGGTTGTTATTATTGAGCTACGAGCAAGTATATATGAAGGTTGGATGTTATGTCTGTGACGGCCAACCATAGATCAAAGATCGCGATTATTAAGCTGTGAGACCTCCACCGGGGACTGATTGTAGCGATTCCATTCATACTGTCGGAAGATCTTATGCGTTGTAGGTTTTCTTGGAATTGAATGTGTGTGGTAAGTATATTCTTACGATTAATCTAAGCCTGACTCCGGGCACCGAACGCTTAAGATCGTACCTGAAAACGCAAGTAAAAGAGTAGCTCACAACGGCGTTGGGGTCGCTGTTCCCATTGGCTGGTAGCTGCCGGACGTTAGGATCCGAACGTCAGTGGATCTATACAAACCATTACTCTGTCGATGTTCTGACTTTACAAATAGAGATCCGAGTCTTGTTGACCGCTGACCCACGTCTGGGAAAACACATGTCGGTACTTGCCTTCACTTCCCGTGGATCAGAGAACGATCGATATGGACCAGGCCCCCGGGGCATCCCGGTGGGTTGGGGGGGGGGGGGTGTTGCATACGTTGATTAGTGGGGTGGGTGGCAACAGTGGTTTCGCGTTTAAACTCAGTTCAATTGGGAGTTTTCGGTTTGTGTCCTTTTTATAAATTACCTCGTCAAACGACAACGAATCGAAAGAAAACTATTGTGAAGTATGCACTAAGTTTGTTCGTGGTAAGGTGATAAAAAAAACCGTACAATTGTGAAGGGGGAAATTATTGGTCACCATTTTCAATGGGAGAAGGGTCTGGATAACTTAATCCTTTGAATTCGCATAGGCACAATAATCATTAACAAACAATTGATGTGATTGATTGTTATGGCTCTATGTATCGCCACGCGTGAACAGATACATTGGGGGCACTTTCAAATTGTGTGCAAACCATGACTCATGTTAATAGGCCTTGTGCATGAATAGATTTGCTCTGTATAAATATGTGGTAAATGGTTGTCTAGCTTAATAAAATCTGGTTAGTTATTTAGAGTTGGTAAGTTTGGCATGGTATTGTAAAGTCATTGCGTGAATACCATTTAAGTCACACTATCAATGAGTTGCATATCACGTTATCACATCATACTGCTTGTGGCACATACAGGGGAGATCGTTTAGAATTATTGATACTGCATGCTTTTTACTGGAGAAACTTATATCTTGCCCATTTAAAATAAGAAAAGTAACCTTTTGTACCTTATTTACTGTGCATTTCATATCAAGATGAAGAGATATGGCGACTGGTAAAAGTGAGGAACTCCTAACACCAGATGGTGCCTCCATTCATAGCGACGAAGATGCGTATTTCTCGAAAGGTACAACCGGAAATGAAGCCGAATTAGTCTTCGAAACCAAAGGCTGTACGATTTCTGATCCAGACGCAGTATTATGTCACGTTAACATTGGCGCCCTGAAAACAACAGGTCACCCATTGGACCGAAAAGTTCGCGTCACTCCACTTTCATTTTCATCGATGTGGTACACCTTGACTGATTTACCGTCATCATTACCTGAGCAATACGCTGGAGTTGCCAGTTGCAGTCAAGGACCAAAACTTTATGTATCTGGCCTTGGGGATCAAAATACAGAATCCTGGTGTTTCGATTTGGAGACGAGAACTTGGGAGCAATATGGAAATCTCGGACATAAACGAGACTCTCATTGTATGGTGGAATGTAACGGTCACGTGTATGTTCTTGGGGGCCGCGTACCTGGATCTGCCGACTGTGTTGTTGTGAAACAGATCGAAGTTTTGGACAATTCGACCAAGAAATGGTTGAATGCTGGTACCCTAATTGGATCCGTTTGTTTCAATGCTTGTGCGTGTGTGGTTGAAGGAAACATATACGTATATGGAGTGCTTGATGATACCCGCAAGAATATTTTATTGCAGAAATATTCACCGCAAATTGGATTGAGTGAGTGCTATGCTTCGGTCGTACGAGGTGAAAATGACGGGGCAACTGGCATTGTGTCCGTTAAAAACCACTTCATATTGTCAAACAATGATGATACCCATGTTTGTTCAATTCAGACCAATCCAAAAATGAAACCAACCATCAAGAAGTGTGCGTTGTATGAGCTATCGCTTTGGGATTCCGTTATATGTCTTTCTGAGGATGATGATTACCTCATAGCAATCGGAGGGGAATCCCGTGGGTCCGGTAATCCGGGATACTTTGTCTACCGTGCTTCCGTTCCTGATGTGATAGCCAATACTGGAGGGGGGTGGGAACCAGTGGACATGATATGGCCGCCAGGAGAACTTATGTTTTACCCGGGGGCGCTTTGCACTGCGAAGATCCAATTAATCGGGATGGATGAGAAAATTGGATAGAATCAACGTTTGCTTTCCTGTATGTTTCAGATGAACATGGACGTGTATATTGAAATATCTAATGAATATGGATCTTACCATTCGGAACTCACCATAGTATGGTATTCAATTAATCGAAATCGCTGTGCATTGTATCTCAACCAAAGACCCGTAAACTGTTCTTCCTCTTGTATTGTTGATATTAAGCAATTGCAGTATGTTGAAAAATGGAAATATTTAGAATTTATGGTCAATGCAAAATTTCAATGAGGATGGTGATATGTTGAGGCAAATGCTATGGTCGGTCAAACAGACTTAAACAAATTTACTCCCAAGAATTAGAATTGTCAAACCTACGCCAGCATACTTTGTTGTCCTTATTTATGGAATAATTTTACAGTTCCAGTCATATGTGCGACTCAAACCGTATCTCAGGATTTCAAATATAAATATATACATACATAAATATATACTTACGCTAACTGCCTTTTAACTGCTTACCCATCAACTTATGTTAACTGCTTACCTATCTGTTTACGGTGAATGCTAATATATCAACTTACACTACTTACTCGCCCATCTTCTTACGCCACCTTCATATCTATCTAATTACGCTACCTACGCACATATGCTATTTACAGATTTTCTACCAACCCGACTACCTAATTCCTTATATAGCTTGCTTTCTATCAAGCTGACTAACTCACAATATATCGGTCAAATCATTACAAGCGTTTAATTTACATCACTCAAAAGCTATTAATCTGATTAAATTGATTGAAAGTTGTAACCTTAACTTTTACCCTCTCCTCTGATATTCACTGAATTATTATTGCCCATCCCCACAAACAAAGGTTTTTTTCTGACCCAAATTTGTAACGAGGTTGCCTAGCATGCTGTTTGGCAACCGCACCTTGGAGACCAGAAGTTTAAAGTTTTCTGACGCGGCGCTGCGGTCTCAGAAAATCGATCCTTACTTAAGTGAATATTTGATGAAATCTATATTTTGTAACCTCAGCGGAAGTATACAATCGATAGCGAGAAAGTAATGGAGTGCATAATGATTTACAGCTAACATTCGTGTGGTTCATCGTTTTAGGTAGGCACCGTTATCGATGGAACGACACAACTAAATAAAAGAGATTTCTACAGTACATCATGAATATTTCCAGTCAAATAATAATAATGTTGAAAATATATCAAGTAAAATTTGCGTCACAAATTAAAAGATGACCTTCTTTATGTATGCGTTAAACGTAGCTATGTATTAACAAAATGATCCCTGAGTGCCCGATATGGGGCTGAACAGCCTCTTTAAAATCACATGGAATTTTTGAAACAATTCGAAGATGCGGTCGTCTCGACCTATCAGAAGGCTCCATATCTTCAACACATGCCGCAATGTTGCAATCCCAGAGACGTTGTATGAACAGTCCCATGTGCTTTTATTGATGTTATGGTGGCATCACCCTACGACGGGCATTTTCATACTTACTGCATAGTTAGTAGGAATGCGCCCTCTTAGCGTGGTTTTCAGCTTGCTTTACGACTTACCTGACTTGAATTTCTGTTGAAATGAGACTTTGCACAGTTAAGAAAAATGTGTATACGGCCTGTTGAGTCACTGATAAAGCAAATCAAGTACATCGCGTAAGAGTGGTGCGAGTGGCTTGAATCTATTGACCTCTCATATTAATGAAAATGGACTGCAATATAAACAAAAAAAAGAAAGAAACTCGAGTTTTTAGTAGGATTTTACATGCATTTTAGTTCACCGGATGAGAGTAAATGCCCAGAAGTGAACCTGCCTTTAACGGACACTTGATGCCTGTCTCTATGGATTCAATGTCAGGCCTACCTGCGAATTAATCCAATCGGAGTTCAGAAACCGGGTCTATAGAGCAGAGTGTCCAGATACCGGATCCTGTTTGGAAATTTTTATATTGTGCATTGCGAAGTGTCAACGGGTTACGATATCGATACATCCTGTTATGAAAGGTTCATTCTTTTCCGGCAAACTGACTTGTTAAAAATAATACCAGGAACGTTATGTAGCGCATTCAGGAGTTTTGTTGTTATTTTCTGGTGTATATTTGGACACGGATGGAATATATCCCTAAAGACCTGTATGTGGTCAGTGTTTGCAGTGTGTATAAACACTAAATGCCTCCTGACAAAGTTCCCAGAGATTTACTGTTTCATAAAGCGTTAGGAGACTAAACGAGTTGTAACCCAGTGAGTTGGAGAAAACTGTTTTTGATATCAAGATGGGCTTTAATGCTGCCATTATTATCCTTTGCTCTGAAATTGTAATAAATATTATTCAAAAACTTACGAGTGCCCCCACATGTGTTCCCATTCACTGTACGTCCGCGCATGCGCAAACGCATATTTGTAAATAGTCAGAGCTGACCATCTGCCATTTGTAACACCGGAAAACACTGTGATTATCATATGGACAACATTGTTGACGGCTGTACGTGGCATGCACGACATTTAAACCTGCACGCCCAGGCAGACACACGCCTTGTTTGACAACGGTCGCATCTCACTTGCTGCGCAGAGGCATTCTGCCACAGACACCAGGCGATAGACATACACCTGACTTTACATCGGCGAGTTCGCGCACAAACTTGCATTATGTGTGGTGAGTAGTTGATCCTGAATTAAGATTTGAGTAGTAGACTAATGTGCAGCGTTAGATCACCAGAACTCGACAAAAGTTTGTTTTTAAAAATTTATTGTCTGATTTTATTGTTGAAAAATTGTTGCTTCGCTGTCATGCTTGGGTAGTTACGACTACGAGTTAAATGTAGAGTCTAGGCTCTAGCTTGTATTTTCTTTCTGATCGATATCCGTGACAAATGATCTGATTATTTTTGTCGCAGGAGGCTGAATTATAATGCAAAATTGACCATTGAATTTCATTGATCAATAGTTTTTCTGCACCCTATCATCTTATGTCATAATGCAATCAAAGTTATGTTTATTTACTACTCATTTAGATTGCAGTGACGTCTGTTCTATGCAAATTAATTTATATGACTCTTGCCCTTCCTCATCAAAACAAAATGAAAACAGTTACCTTGTTACCTTATTTAGTTGTTGTATCTCATAACCATTGATAACAAAAGAATACTGATGCAACCTTATGAAGTCTTACGAAAACTTTCTCACAACAAACTAGGAAAATATGTTATAGGCAACGGGCTTAAACTTTACAGCAATTAAAGAACGTGTTCAGTCATGCAGAAAAAAAATGAACTTTTTGGACTTATTTATTTAGAATACTGATGCAACCTTATGAAGTCTTACGAAAACTTTCTCACAACAAACTAGGAAAATATGTTATAGGCAACGGGCTTAAACTTTACAGCAATTAAAGAACGTGTTCAGTCATGCAGAAAAAAAATGAACTTTTTGGACTTCTTAATTAAGCATACTGATGCAACAGTTTGAAATCTAACAACAAACCAGGGAAATAAGTATTGTGTTAAAGATAAATTCAAGGACATATTCAGACATGATGAAATCCTCATTTGCGACCATTTTGTTACGAATCAATTCTGACACAATTTTCTTTCAACTAACCAAAACAATTATGTGGTATATTTGCTGTGTCAATCTGGCCTGCTGTGGATATAATGTAAACATTGTTTCCGATGTTCCTTTGGCTTTGCAAAGTATTAAATGCAGAAATGCCTTGTGTAAAAAAAATCCACACGTTTTTGTGTGTGTATGTGTGTGTGTGTGTATATATATATATATATATATATATATATATATATATATATATATATATATATATATATATATATATATATATATATGTGTGTGTGTTTGTGTGTGTTTGTGTGTGTGTACATGTGTGTTATGGCAAGTTGAGAAATGGTTGTGTTGGATAAGTTATTCTTAAATGAATACTGACTTAGTGTTTAATATTACCTGTTGCAAGTGTTTAAGGGGTCATTTTATTCCACAGGGCTACTCTATCTATCTCTACAAATTAGAATTTCAACCAAGGCTACTGTTATTTATCTGAGTATCTCACCTAAGGAGACTGGGCAGTAGGACTTATACAGATATGTCCTCCTTAACTGACAGCCCTCTACCCTGTGCCCACCCTCCAAGTCCCCAAACCTCCATAGTTTTTACGCTTACCCACCTCAGCTATGATCACTGAAAATCAGGCATCGGCTATTGTTTTTCTCTTCTCTCTATTCGTTTGTTTGTAGCTATTGATCGAGCTCTCTGTATTAAGCATGCTACACGCGTGCCGAGTGCATATGATATGGGTACCAATATAGCCCCGTGATGTCCTACATGAGATCTACCAGGCACTCTATAGGTGTGTTCATGCATCCCAAACACAATTAATTGTATACTCTCAATCATATTTTGTTTGCTAGTGAATACAGATCAGAATTGGCCTTGGTTGTGGAAAATGTATGGATATGGGGCGAGCAGCATATATTATTACTTGTTCTAGTTAGGGCGAGAGCTCGAGCGCTCGAAATTTGTACATCGAGTTCCGAGCATCTGGGTTACTGAAAAGCGGGAAATAGAAGGTTTATGTTTCAATTGGGATATCTTCTGTTTAGCAGAAATCGGCGTATCACGTATATCTGACTATTCAGTTGATCCCGAATAAAGGCTTACAGATGAGACTGCTGGTATGTGATGCCTACCCATAACGGACGCTGGGGATCCGTACCAGATATGTCCGTTTAATATAGGTTTTTCTATATTTCCGCGCGCACTCTGACGAGCCGCGCTAAACTCACGTGCTGCTCTGTTGCAAAACGCAGGCAAGAGGAAGTGTTCCATTGCAAGGAAACACGTGCTTGCTCCAATGTCATGTCAACGACCATTGTCTCACGAAACTGGTCGCGTGCGTCCCACGCACACGTGCGTCTACGACAGGTGCCAACTAGTGCCACGTGCGTCTACGACAGGTGCCAACTAGTGCCAACGCGCAATCCCAGCACATTAAATGACAGCAGACGGCACCCCACCAAGGGCGCTACTGCCTGGGGCGGTCTGGAAATAATGCGAGGCATTGTCTGCGAGGCTTACATATCAAACATTTACATATGATGTTGGAAGAGATGTATAAAAATAAACCGGAAGACAAATGATGTCTGTCAGGGGTGTCTGCGTCGGCAGGGACAGGGAGTGCACGACACTGGCACTCGAGTCTAATAACGCCCCACTTGTCTGTCTGCTTTTTACAAAGACAATATTAGCGTCTATGGGTGGTGGTGGTTGGGTGGAGTTGATTCTGTCACAGGCACCTAAGTCAATTCATTCAACGATCGCGTTCCCCGAGCGACAGTGACATGTATAATATATATATATATATATATATATATATATATATATATATATATATATATATATATATATATATATATATATATATATATATATATATATATATATATATATATATATATATATATATATATATATATATTTACTTGGGTGGCTGAGGATCCTGTTGTAGAGTAGATAATGTCTCATATATTAAGTTCTGGGGATTTGACAGGTCAGGCGCTAATGAGATCCTGGATCCTTCACCGGATTGCAAGTGTCTTACATATAGTACGATTTCAAACTGCTACTGTAAATCGCAGCCTTATCTAGTAAACATTGTCATCGCCCGCATGACCCAGGCTCTCATATCAATGTTGTTTCCCTTAGACGCCCACGTCGCGTCAATCTTTGTGATCAATCCTGAGATTGATTGAGGGAAGAGTGCTTGCGATTGCGTATTCAGGGCGTTGTGCATGACATTGTAGGGCTGAGAGAAATCTGAACGAGAAGCGGTAAATATCAAATGTAAACGCGCGGCCATTCAACATCTCGCGAGAGGTCATAGTAGACCTGTGGACCGACAACACGGGCGATTCTTCACGGAGTCGACTTACTAAACAGGCGACGTAGCGATGACAGTTGGGAGGGTTAATCGAAGTGGGTTGTTGGAATTAGATGCGTAGTAAAGCCTGGTCGGGTGAAGTTGGGGGCGTTTTGGTATTGGTACTGCAGGATCTGACCGTGCCCTGATCCCTGTGTGGGTGTCTTATTACGATCCAAATCAAGTCCGTTAACGAGTTGCTGATCCGAATCGTGACTATCAGTTCGTATCATCGACGCATTTACTCGTGGGGGGTTCCCCCGTTTTACACTACCGGGTAGATGTTGATACTTATAATCATCCGCGCTCTGGGAATGTTTATCATCAAGAAGATAGCCGTTATCACGAATTAGCCCTCTCCTTATCTTGGATATACATGTGGTTAATGTACATACATAATGACATAATCTTACGAGATTAGTGAGAGCGCATTTCCAGCACGAATTGACCCCCAGAAATCAAGTCACACACCGCATATTTCAGAAATCGTTAAAATATTCTAGTGAAATAGTTCTTAGGATCCATTCAAATCGTGGTTGATCAGCTTATCAGCTGGCTGAATTGATCTGCTTAAACTTGAAGTTAATGATTGGTCACCTGCGTTCTCTGATCAAAGAGCTGTACATATTCGGTGGTGGATATAGTGGTGATATATATATATATATATATATATATATATATATATATATATATATATATATATATATATATATATATATATATATATATATATATATATATATATATATATATATATATATATATATATATAATCACTTCGACAGCTGTAAGTCAACATGATCGTGTGGGTGGATAACGCTTTTTACGAGTGGTAGACATTTAATATGCATATACACTTAAGGAATTGCGGGGGCGAGGGAGGACACGCGTAAGCCTACGCTCTCCACACTTTTCATTCACCGTAATAGGTGTAGCCTTGCGTGGAGAGGGTGTGTTGCTGGGCGTGGTCAAATTTGTTTTAAACGCTTGTTGATCCCTGTTATTCACCGGGTCCGCTGTTACAGGCGCGAGGAACTGCTTGACTGCAACCGCTCTACTTCAGCAGCTGCTGTATAATTCTTGCAAATATCCCAAGACGCCAGATATTCACAACTGCAATTTTCATGTAATGCTGGACAACCTATATCTAACGTAATGCTTATTTCATGTATGTTACTATGATATCTGTCGGATGTGCTCAGTGCACGACACCGGTATATTATCTTATTGATAGTATATCGCAGGGTTGGAGATCGGGGCAGGTAAGGCTAGGGAAGCGGTGGCCGTTGACGACGGCTTGTCACTGAGGCTACGATCCATTACCCCAAATCCTTGCTCATACCCCACGCTAATCCCCACCATGAACCTATCGTGACCCCTACTGTGACCCCACCCTACCCCCTGCAATGATCCCACCCTAACCCCTGCTGTGACCCCACCCTAACCCCTGCTGTGACCTCCCCCTAACTCCAACTGTGACCTCCCCCTAACTCCAACTGTGACCCCACCCTAACCCCTTCTGTGACCTTATCGTAACCCCTGATGTGACCCTACCCTAACCCCTGCTGTGACCTCACCCTAACCCCTGCTGTGACCTCACCTTAACCCCTTCTGTGACCTCACCCTAGCCCCTGCTGTCTCTCAACATTCACTCCCCACTTTACCCCATTATAATCCTCGTTGTGACCCAACCCTAATTCCCGCGTGAATATAATGACATGCAACCCCGTTTATAGCAGTACGGTGTCCAGTGCATTGTATTCCTGGTCTAGACAATTCTAGCTTCAATGCACAACAGCAGATTCCCGTTATAAGATTCATATATGGATCAGCTTGAAACCCGGGATGTGATGTGTGTTGGATGGGTGGGTGTTGGGGGGGGGGGGGTTCTTCTAGAAAAAGGGGTGGGGATGAGCCTCCATTGGGCTGGGGGGAAAACCCGACCCTCATCTAGACCAACCCCAAACGAGCAAAGGGGCCCCGTCAATATACCACATCTTTGAATAGTGGACCCATTAATATACTGAAATATCATTCAGATATGAGGAAACCACGATTGATGTAACACAGCTAGGAGTTATATAACTAACGAATTGGTTATTACTCCTCGAGCACAGCTAGGAGATGCATACATGTAACGAAAGGCGGAAAACATCAGCGCTACTGTGTCTGTGGCGTGTGGTTGGGGAGTGGTTGGTAGAGTGCTGTGTCTGTGGCGTGTGGTTGGGGAGTGGTTGGTAGAGTGCTGTGTCTGTGGCGTGTGGTTGGGGAGTGGTTGGTAGAGTGCTGTGTCTGTGGCGTGTGGTTGGGGAGTGGTTGGTAGAGTGCTGTGTCTGTGGCGTGTGGTTGGGGAGTGGTTGGTAGAGTGCTGTGTCTGTGGCGTGTGGTTGGGGAGCGGTTGGTAGAGTGCTGTGTCTGTGGCGTGTGGTTGGGGAGCGGTTGGTAGAGTGCTTTGTCTGTGGCGTGTGGTTGGGGAGCGGTTGGTAGAGTGCTGTGTCTGTGGCGTGTGGTTGGGGAGCGGTTGGTAGAGTGTTGGTATTCAGCGCTACTGTGTCTGTGGCGTGTGGTTGGGGAGCGGTTGGTAGAGTGTTGGTATTCAGCGCTACTGTGTCTGTGGCGTGTGGTTGGGGAGCGGTTGGTAGAGTGCTATGTCTGTGGCGTGTGGTTGGGGAGCGGTTGGTAGAGTGTTGGTCATCGAGCGCTGGAATAAGTCACACCTTGGTCGACATAATCTGTACAAGCAGTGAAACTACATTTCCGCACCAGAATGGTGTAAACATCAGCGCTGTTAAGTCTGTTAAGTTACTGTTTGTTGGATAGGCTCAACTGAAGGACATATTGACATCAATGCAATAGTATTTACTCTAGATTATCGACGTAATTAATGTCCGGTTGTACAACTTTAACGAGAATTTTCCACTAGCAGAAACATGTGCGCCCGACAAGCAGACCATCGATGTCAGGTTGTTGTCAGACCTGAGCAAGTTCCCTCTCACCTGACCCCCTGACCCCCTGACGGTTGTTGTCAATCTGATATCACCATCCTCAGCAAACGGCGCGGACGCTGTGAGAGGCGCAGAACATTTGGCTACGTCTTCCTCTAACCGGCCAACTTAACTACTTGACTGTTTAAAAAAACCCGATCACTGCTAACCTTGACGTAGGGAGACCCCCCCCCCCCCACCCCTCTCCGGGTTTGATACTAGTTAGGTGCTGCTGTTTGGTGGGGTGGGGGTGGTGCAGGGAGGATCTTTAACTGTGTCTACCTGGCCAGCTTTATTGACGTCAATCCAGGTATTTCACCTTCAATTTGCAATGGCATGAGGTGAATTATTATCTCCTGTGAAAATGGACTGGTTTTATCACAAACACCATTTTGCATGTCATGTGGGGTCATGCGCTTTGCCGCATTGGGGTTGTGCCATTCAATCCATGAACCTGCTATGCACAAAATGGAAAGGGCGTAAAAATACATGTGGATAATGTGATGTTAATTATTAAGGTGCAGCCACGATAGCGTTTTTGGATTGAATTGGGTCCAGCTAAAATATCGGGTTAGTTGGTGCATTCAGTTTATTGAAAAAAGATCCTCAGAAATAAGTTGAGCCTAGATTGATAGGAACAAATAAACCAAAGTATGTACATGTGTTTATAGATATACATATACATATATATATATATATATATATATATATATATATATATATATATATATATATATATATATATATATATATATATATATATATATATACATATATATATATATATATATATATATATATATATATATATATATGTGTGTGTGTACATGTATATATATATATATGTATATATATATCTATATTAATATATATGAGGCTGATGGCAGAGTGAGTGATATATAATGAGGCTGATGGCAGAGTGAGTGATATATAATGAGGCTGATGGCAGAGTGAGTGATTTATATGAGGATGACCACTAGGCTCTCTTAGTCTGATAATGTATTAATTACATGTCCTCCATTAGATCACTCTAGTCAGGTGGTGTGTGATATATATACCCTGTTTTGCTAATTGCTGGTCATCCATCTCCTCGTTTTATACTCTTAACGATCCATCCATCCAGCCATCCATTCATATTGTCTAACTCTGTGTCACAGGTATTTTTGCATACATCAATTACCTTACCCCTCGTGCCCGGGCTGAGATCATTGAGATTCTTGTAAATGGACTCAAGCGCCTTGAATACAGAGGCTATGACTCTGCAGGTGAGTTCTGTAATTTACCTTCACTCTTAATTAGAAATATTGATTGATAATAGATGGGGCTAGACATGCTCACTTGACTGGGAAAAATACTGAAAAATTGATTAACAATCCATATATCTCTTATATGTATTGATCTCTACCCAAGTATTGCTTTCAGCTCACAACCCCCCCCCACCCCCCCCCCCCCCCAAAAAAAAAAAATAGGACACGCACAGGAGTGTTTCTGGCATTCCTTGTACTTAAAGTCAATATTTGAGGCGTGCCGTATGACTGGTCAATGCGGTGCATATAGGCATAAATTTAAGTGGATATATTATGTATCTTTATGTAAAAAGTCAATAGTTTTATGTGATTTCGTTTTTCTATAAGAACCGTCTCGTGGAGTCCCATTTGTTTGACTCGATCAATAGCCGAGCAGATGTGACATATGGATTGCCATACGTACACACTCACGACTATTGAATTCCATTAAACAGGTGGCCAAATCCCCCAGACTGTACCCCCTAACGTCTCCACCCGCATCAATGCTTCGCGGCTCTTTGATGAGATCCATAGCTGTTTAGATATTGAAATCTATTCTATTGGAGTTTGCACTCATTTGCTGTTAAAATAATGACTGTCAATGACACAATAGGTCTTGCTATTCATAAACAGGTTGTGATAACTTCCCCATATCAAGTTATGCTGAGGCTTGGTACAGCTATACAAGGCTCTCATGATGAAACTCCTGTGTAAAGCTAAGAGATGTATCCATTTGACATGAATGAGTGTGTGTGTGTGCTATATCCGATGTGTTTTTGGGGGGCGGGCAGGTATTGCCGTCGACGGGGACTCGCCAGCGGAGAGTGGTGACGGGCAACAGGCCGGCCTCAACCTCATCAAGCGCAAAGGCAAAGTAGCCGCTTTGGAGGAGGCTATCAAAGGTGAGCATTACTCTGATCTCGGTGAAATGAACACGCCACCTGGCGTGGAAACTAACGACACCAGATGGGGAAATGAGCCATCCGCAATCATAGTTGTCTTCACAGAGTTATTCACATGGAAACATGCACGTGCCATATAAGGCAATCGATGATAAGTGAAAACTTTATGTGGACACATACCCTACAGGTATTGAAACAACCTCACAAATTAGCAACATGATAGCAGTCATCTCAACTGAATTCACCACATTCAAGGATGGAAATTTACGTCGTCACATAATGTTGTATGGTTGCTATAGACGTTGAAATATATGACCATGTATGGCTGGTGGAATGATGAGTTGGAAACCATTGTATTATGATGAACTAGTCTTAAGTTATTTTATCTTGAGTCTTATTAATGACAGCTCTATGCAATGTAATCTTCGTTTGTAAAAACAGTATATTTTATTCCCGACAATAGTTTCTATTATGGAAATATTCAGCACCAGTTTTTTAATTCTTGAAATAAGACAACCAGTCTGTATTCAATCCTGGTTGTTATTTGGGCAGTATTACTCGGAAACAAAGTTTTCCTTGTTTGTGTGAGTTTATTGATGTGCATGAAAAGTTTTGGCTCAGAAATTTACAACAACAACAAAATCATTAATTGTGAAACGGACTAAGATATGAATGGGTGACTCAAGTATTGATTTTGAATGGGAAGAAACGTAATGCCGTCAGAGAAGACGTCAAAACAGATGCCCAATGGATATTTTAGCTCACTAAACGTGCATGTTGCTGGCACCTTGTGTTAAAAGAGGCAGAGAACACAATGGACTATTCCAAGAGCTTCACAACACATTGTGGTATTGCCCACACTAGATGGGCCACTCACGGGGAGCCAAACTGGGTCAACACTCACCCCCAGCGGTCCACTCCACAGAATGGTAAGGCCTGTTGAGGTGTTTCGCTGTTGAAACTGACATAAACTTGTTCATCACATTTACCGCAGAATATGACTGGTTTGGGGCAAGTAGATGGTGGAGTCATTCACCACCATAGCAATACCATCTTGTTGTCAGACATTAGTAATGTTATCAGCAACAGCCAACACTACCATACACGTGAACACTCACATATACAAGTACACCGACCCCTCGCCCAGGGCAGCCACCTGAATTTAATGCTCCCATTTTCAGCAAGATGGTACAACAAAATATATTACATTAAAACCTGCTTTTTTCAAGTTTTGATGAATGATCAATACCAAAATGACAAATACCCCCCTTAGGTAACGCAGCAGCCGCTGTTCACCAGTGTTATTGATCTAACATTCATCTTGGCGGGTCAATACAACAGGGCTCCGTAACCATAGCATGCTAATTGGATTAACACACAGCTCATTCACAATCTATTTGTTACACGCTCACCTTGCCGCGTGTTTTCTTGTGTTCAAGACAGCAGGACTTCTCAACCAATGCTTGCATAGTGTGTCCTTGCCTTCAGCTATGTTCTGCCAGTCCCTCCACATTGCTATTGCACCATTATGTTATTTAATAACCCAAGCCCATTTATTGCTAATCATATATACATACATACACACACACATACATTACATACATACATACAAACATACATACATACAAACATACATACATACATACATACATACATACACACACACATACATTACATGCATACATCATAATGGAATATAACCATCAAGCAGTATGTATGTATGTTGTTGGCTTTCAGATTTTGTTGTGATTCACAATGGCATTCTGACTAACTACAAAGACATACAGGCGTTCTTGGTAGGTACCTGACACCAATACTCTCTACCTATCCTCTATACCACCTAGCTCCACTCAGTATCAAATTATAGAATATTGGTTGCTGGAATACACCAAGCTCTAGCTACATATTATTAAGTAACCCAAGTCATGAACTCTTGTAGCACCATGCCCCGCCCAGCCCCGCTCCACCCAGCCCCGCTCTGCTCCACCCCACCCCACCCAAAACCACCCCACCCCACCCCCACATTTCACAAAACAAGTTATTTTCCACCACAATCCTCCTCGTCCATTACTTTAGTGATGTTGAAAGTCAAATTTCTCTTTTCGCCATTGGACAGGTCATGAAGTCATATCTAATTTTGGTTGCCCAAATACCAACACATGACCTATGTATATTTCAAGTCATTTGTTAAATATCAACAGGAGATACATATTCTGTCGCATGCTACACATCCTGTTCTACATGCTTTTGCTCATGACGCGTCTTTCAGATCAAGAAGGGATACGTGTTTGAGTCAGAAACAGACACAGAATGCATTGCCAAGCTCATAGATCACATCTACCGCAGTCACAAGGACCGCGACATCTCCTTCCGCGAGCTGGTCGAGGCTGTCACTGTGCAGCTGGTGAGTGGGGCAACTTGCAATAACCTCGAAAATGTTATCCTTTTCATTTGTGATCTCGTAAGTGACACATTATATATTTATGTTTGATACGACAGATTCCAGTCATTGCGTAATTAAGAAGTTTTTCCTTAGAAGTTATAGTTTATGCTAATTTTGTTCACCCAAAGATATTTTAAATAAACAATAACTAAGCATTTCACTTGAATGAGTTCTGTGATTAAATGATTCTATTGCAAATTTAAATTTGTAAAAATTCCCCTAGTTAAGTTATGTTTTTGTTAATGTATGGCTGATGATGTGGTCACTAGCGTAGTGCAAATGGAACACTTGTTGGTTGTTGGTTTCCTCCCTGCATTAATGAATGGACTTGTCATTTTCAGGAAGGTGCCTTTGCTCTGGCATTTAAAAGTTCACATTATCCTGGTGAATGTGTTGTTACAAGGTAGGGAACTCTATGCCATTGCCGTCAACTTTCATTTTAGATGCGTAGATTTCGTACCTCTAGTTGATGCTCTTGTGTGTTTCAGACGTGGCAGCCCTCTTGTGATCGGAGTGAAAAGCGAGACGAAACTAGCGACAGATCGCTTTCCCATTCTCTTCAGCAAAGGTAAGGGTGTCACAAGTAAACAGAAATTTCCATAGCATATCATTTCAAAACTAACTGAATGCAAGAATTTATTTTAATAACAACTTATTTTAATGTTGTTTAAAAGGGAATTGTTGATCTGTGAATCAATGATGCAGTTACATTAGATTAACTTCGTGTTTTCGTAGGGTACTTTTACATAAACTACTAAACATGGGGCATCTAACACCTAACAAATACTTTCCACTTAGTTTTTTAGCCAGTGATTTAGTTCCACTTTACTAACAGGGGAGTCTACTGTTGTCGAGAAACTCAAAAGCAGCATCTTGGCCGTCATTTTATCATGAGCACACCCTCAGTGTAGCTCAGTGAAATATCTACTTTGGGCCAATTTGAAGCAATTTGAATAAATTTCTAAACAGTAATTGATTTAAATGCAATTGATGCATTTTAATTTAAGGAAATTCACTTGAGAGAACCAACAACCTCATGCAAGGTTTGTCCTATGACAACAGTTTTCCATCCTGGCTGTTGTTTTTATTTGCTGGCACTGTTGCTTGAATATACAGCTCTCCACATTGTTTCAACTGTTGCTGTTTTCTAGCCACAGTATACAGTGAATTAAGACAAACTGCAGCGAAATCTTTTTAATTATTTGTGAGACTGAGTTCTAAACAGTGTGTTTTTATGATCTCAGCTCAGGTGTCACATTTATAAATATTTAAAACAATTTATGATATTTTTTTTTTTTTACAATATTTAAAATTTATTACATTAAAAGTGGTGGGGTAATACCACACACTAGTGCCTCAAGTTTGAGAAGCACAAGACATGGTGAAATTGGCATTTGTGAACTTCTCAGCTTCATCTGGTTCAAACATCTTTGTGATTTTTGAGGTTTTAATCATTTAATTGTTATGTTTTCTTTTGCAGCTTAATTAAATGCTGAATTGCAATTTACTTTGATTAAGTTTCCTCTTTGGAATGGTTCTGTAAATCTGTCTTGTGATTTCTTGTCGTGTTTCCGTGACGATAGAGTTTTCCCACCAGGCAGATCACGGTAACCTAATAATCCATCAATACCCTCTGTCATGCATGTAAAGACAGTCACTCACAATTTCCAGGGTGTTGGAATCAACTGCTTAGGGAGCTTGGTAATGGTAATGGATATATCCACTGGCACTCAAGTCTTAAAGTGCCCCTCGACCATAGTCACATGTGTAGTAGTTACATATCGTAGACAGAGCGAGGGAAGTTTTAAGACTCAAGTCCCTAGCAACATAGCGTCTGTGGGAAAATCAGGGTTTAGGACAGATCATTTTTTATATATGTTGGAGAGGGGTTGTTTTTTCTCATTGATCTTTGACAGATATTGTGTTTGCATTGTATATACAACATATCAATCTTGTTTGTATGAAGCACCAGAGTGGTGATTTGCTGGCTAGCGTTATGATCACTAAAACCTGTATTATTGTTTCGCTGTGTCTGTACATTTCCTGCTATCTTAATCATCCATCAACCCTTGGTCGTTTCATCCGGGGCTGTTTTTCTTTCCAGTGCTTCTTAGGGTTATCTGATTTGCTTGGCTTCTTGCATGTATCTGAAACGACCGGCGTGGACGTCATAACGGAGCCTGTCATAACGGACCGTCAGCTTTTTAAACCCACTACAGCTCTGATGGTGTAGACGCGTCAGTAACGATCAGTCTCTCAGTATATCACCGTGTTATCCTGATCTTGCTTACAGCGCACAAGAGAAAGATCAGTTATGGAAATAGAGAGAGAAGTTACAGCATAGAAATCGGTTTGCAAATGAAAATGCTAAATACACAACACGATATTGATTTCATCCCACGTACTTGCACTCCCCTGGTTCAATTTAGTGGCCAGCCATTCACAATACACTTGGTACACCTTGTCATCTTCTAGGTGAGATCTCAAAGACCAATAATTAAGTTATCATGATTGGTTTTTGATTGATCAGTGTCAAAACAATGGTGGAGTGGGGATTCAATCCAGTACTGAGCGTCACAAGAAAGCCTGATACACTTCCTAGTCAATGATGGTTCCATTTCCATATCTGTCTTTCAATTCAGGTCGGGTCTTAATCAAATTGTTCCTGTACTTCCTTACTTTCGTTAAGGTGGGTAATCTTTAAGGGAACTATCTGAGTATCATAATTTACTCCCAATCACCAATGTTATCATTTAATATACTGTCATCATTAAATGTACTGTCATAACACTCGGCTTCACACCGAGGATGCCACAACATTTTTCTTAACAAAATGACTGGTTCACCCAAATTTGACCGTGAGTTATTATGTCAAGATGCACTGGATACCCCAAGTGTAACACCCACCATGTAGTCTAGAGAGGAACAGTACCCAATAGGCTGTAGGACATGGGTTATCCACCGTTATTCTTAGCCAATCACAATCAGCAATTCCACTCGGTTGTTATATGCCAGATATTAACTTAAACATACACTTCTTATCAGAATATTTTTTCCATCTGAAACTTGTATGATATTTCCTCTACGGTGATACCTTTATGGGTAAATGTTGATGCTTATAAAAACTTCAGATCTCATGAATAACTTCACTCAATATACCCCATTTATAAAAGTTATGATTACTTGCATATACTTACATTTTAGAATTGATTATAAAGGGCTGTAAAGTCATTAAGAATGTGAAATTACAGGGGCTTTCTAGTGAGTCATGTATCAATCGGCTCATTCATGTCATCCTGTTGTCAACGAATAAGCACTGATTTCAGGCAATGAACGAAGGACCAGTTACGAGGACCGTGAGAGACCCTTCAGTATTGACATGGGTTGGCAGGAAAATATTGCTTACATTGCACATTTAGCCCTTTGCACAATCGCCTTCCTAGACACCCTCTCCCCAGACCTTCTAACCCTCCAGCATCAAGCAATTTTCCCAACGGAAAAACTTGAAAACTTCATCAAGAGCTGATTAGCTAATTTGTCTTGGTCAGGGACATCACCATATTTGCATCAAGAATGTTATTGGTGGTATTTCCAAGGCTTAAACTATAAAACCCCCAAAGTGAATCTATTTCTTGTTTATCAAGTGAATTGACTAACCACTGTATGCCTACAGATGAGCATATAAACATATTCCATTGATTTGATGTGATTCAGATATTGATTGAGTATTATTCTTCAATTACATTGTGTGATTATCCCCATCTTAACACCTTGCTCCATCCTCTCTTATACCTGAGGTATGTCACAATCAAGGTGACTTGCCAAGACCTGGTTTCTTGTCACAACATTATGAGTCACAGTTACTTGTGTCGCAATTTCTTGTCACAACATCATGTCAGTTACAGTTGTAACAACGTTATGTCATAGTTATTTGTGTCACAGTTACTTGTCACAACTGTATGTGTCAGTTACTTGTCACAACATTGTGTCAGTTATTTGTGTCACAGTTACTGTCACAGTCAGTTGTCACAGTTACTTGAGTCACAGTCACATCGCAAAATAATGTCACAGCTAGTTGTGTCACAATTTGCCGATTGTCTCAGCCGTCAATTGCGTCGCTGTCTAATGTCACAAACGTGTAATCGACAGCTCCAGCAATGGTTGTTTGCTTATTTCCCATTGTTATGATTTTGTCTAATGATAAGTTGGCTTTTTTTGCTTCCTAAAATTGCATCGCATAATTTTGCATCTTGACACTTTGTTGCTTGATACGAGCTACATCGGGGTGTAGTGTCTGCGGGATCATTTCTGATTTGGAGGCTGACTGTTGCCATGGTGATGTATTTCAGATCACCGGGGTGGGTCCAGCAACTTCTATCCATCCCTGTTACTTCCTGAAGACGACACATCAACACTCGCCCCAGCCGGCAACAAGAAAGAAGTAGAATATTTCTTTGCTTCTGATGCAAGGTAAGTGGGCTGGCTATTCAAGTCCAATTATTCTTTTCATTTCATTCTATTTGCACGGTGAAGCCACTTCATTCCTAGCTTTGGAGGGGTGGGGTAGTTAATAGAGATTGAGATATGTTAAAGACACATAGTGTTTCTGAAAATTAGCGGCATTTGGGAGTCATTTTTTGGGGTGCATGTTTGAATAAAGAAACCTACTCTAGCCAGACACTGCTCCTGGTTTCTCATTGCTCTGTTCTAAGCAATGAGAAAGCTGTCTTTTCTACTTAATTTTATCTTTTATGGGCCTCAAGGACTGATTTGTGAATGATATATGTTGTATGCTATAACAATGCATATATGTATATTTGTCCATGCTATCATGAAAATAAAATTCAAGGGCCCCCTTTCCTTTGCTATATTTGGCCAAATGACATGTGCTTACAGTGCTATCATTGAGCACACCAACCAGGTGATCTTTATGGAAGATGATGATGTGGCTGCCGTCAGAAACGGGATGCTGACCATCCACCGCATCAGGCGTAACCATGACGACCCTAACGAGCCCACCAGCCGTGAAGTGACCACGCTCAAGATGGAGATTCAAGAGATCATGAAGGGTGGGTGATATGACCAGACTGGAGGGGGGGGGGTTACTTTAACTATAGTTTGGTGTATTTTACATAAAGCAAGATGTATAGGTTACTCTAATAATTGTTACTATTTCAAAGGAAGCTTCCTATTGCTATATGGTTATTTTAGAGGTGTATGGTATTTGTAATTGACAGCAGTCTCATGCATGACCTATACCTGTACAGGTATTTGCAATTGATGTGCATGACCTATACCTGTAATACAGGTAACTACAGCTCGTTCATGCAGAAGGAGATCTTCGAGCAGCCCGAGTCTGTCTTGATGACCATGAGAGGGCGTGTCAACTTTGAAACCAACACCATCCTGCTGGGCGGGATCAAAGACTACATGAACGAGATTCGCCGTTGTCGCCGTTTGCTCTTCATCGCTTGCGGCACCAGCTACCACAGCGCCATAGCGGTAATTGTATTTCTTAATTCTTGTTAATCAACTTTACCATTACGTTTCCATTACATTTCTACAGCAGTTCTGTTCAAGATGGAGATTGCATTTTGCTAACATTGTGATTTTTCATTTTTTTCATTAGTTTCTGCCTAACTGTTATTTTTATGATCGTTCATGAAGATATTGTAAAAACTACAACAAAATATAATTGGTTGCTATCAGGAGGTATTGTTGTCGGATCAAACTCCATGCATATTTTGTTTGCTGCTGTTTGACAGACGCGGCAGTTAATGGAGGAGCTAACAGAGCTACCCGTCATGGTGGACCTGGCCAGCGACTTCCTCGACCGCAGCACTCCGGTGTTCCGTGATGACGTGTGTTTCTTCATCAGCCAGTCAGGTGCGTGATGTCAGGAGTCTACAACTGTCCTGTAGTTGGGTTTCATAAGCGGTTTGTGCCTGGTGGGAAATTGTATTTATTGGGAGCTGTCTAAGCATCGCAGTCATCCTTGGCCATCTCTGTCCTGCGAGACAGTCTTGTTGCTGGAATAAAAGATAAACTGTGATATCATTGCTGTCGGTGAGTTGCAGGTTAAACCACTGTGATCTCGTTTCTTCATCATTTACACACACATTCACACCCCCACATCCTCCCCCCCCCCATCCTGTATTCGCTTATGTTATTGCAAGTCTGTCATTTCAGAGTTTATTCATTAATCAAATAACCTTGTGTGAGTTCCGATTCCATTGGTTGAATATACAACAGTTTGTGTGGCCTTTTCCCGCCATTTGCATGTAGAGATTGTTTGGTTTTACCTTCACACATACGTAGTATATATGTGTCTGTCTATATATGTTGTTGTTTTTTGTAGGTGAAACGGCCGACACTTTGATGGCTCTGCGCTACTGTAAACAACGAGGTGCCCTCATCGTTGGTATCACTAACACCGTGGGCAGCACCATCTGTCGTGAATCTCACTGTGGCGTCCACATCAACGCGGGACCTGAGATCGGCGTCGCCAGCACAAAGGTAACGTAGCCTGGCTGGGCTCAAGTCTCTGTTATAACCGGAGGTCTACTCACATGGGCTGTGATAAACTGAACATTTGGGACTTTAAGAAATGTCCCTTCAATGTGCGAATGTCTAGAATGTATATCTAATGATAGCTACTTCTTGTGGGCAGACTCTGTGATTCAAGTGCTATGATAGGCTTGAGTCAAATGTTCTTGGAAGCCTGAAATAAACTGAACTGATTTGACTTTTGAAATGTATTCACCGCCACAGAGATGTCTGCTATACATGTGTAAAATGAAATGAAAATGGAACTGTACTCTAATGGCTGGGTTTGATGCTGATGAAGCTAAGGTCACAGTAGGTTGCCCTGGGGTCATACAAACTATATGGATGTATGGCATATGTTTGACAGGCCTATACGAGTCAGTTTGTCTCCCTCGTCATATTCATGTTTGACGTTTTTGACAGGCCTATACGAGTCAGTTTTTCTCCCTCTTCATGTTCATGTATGACGTGTGTTTGACAGGCCTATATGAGTCAGTTTGTCTCCCTCGTTATGTTCATGTATGACGTGTGTTCGACAGGCCTATACAAGTCAGTTTGTCTCCCTCGTTATGTTCGGTCTAATGATGAGTGAAGATAGAATCTCCATGCAAAAGCGCAACAAAGAAATCATCCAGGGCCTGAAAAAACTACCTGGTACGTCCTGTTATTTCTGTTGTACAATATCTTATGAATTGCCATTGTACAGCTGATAGACGTTTAATTCGAAGCACTGTTTTTCTTCAAATCATCTTCCATTCACCTAAAATATAAAATGTGTAAATCTACATTTTGAAATGTGTAAATGTAATAATGTTAAATGCTATATTTGATGTACATTGAGTTTGTATAATATGCCTGTGTATTGGTGTCGGGGTTTAATTCGAATGAAATGACTGTCCGTGCCCTGGTTACAATGACTGTGTGTCTGGGTGCAACACAGATCAGATCAAGGAGGTGTTAGCAATGGATGATGAGATTCGGCTGCTGGCAGAAGAACTTCATCAACAGAAATCTCTCCTGGTGATGGGCAGAGGATATAACTATGCTACATGCCTTGAGGGAGCTCTGGTGAGCTGGGGATTTGTATTGAATTGGTTGTTATTCCATAATGGGTCACTACTCTGTGATGGATCGATTATTCTAAGATGGAGTATCAATGTAGATTTATTATTCCATGATGGGTCTGTAATCCCTGTAGATTTTTTATTATTACTCCATGATGGATCACTGTTCAAAATTGGAATATCTCTGTCATTTCACTTGGATAGTCATCCGTTTGTACCATCATTCTTTGATGGGCCATTGTTCCTTGATGTTTGGCAGAAAATCAAGGAGTTGACGTACATGCATTCCGAGGGCATCATGGCGGGAGAGCTGAAACACGGCCCTCTTGCGCTGGTGGATAAAGCCATGCCAGTCATGATGATCGTCACACGAGATCCTGTTTACCAGGTAACTCATAAATATACTTCTTAACTAGTTGCTAATAAATACTTCCCAGCATGCAACTAATGATTACTTTTAACCAGTAGCTAATTATTACTTCCCAGCATGCAACTAATGATTACTTTTAGCCAGTAGCTAATTATTACTTCCTAGCATGCAACTAATGATTAGTTCCTAACCTGTAGCTTTTGATAACTTGCCACTGTTACTGATTACTTCCCAGCCGTTAACTTATAACTACTTTTTATAAGTAACTTACGAGCACTTGGTCGGGCCAATCACAAAGAAACTTTTTCCTCTCTAAGCCGAGCTATTCCCTGATTAGTTTTATCATATTTGCTAAGCTGATATCATAATTGACATAATTTTATGTGACTAATAGGTAGGCTATTTTGGTACTGTACATGGTCATTTTTTATCACCAAATTTCATTCACCAGTGTGTAATTTCTCTCATGTTTTTGGTAATTGTCTTGTTTCACCGTTCACTTTTTGAAGCAGCATAGTGAGGTGGTGGGTGTATCAGTGAAATGAATGTCAGGCTCCACTTGGGAAGGTTCATTGAGTATTTGTTCTTGTCTGTGTGCAGAAATGTATGAACGCTCTACAACAGGTCATGGCAAGGCATGTAAGTACCCGTCTCACCGGCGTCATTATTGCTTAAAATATCCACTTATCACGATAATGAACAATGTTTATTTAATGTGTAAATAATAAAGAACTTTGATGTAAATAGTACAGAATATATCAATGCATTGTTTGGTTTTGATAATAATTAAAAACCTTACATGTTGGAAATTATCACTGTTCTATGTATGAATGTGTTTTAATGACATTATCCTTTCATTAATGAGAGTGCCCCCACCCGTATTCCAGCATGCTTTACGCGAATACTGTGTTCTTGTATCCTATGTCATGGGCGCTTAAATAACCCATTGATATAGGAGTCTTTTTTTTATCTTTTCCCCGTTTTTTGTTATTCATTAAGTGGCCCTGTATTTCATTGTAGACAGCTTGATTAATTGTCAACAGCTTCTATATAAAAATTTTCAGTCTGGTGGTAGTCTTCTGGGAAAACTTGATGCTTCAAAGATATGCAACGATTGATGTGCAACTGCATGTTTTTTCTTCATAGTCAGAAGAGTTAGGGGGAACACCCCCCCTCCCCCCAATCAACGTCCCTAACAGCTGTGTGTCATTGTAGTGTACTGTAATCGGCTTGGCTCCACCTTCCAGGGAAACCCCATACTGATTTGCAACAAAAATGACTCGGAGACGCAGAAGCATGCGTCCCGTGTGCTGGGCGTTCCTGAAGTAGTCGACTGTCTCCAGGGAATCATCACCATCATCCCACTGCAGCTAATCTCCATGCATATTGCTGAATTACGCGGGTGTGACGTAAGCACCGCCCCCCTTAGGCTATAGCCAAGTCCACCGCTTGTCACATGGCATATCATTAACCCCATTGACCTTGCCATGCATGCGTTTCGACTGGCTGACGCGACTGATATGTCTCCTGGACATAAACGCTTGATTTAGTCTGTATATAACCAACCTTCACTTATCCTATAGGGGAGGAGAATCAGTTTATTGATTATCCCTGTGAGTGATGCATTCATGTAAATGATATAAGCTGTCCAATCAGTAATGCACCCAATCTTATTCAAGCACACCATCCCCCCTACCAAAACAAAAAAAACCCAAAAAAACTACTGTTTGGCAAGTACTGTGAGTTTTGGCCTTAATCAAAGGTGACAAATAAGTATGATGATCAAGTATGTGTCTCTTCCCCCATGAGATGGAATTCAGTGACTGAAACTGATTTCCATTTACAGTAAACAATATGCTGGCAGGAATTCATGATGAGGAGGGTTGTGTTGTATTTAAGGCTGCCTGATAAGTGAGGGTTGAAATTAGAAGTGTATATGTGATATTTATTTGACTACCAAGCTTCTACTTCCGGAGACGGCAGTGCTACTAAGCTTGCTTTGTTTCCCTCTTCGCCTGATTGACCAGCTCGTTTCTTTCGCGCCATGCCTCTGCTGGGGGTCACAGGTTTCCAAAGGAATACAGACAGCTTCTTGTTATCCCTGTCTACTGCTGTTCTTCTGTGTCCAGCACCTGTTGTTAGTTACCATCCCCCACACCCCACTTTCCAACTACTCGTCAATTTCATCCCCTCCTTCTGACCGTCTACTCTGAACCAACCTTTCGTTGTCAATTTCAATGTCACTCCACCCAATCTCACATTATTGGCTCAAACACCATATTTGTATGATAATCCCCATCACCAACCTATCTCACTCTTTGACTCCTCGCCTGACATCTAGGGTCGTCCCATTCTGATCTGCAACAAAGGCGACAACGAGACGCAGGCACTGGGCTACAAGAGTCTAGCCCTGCCGCACGCGGTAGACTGTCTCCAGGGGATACTCACAGTTATTCCCATGCAACTTCTCTCTTTCCATATCGCCGTACTGCGCGGATATGATGTAAGCCTTTCTCATATTCAACAATTCAGGATCGGTAACATTCTTACCCATGTTCCTCTCGTTTCTCGGAATGGCCTTTTGCTTTTCCTCTCGCTGGGACGCTTTTTTTAGTTTTGCTTTGTAACATATTGGGTTGTGGGTGTGTTTTGTTGATAGGGCGTCTGTAACATGGTGGTCCACTTCTTGATAACATAATGTTAACTTAACTTAGTTCCATACTAAAAGAAATGAATGAATGTAGATGAATATTTGAGCAATTTAAAGGGGTCTTGTTCATATTTGGTATACATAAAGGAAGCACATCGATATTTGATAAATCTAAAATGAACTTATATATTTGGTAAATCTTTAGGGTTCCCATCCATATTTGATAAATCTTTATTGGTCCTATCCATATTTGTTAAATCTTTAGGGGTCCAATCCATATTTTGTAAATCTTTATAGGTCCAATCCATATTTGGTAAATCTTAATATCATTGGGTAAATAGTATAGAATCTTTAATCTGGTTGATAATTCACATTGGTGAAGTATTTGGGGACGTTGTCAAGTTGGCTCATGAGGAGGTCTGGAAACATCTTGCTAATTAAGTTGGGAACAGGGTTTGTTGTAAATAATAATTTATCACCAAGCAATGTATATATGTATATTACAACACAATTTTGGTTTTGTTTTTGAAATTCAATTCTGATTGTGTCATCGACAAATGAGTACTGCTTTTTCTCACAAAAACACTCCAATTGAATATTTGGACTGAATCCTAGTCCTGTTATCACAGCCATTTTAAAGTTACTTGATGCTACACATCAATAATCCAGCCAACACTTCCTGCTTCCAATAGATTGAGGTATTGTTTAATACAGGGTTGATAATTTCTCTATTTGAAGCCCAATTATTACATTGGAAGATATATTATTTCAAACAAAGCCTTGTTATTTACAAATGTCGCTTTAAAAGAAAATCTGAAACATGATTATAATACAAACAGCATTATAATTTCATTTGATAATCACCAATTGTTCATTTATTTGCCTTAAACAGCTGATTTTTCTGGGGGTTCCTGTGACATGTCGGCCTAACAATGTCTCAGAATAGATTTAACAAACTGATTTTAAAAATGCAGAATAAAATTGTACGGGATTGCTAAGATCTAGAGGTATGGGGTTTTGTGCCAAGCTTGCCTTGCCAACACCGCAGCGTTGTGTCTCTGTATGGACTTCTCTAGGTGGACTGTCCGCGCAATCTGGCCAAGTCTGTCACCGTGGAATAATCAACCCTCCCCATGCACAATGCTCCACAGATAAACCCTCACCGGTAACGTATATACATATATACATTCAGGTTTTTTTTCGAGATATGAAGTTTGTTTTGGCGTGTATGTGTCAGTGGGAGTTCTTTCTTCCATCCTGAGCTTCAGAAATCTATTTGTTGGCAGTGACTTATTGGCCCCAGTGGATGGTGAGGGTAGCGTTATGATATCGCTGTCATCATAACGTACCCACAACTCTTCTTTAGCTATAAATATCAATTATATCTCATCATAATTTCACCATGTATCTTTATAATAGTCTGATAATTATAAAAATAAACAACATTTTTAAAATTTTTACAAAGTCACACATAGCCCTGCTGGCCACCAATAAAATAAGTACAGGTGAATCCACATTGACAAAGGTGCTCAATAACACTGCGATTTGTGAAATGGCGGGAATAAGTCCGATGCTGGTGTTGATGCCGCTTCTTCGTTAATTAAGACTGTAAGAAAGCTTGTCTTTGACTCGAGCAATCCAATGTCTCCTTCACACTCTTTCTTCTGCTGTTTGGATATTCGTGCAACCTGCTCTATTAACCTGTGGTGGTATTGAGTGTTATCATCGTACCTTAACATAGTCAAGTTTCTGCTTTCAATAGTTACCTGATAATATGGAATTCCATTCCATGAAACCATTGAGAAAATTTCAGAGGGTGGTGTAAACAAAAGGATTGGTTTTGACTGAAAGACTATCTTCTTAAAATCTTTTCAGGATTATTCAGTTTTTTAGCTTTCATATATATCTATTGGGTTAGGGTGGTGGGTCAATGGTAGATCAGATGGAATGCTGGGGGATTTCAAGATAACTGGCTGTGCATGGTTCATTGAGCATTCTAGTGTTAAACTGGAACTACTCCAGTCAATGGTATTATATGTAACACATATAACCGTTGCCTCATTAATTGTAAATGAAGTCAATTTGAAATGCTGTTTTGCACTGATTGATATATATATATATATATATATATATATATATATATTTATTATATTATCATACATCATTTTTACTTAAAATTTATGTTAAAATTTCAAGTTTACAAGTAAGATCAATCTTGATTGTGGTGTGTGTGCTTTGTCAGGTTGACCAACCAAGGAGTCTTCTCAAGGTGTACAGCGAATAAGTTGCAGAAAGCCAATCAGTGTCCCATCTGTATTACAGATGTGCTTTGTTAGCTGGGAGTTCCATTAGAATAACAGGTATTATTGAGTTCCTCACCTATTGTTATTTCTAGCTGCAGAATGGATTTCCTTGATTGGTTCAGCAGCCATAACGGTTAATTCTGCCAGAGTTACTGATACCCAATAAGATATCAAAGTCAGGGACAACTTGCGGGATCATTTTTCAAGCTTTATTTGGGCGTGTTTTTATTTCAATTATCCTTTGGAATGAACGGCGATTGTCATTTGTGCCAATTTGTGTAGTGATTTTAAATCCATCGTGATATTCTCAATTTAATTCGTCAAGGTTAAGCTACTTAATTTGAAGTATGCACGTAGGATTTGTAATGTTACTAAATGTAATGACACCTGTTGGAGTCTGATGTCAACTGAACAAAAAATTTTAATGTGCCTTTCATGATGCTCATGATGCAATTATAACAGATGCCATGGATGGCATAACAAAATGAAATTTCTAATCTGTGCTGTTTTGTTTTAATATTTGTTGGGGAAATGTAATTTGGTCTATGTAATGCCTTTATTGAATTTAATGAGTTGTTTATTTATATCAGTTGAATATTATAACTTAAGCTAGCACTACTGAAGTCATATCACACCTCTGTTAGGGGTTCGGGGCAGGGCTTATGAGGAGGGGGTGGGGCTTGGATACTTGTAGGTCACATGTCACTTTCTATATCGGGTTATATAAGCAATCTCACTTTCTCTAAATATGTGGTTATTTCACTGTAGGTTTGTGCGTATTATATGTGTGATCTAACACCTAATGCCATTCCATTCTTCATGTTTTCATTAGTTTCATATTACCTAATATCTAGCATCAATATGCAAATTATGCAAATCCTCAGTTAAGTGCTACATATTTATGTGTATATTCAAAGGGTTTGGGCTTAAATAGATATTAATTATGCTGCTTATCTATTGTAGAGAATATGCCTTTGTTATGGTCCAATAAACCCACTATTTTATGCTTAGTGATTGTTTCCATGACAACAAAGCAACATTTAGTTATCTGATAGAAGCTTGCTGATACCAGATATTTTTGGTTAATTTCCAGAAAAATTATCAAAACAATACAAATATGTTGATAATTTTTAGGTATGTTTAATTAAATACCCTCAAATGGCAATATGAAAATTTAACTGCATCATATTTCCACACTGACACGAAGATTAACAGATATCATCCTACCATAAATAAACTAGCACATACATTACAAAGCCTGCAATAGAGGTTATATCATTTACATACATCACACTGAATGTTATATATGCAGAGCGATCTGCATACCATACACACATTACCTGCCTACAACAGTGGGATTATTCTGCTGTCTGACAAACAGGTCTTAATAGATGGTTTACAAAAACACTCTGTTATATAATACTGTTACTTCAAGAGAAATAGTCGACAAGAATGAATGTTACTTGTAAATAAATTAATCAGCAATGTACATTTCATGGTCACACATCGATATATGTCGTTAGAATGTACAAAGCAGTATATGACAAGCTAATTAATGTGTACGTTTGATAAGACGGTAATCAAATGGTTGTGCTGAGTATTACACACAACGGTATTAGAATGTAGCTCATTTTTTTTATTAATCGAAGATATATCAAGGAAATCTAGAGAATAATCACAGTCGATAAGTACCATGTGAAATTGATTAAATCTATTGCAATTAACACGAAGCCTGATTTAATCTGCCCAAATTATCCGGGATTGTCATTTTGTTTCAATCACCAATGTTAATAATGGGATAACATAGTTTGAAACATAAAGACTTCACTTAGTAGCATTGACTGAATTGGGTAACTCAATGAGAAATTTCCATAGTAGAGTAGCTGATCTCATTCACACTAGCATCATGAAGCCCATACTGCCTGGTGGAGATCAAAATCAAAAGAGAACCAGTTAACAGTTTAACGTGTAGCCAATCTGACACAGGTATGCTGTGAGATTACATCCTGTCAACTGATCATAAACTTAGATAATAATTGAGATATCCATCAAATTAAAACAATTCTTGAGTTTCGAGTGGCAGCAATTCTATGCTTAGTATGTAAGTGGAGATCGAGAGACGGAATGATGTTTTACGGGGAAAACGAGATCATAACGGACTTTCCGGGAAAATCATAACGCATAAGTCTGCGCATTCATCTCGCTGGCCTCTTGTAGTCGTGTAAAAACGTAAATGATTGTGACATGGCGTTGAAAAGCAAAACATATATATAGATCCTAGTTTAAGTAAAAAATTTGATTGTGTGGGCGTTTTGGACATAAATTGTGAAGTGGGTTGAGACAATATGAAACATCCACAGCACAGCACCGTTTACATAGAAATATCAAGTCACACTCACACACGTACAGACAGACAACACACAATAGCAAACATGATGGCTGGGATAGAAACAAACATAGGTAGCTGGCTCAGTTAGTTCTCCTCAAAGCAGAACCTCATTTTGCTTACATTTTCATGAAAACCATCCACACCCACAGACATTCATTGAACACAGAGCCTCCAGAATACACTAGTTTCACCCATATAGTCACACATAGTCCTTCCAGACAGACAGACCATCAACAGCGGTTTCACAAAGTCTGGCGCTGATCCATACTACACCACTTCTATGCAGATAACATTCTTACCAGCAGAATGTATAGAGCTACGGGTACAAATCCTGTGGAGAATATTACATTAGTATATCTAGTAATACTTCTTTTTAAATTCCAGTACATCTGTCCACCACATGACCCCTTAGATACTGACATCAGTATACGGTCAAGTACCCTGGAGTGAATTAAGCGAAAATTAAATCACTGCTATCAGGTTTTTATCCTGCAGGAATTTGTGGTTTTTAGCTGGCATTGCCCTTGCCAGGAACCAGCAAGATGATGACAGGAAGTGGGTTATCAGCTGGTTGATGATTGGTTGGTAAGCTGGTGTGGGCGGGGCTATGTGTTGTCCTCTTCAATCCAGGCCACTATCTTGCCCTCCCAACCTGGTACCAGGGCATCTTCGTGAATTACCTACACACAAATACCACAAAGTTATTTGCAACAATTGCATCCTTCCTTAGTAAATAACAGCAGTACTGTCATATTTTAGAAATACCTACATCCTTTCTACAACCAAATGCCATATTTTCTGAAATTTCTTTTCTTGCATTTTTGATTATGGATATGAATAGGAAAAGTGACAGGGCCGAATAATTTGTTTGACTGTGAATATTGGAATGATGATAAAAGCCAAAATAATGTTTCCATGTCCCTTCACCAAGGTCAGACTCTTACAGACACGTCACTGGTTAGGAGATTTCAGTGGTCAAAAAAGAATTTCAAAATCCAACATTACCCATCTGCTAAATATCTAAATCTGCCCTTCCTCTCCACATGTAGCGTATAATCCCCCAAACACCTCACACCCTTCCCGTCCCACAGTCCCCATGACACCCCAGACTCGCCTACCTCTTCCTTCACGGTCCCAAACTCCGGATCCTGCGCCTTGAAGTGATAGCGGAAGTTACCGGGCCTGTCTACGATTGTCTTAATATCACGCAGGCTGATCTCTCCCAGGCGCTTGGGCAGTGTCACCATGAAGGGGGTGACCGTGCGATCGGTGAAGTATAGCACCTTGGTGGAGCCGTGACCGTTGGAGAGGGATGCATCAAGGCGATGTGATGGGTAACCTGGGGATGCCACAGCCAAAGAAAAGTCTACAATCCATTGAAAGTACTCACCCACAAGCTTAACTTTCATCAGTGTCTGTTAACGATCCAGTTCACTTAATCCACAAGTTGCATGTAAATTGCTTCTGGAATTGTCTGTGGTAACTTTTTTTATCTGGACCAGGTAAAGACCTAGTTGTGTATTATTCAATAAGGTAGAGGTGGTGTACATGTCATATCCAGACAGTGGTAAACAATTACAGTCAATAAATATACAATGAAACATACATAAACAAATATGTACATTGTAGTTGAAAATATGACAGGTTACCGTGCGGGAGGGGGGAACGTCGATAATCTCCGGTGGAGTCAAAATTACGACTACGACTAGATTCACTCTGCAAGCAATGCAAAACATGCTTAGTTTATCAAAGATGCTACAAGGCAGTTAGTGGAGTCCAACAAATATGAGTTCATGCAGGCATGGAAGCTAACCCTGCATGGAAGCTAACCCTGCATGGAAGCTAAACCCTGCATGGAAACCAACACCTGCATGGAAGCAAACCCTGCATGGAAACTAACACTGCATGGAAGCTAACCCTGCATGGAAACCAACACTGCATGGAAACCAACACTGCATGGAAGCTAACCCAGCATGGAAACCAACACTGCATGGAAGCTAACCCTGCATGGAAAGCAACAGTGTATGGAAGCTAACCCTGCATGGAAGCTAACTCTGCAGCTTAATGATTGTAGATTTTTTCAATCCACAAATAACTTCAAATTATGCCATTTTGCTGATGCACACCAATAGCATACGAACACCCTCTTTATCAATAAATAGTTATTAAATTGGTGGGTTTTAATACTGAGAAATTGATAAATAACATAGCTGGTAACCAAGCAACCATGATGCAATTACCTAGCAACCATTATCCACCAAACATACCATAATAGAAGGAGGCTGGTTGCTGGAGATGTGGAGTTTCTCGACCAGCGTGGCTATACTGGTTTCTAGTGCTTCTATGGCACTCAGGTGGCTGGAGTCATCGCCGGGACCACGGTAACTGGCGGGGAAGTGGCTACGGAGGCTGTGCAGGGATTCCCTCACCATCTGCAGCTCATCACCACTGCCTCCACTCTGGATAGAGAACAAAAGGTCAACTGGGTGCAGTAAGATAACAGGTCATTATTGTATAGGTGCATTTGTCTTATCTCATGGACATCTTATATCCTTACTACATGTTCCTGATAACATTCAAGTTTTATTTTACTGATTACAGGTAATTTTTTTCCAGATTACAAGAGTTACAAGTGATAACAATTTAGTTTATTGCTGATTAAATCAGGTGAGTTTGTCCCTGATTAAATCAGGTGAGTTTGTTCCTGATTACAAGAGTTGTCTCTTTCACCTGCGTCGACCTGGCCGAGCTGGGTCGGGGGATATCAGATACAGTCAGTGCCCCCTGGCTGTGGAGGATACGGCCCTCGAGGTGTGTCATCTTACGATCCTGGGACTCGACTTTAGCTGACAAGGAAGCCTGTGTGAAAACATAAACAGCCAGTGAGCTGACGGACGTAGATCAATTTACTGCAGAGTAATGTAAATGGAATTATTCTGCATCAGATAAACCGCGTTACCCTAAAATTATTGGGGTAAAAGGATGGCCTGATTTATCGCTCACTCAATCTAGTTCTTTAATCGAGCAACGATCAATGATAACTTTCATGCACCAATAGCCATAGCCAGGATCTTTTATTTGGAGGGGGAAAACTCTGAACATATTCATATGTCCTTCTTTGGCCTAACTCCACCACAAGTGGAGTAATAGATCAGAGGTAATGAAGAGAAGAGTTCATGTGTTTTGTGGAAAGATATACATAGATAAAAATATATAAATGGGCAGGGGTTCAAAGACAAACACAACAATTGGAGGTGCAACAAAACGTTGATAACAGCAGAGACTAGAGTTGTAATGTGTCCAGGAAGGTGGAATAAAATCACAACAGGAATCAAGACTGAAGTAAGAATGATATGGGTTAAAGTCAAAAACTCAGCCCGACATTCACCTCTGTTTGTCCCACGTGTTTTAATCGCTCGTGGAGGTCGTAGATCTGGGCGCGGAGATTCTGCGTTGTGTTGTCTTTATCCTGTTCAAACTGCTGTAGACTGGCCTGGTACACACAGAAGACAGTCAGAGCTCAGACCAGCATGGCTACAACATGGGGTGGGGGGGAGAGGAGGGGAGGGGAGGGGAGGGGAGGGGAGGGGAGGGGAGGGGAGGGAGGGGAGGGGGATGTGTTTCCTGAAGGCAGTTGAGAGTATGTGAGAAAACTATACCTTCATTTCATCCACTTCTCTCTCCCTTCGAGCCAAGTCTCTCTGTATGGCAGACAGATAGAATGACATGTTTTGTTCAATGGACGGATCATTCATTTAACCTGCCCAGCAAGGCAAGTGTACAAATCATGTGGATGCATATATCTTTTAAGGTCTACTTCTGGGTCTTTATGCATGGGTAGGAACTAAAATCAGTATTTGTATTTCATGCAGAGATTTGCTAGTGTTAATTTTCATGACTTTTATTTTTTAATGTTGGATCAGGCTGAACAACGGTTATTGTTAATAGCCATTTGAAATATCATTATGGGTTTAAATTCTATTGCCATGGTGATGGACGAAGCTTACTTACCCTCAGCTCGAGCACTAACTGGTCTTTATCCTCCAGCTTCTGCTCCAGGTCAGCCTTGGTTGTTTCTAGTCCCTGCTGACAGAACCCTGCTCGAAGAACCTCTGATTTCATGGCTAGCGAGGCCTGCTCCTGCTCCGAGAGACGCTGCTCTAGGGCACACTGGTGCACAGATATGATACATGAACGTATGTGATATGAGGTCTTTTTGACATTACATTACAGGCTGTGATAAGATTGTTCATCTGTTCCATTTAGCGCAGAAATTGGTGGCACTTTCCCGATATCAATTGTTTCAATGATCCTCATAAAGTGAAGAATAGAAAGATGCATTTGAGTCATATCACCGCATTCTCAATCACAAACTTTTACCCCATCTATCAGTAGCCTTGACCTCAGTCCAACTTATTATGCCATCTTAGACCTCAATTTGACTGACCTTGACATCTGCCAAAATGACCTTGACTTAAGAAATGAACCTTTTGACTCACCTTGACCCCTTGCAGCTGTAGACACTCCTGTGTGATGCGCGATAGCTCTTCCCGTGACCTCTGACCCGCTAACTCGGCCTGCTGTAGCTTGGCCTGTAGTATGACTAGCTGCTCCTGGGGGTACTCTGATGCTGCTGGGGCTCCAGCCTCCTCCCCATCCTCATCATCTCCACTGCCTGTCTCCGTACCAGAGCAGCCACTCAACAACTGCAACATCGAGATGTTCACTGAAATGGAGAGCCTAATCTTGATTCCCTATTAGTGATATGGTGGCTAAATGGAGCATGGGTGGGATGAATGAAGGCTTGAGGTTTGACAATGATTAGAACATCACAGTCGATATTGTCATGGTGATAGATGAGGATGACTGGGCTGCTTGGAGAGCTCCCCCATCCCCAATGATATTAAGTAGGTGGTCCAACAAAAGAACATCTGAGTCTGAGCAAAGATAACTGCTACAATACAATTCGTCACTTTCTAGTGTCAGTTAAAGAAGACATGATTAATTGTGAATGGGATGAAATCATCGGTCACAAGACAGAGGCCAGCTTGCTCAGAACCCAAAACTATTTTAAAGAGGGATTCAATTGTTTGATTTGACTCACAAGTTGCTGTAGTTTGAGCATGGTAGCCTTGGTATCATCCAGCTCCATAGCCAGACTCTGGTGTTCTCTCTGCAGGTCGAGGTAGAGCATCTCTATCCTCCTCCGTCCCTCCTCCAGCTCACACAGGGCTGCTGCTGAGTCCACTCCATCACTGCTGCTGTCTGTCAGGTGGGGATGATGCATTAACAGGTGAGATTGATAAACTGACAGGTGAGAATGATTGCCAGGTGAGAATGATTGCCAGGTGAGAATGATTTAACGCAGGTGTGAATGATTATTCATCAGGTATTGATTTGTATGCAATTCAGCAAATGAAACAAAGCAATGGAGTTCAAGGTCACTATTAACATGAAAGGTAATTTCCTAATGGGTGAGATCAGCTTACTCTTTGAAAAAGCTGTCATTAATGTTATATTTACCTTTTGAGAAGTCATGTGACCGGCTCTTGGGAACGGAGCCTGTGAACTCAAGCCGTCTATGAGAAGCAGACGTGGAACTGGAGCCTTCTATGTCTGCTTCCCGTGGGGAGTAGGGTGGGGGAGGGGGTGGAGGTCGGTAGGGAGGGGGGTAGATGGGCTGTCTGAGGGTACTGTGGTCTGAGTCGCTGCTTGTTCCACTGGCCCCTCGGCTGAAGGACAGACGCAACTCAAAATAAATGACATGGCCGAATGTAAACCCTGAAAATGACTGGATTTAAGTCCATAAAGTGAGCCAAACAAAAGGATTTATATTTTTATTTCCAGACGTGTATCTGATACATACAAATATATATATATACAAATATATATATATATATATATATATATATATATATATATATATATATATAGGGGCTCGAAACTAACGCCCGCCCGCCATTGGCGAGTCAAAATCGTCTTGGGTGGGTAGAAATTACGAAACTGGTTGTCCAGGTGGCGAGTGAACAATTAGCCTGTATTAGGTATTTATGATGCACCTGCAAGAAACAGCAAACAGCCGAGCGCCTGACCTTTAATTTAAGACGCATTTAAGCTTCCGAACCCCCACTGAGATCGTCGGTGATTGTTTACTCCAAACGCAGCGATTGTTTATCAAGACTTCATCGAAGTACTGAATATACAGGTTTGGACATCTTATACGACCTTATCGGATGTCCCCGTTGGTATTGTTAATTGGGCGCTAAAATACCGTCGCTCACCTAGCTGACAACTTTTTCACATAGCTTGCCTAACTAACGCTGCAATGTGACGGTTATACTTAATGGTGTATCCCCATTCATATGTTTTCTGGTCTTTTATATATAATATAACTGTTTGTTTCATCCCAACTCCGCCAAACATTATCATTATACTTTTACACCATCCGATATGTAGCGATATTTTCCGTACTAATGGAGTAAAACACCCCTCACGAGCAGCCGTGATTTTTTGTGCAAGAATTGCATTCGAGTTCTGTATCTTTGCATGTGTCGCAGTGAGCCGCGATATGCCACTTAATTGTTGTTGTTTCCGTTAATAATGTAAGTAGGTGCACGGAGGTAATACTCGTAGCGTAGTTTTTTGAGAAGCTGTTACAGGAGCTCGCGCTTTCAACTGGTCTGCGCGTCACGATGCGGCGCGTGCTGTCAACGTAATGACATCGCATTTTAGTCTCGGCGAACTTACGTGGATATATAAGTTTAGTCATGATTAATCACCAAGCTCTGTGTACGAGTCGACCAAGTCAAATCGTCAGCGTCCAGTGCACACTGCCCTTGAAGCCACGCAAGCAATCCTCACAAGATACCAGGAAAAGTAGGACAACTTGACAAGCATGATTGCTTAATGTTATTTTGACTTGTTTGACTGTATATATAAATGAATATATATATGTATATATTTATAAATATATATATATATATATTTATATATATATATGTGTGTGTATATATAATAAATTGAATTTTTTTGCTTCATTTAGGGGAGGTCCTATGTTGTTAGAGTTTGTAAAAGATCCTGATTACCAAAGCCAGAAGCTCTCAGAAACTGATGCCTCCTTTACATCATCACGACAAACTTGTGGACCATTTCAGTGTTGTACTCTCTGGTGCAGGTGTTGACACTGATGATGTGCTTTGTCTCACCCCCTATCGCTGACTATAACCCGAAACGTGCTATAGGACTGTGGTGGATTACCAGGTATCAACGCCACAGTTACAAGAAAAAACATTCAATGGGAAAGTGAGGAGTAGGATGGACCAGAGTAGGACTTGGTTTACGTTGGTTTGTTTGTCTGTGGGTCATGGGTAAAAAAATAAATTATTTGTAAACACATATCAAGTTGTGTAGTTTTTTTTAGGCTGGTTGAATTTTTTCTGGGCTGGTGGATTTTGGGAACTTTCAGCCCGGATGGCCGGTAGCAATTTTTAAAGTTTCATGCCCTGTATATATATATATATATATATATATATATATATATATATATATATATATATATATATATATATATATATATATATATATATATATATATATATATATATATATATATATATATATATATATATATATATATATATATATATATATATATATATATATATATATATATATATATATATATATATATATATATTAAGAGGGGCATTTAAAGACCAGAGTGCCTGAAAAACACAATTCTTCACTGTTCACTCAAGAGAATTGGAGAGAGATTGAACTCTTTACCCTTCCTCTCTGTGCCGTAGGTGTTTGGGTCGCCTTGGTCGCTGCGAAGTCCGAGCAATGTCCCTCCTGGCATCCGCAAGCATCACCGACGCTGTCTGCAATGGGCAAGTCAGCGTTTAATTCCTACTTACTATGTGAGCACCACAGACACTCCAGTCTCAACCCGTCTTTACATAATAGCAGTAACTGAGGAAGAGCATGTTTAAGACTGAAGTGCCCGTGATCTGTACCAGGCATGTGACAGTATCATCATCCTCATCATCACCATTGTGTGTCAATGATCACCTGCCTACAGACACCAATCATCATCGTAATGGATGCCCACCTGTGCCAGACTGGCCAGACTCTGTTGGGGCGTCTTGGATGGCGTGCTGCGGTTGGAGTTGGAGGAGGACGATTGTTTGACGCTGTTGGGTTTGAAGTGAGCGGCCAGCGCTAGGATGAGTCGCATGATAGACTTCAGGTCTCCTTCTACAATGTCTGCAACCAACGTGAAAGGAATGGAATGAAATATTGTGGCATCACCCAGATTCCAGTTGCTTCTGTCATCATTACAGAAACATAATTTATTAACAGACAATTTTCAGATCAGTGATGTCGCAATACAACATGACATAAACAATGTGAGAATAACGACACAGTCAGATTAACAACAGGACATAAACAATGTGAGATAAACAACAGGACATAAACAATGTGAGATAAACAACAGGACATAAACAACATGAAATCACTCAGATCCATGAAATCACTCAGATCCTAAAATCACAAATATCAGCTGCATATCGTTCACGTAGATTTACAACAACAACAAAACACCTAAAAAATGATGAATTATAGGAGTCTATGTTTGCAGGACGTACCTGCAGCAGTGGTGTGATGCATGCGTATGCGACGACGCACCATGAAATCTATGACCTGGTCAATGTTACCCAGCATCTCCTGAGAGGAGGCGGGATGCATGTAGACTCCATCCAACTTCTCCTTACCTGCCAAACAAACACATGAAACACCTGTTCTAAAAAACAAACATATATGCATTGACCTATTGAATTACCTCGCACACACATTTATTCAAGTATTGTGTCCAAAAAATTGTATTGGATATCTGTATTGAGCAATTTTATTGTTTGATTACGACACAAAAATAAACTGGTAAATGCACAGTATAATCACACGATACAGGTAGAGCAAAGAGGGACGCTTTTCCAAGAAATATGTAGGAATCAATTGAGTACGCAAGAACTGTGTGAGAATTGAACAATAATGTTCCCTAATTAATCACAAGGGTCTGTCAGTATCAGATGAGCCGGTGTAGATCCACTTACCCACGACTTCCACCAGAGTGACAAGGGCGACTCCATCTTGGAGGTCACATTTGAGGTCCTCAATGAGGCGCGTTCCTGGCACCCTCTTCAGCTGAGCATTGACCCATTTCACGTACGCATCAACTTGTGCCTGCCAAACACAGAACAAACACATGTAAACAAACTCATAGCAAGAAACTAACAAGAACAAACAAATACATATTGACTAAATAATTTTTTAAATACTCTTGTTTAATCATATGAAACTGATAATTCTACTTCGTAGATGAAGCGGTGTGAACTCAATGATTAAGATAAAAGATCCAAAAACAACACTTTACCTCTTACGGCTAATTGTAGTGAGAGATAGCTTCGAATGAATATTCATATACCAGACGAGCCAGTAATCACAATAATTTGACAAGAATTAGCAATTCGTTTCTAAGACAATTGTAATAGTTTGTGGAGACATTCTTCACTGCCACAGTGTTGCGAGCTGACTGTAAATTAGAGCAGGGAAATAAGCATTCTACCGATCCCATTACAATCCTCAGTGCTGCTGGCTGTAATACCAGATGTAACCCGTGAACAATATTTCAATGGTATGGAATGGTATGCTGAGAAAAACCTACTCCATGGCTCGCAAAATCACATATCACGCAGCTAACAACGCTCGTCAAGTGTTGATGTCATCATCAAACAGACATGGCGTTGGCAGGATAAGCAAGTACTTGTTACTCTGAGTTTCTCCAAAAACCCCCACCCCCCCTACCCCAAGTGCATGGAGACTGGGTATGTTAATCTCTGATAATCCTCAACAGACATGGATAGGAGAGGACTGTTTGTGATAAAGACACTTGACTGGATGATAAGGACTTGGCAGGTTCAACATGGCACCTCACTTGGTATATTTAGCTTTCACATAATCTGAGTATAAGGGTTTGCTTAGTCAATCACTCTCATTGCTAAATTCAGACAAGCTAGCACCTCTTGGCACCTACTGCAACTCTCTCATCCCCACCCCCACCCCTAACAAGCCATTTACGAATATCCACACCCAAGGTTCTGACAAAGCAAACTTACCATGAGTTCCTACTTAATAACGTTTTTCCATCCCACCTCAATAAAAATCCAAATTTTCCACCACCACCACCAACAACACGTCCATATTTCCCACCACATTAACCACTCACTACCCACCCTAAAATCCACCCACTACTAGTCTACCCACTCCAAAAACCACTCACTACCCAACCCAAAAACCACTCACTACCCACCCCAAAAACCACTCACTACCCACCCTAAAAACCACTCACTACCACCCTAAAACCACTCACTACCCACCCCAAAACCACTCACTACCCACCCCAAAAACCACTCACTACCCAACCCTAAAACCACTCACTATCCACCCCAAAAACCACTCACTACCCACCCCAAAAACCACTCACTACCCACCCCACAAAACACTCACTACCCACCCTAAAAACCACTCACTACCCACCCCAAAAACCACTCACTACCCACCCTAAAAACCACTCACTACCCACCCCAAAAACCACTCACTACCCACCCCCAACCCAAAACAAACTGTCCACCACCGACATCCATGAACCCCAACTAACTCCCACCAAAAACCCCAAACTATCATCAACAAGAAACTACCAAAAAAGGCCACATGTCTATGCAGTTAACAAACCAGTTATTTGATATTTACACCAGAAATACACACCTACATACCTGACCACAAGTTTACACTCCAGGTAACTGATTGCATAATACACCTAGAGAAGCCAATCATAAAGAAAACAGTGTGGGAAATGCCCCATCAACCCATTAGCCAAGTCCAAACTAGCATCAAAATATTGACATTTGACTTTTCAAAGTTTACATAAGTCTTAAAGCCACTCACAATGGAGAGAGTGAAAACAGTGCTTATGTAATGCACTGTTACTTGGGGGTGGCATTCAGTGTTGACCAGGCACGCCATGGTACAACAATGACGGCGACAATGGGAATGATATCCTAAATACTGACCACATGTTCACTTGAGAATCAATCAGCACAGGCAATGTAGTGATTTGTTGGATATAGAAAGTGACAGAATAACCTGTTTAAATTATTTTTAGAAGAATGGACCACAAATACACAGCAAAACCTGCCTTTAGAGGACATTTGAAGAAAATGAAATGATATACTCTTGTCAATATCTCTGTGATATTGCTAGGGTAATGGTTGAGGTTGTTTACGACAGACAGTGCCTGTCAGGTGTCGCTGAGTTTGAGGCACCATCCTATGACCAATCCCACAGGCTGAGAAAATGTGATACCGTGGAAATATCAGGTTATGGTAAAATACAGTATTAAACCAAGCTCAAGGCACTCATTTCTCTCATACAGCCAAGTATTCACTAAAGGGAGCGGCTTTGCTATGAACTATGCCAACATCAACTAAACTGCCGGCACTTCTAAATATATGTTTCATCGCAAATGAAGATTAAATGAAACACTGCATTCATCAATGACGTGTTATTGCTGCTGTGCCAACTTGGCCCGTTTCACCCGCCTTGCTGCGACCTGTCCAACGTTAAGATGGTACCGTGAATTGGCAGTACATCTCAGAAACAGGGTGTCCCAAAATAACACTTCATTTCTCTGATACAGCTTAGGTTATCGAACATCTATGCTGAGATAAACTCAGAAAATGAAAATTAAACACTGGCTTTAACAATGAGGTGTTATGGCTGAAGTAATGGATGTGGATGATTGTGATGGCTGGACAATGCCATCGTCCACTTGGCAACATTCTCTTACGCACACCCAACTGGGACCCCACCACTGAGAAGTCTAACGCACTAGCATCGAGAAACTGACTTGACTGTACATTTAATACGTACAACTTTTCAACACCATGGTAAAATTATTGACCAGCTCATCAGAATATCAACCAGGCAGTTGGTAGCAGGCTGTTACGACAGGAAGGTCAAATTCCTGATTGCATTCCAAGCAACCACTGCACCTGTGTGTGATTAACGAATTCACCACTCACATAGGACACTTCAAAGGTGAATAATCTATGATGAAATATTGATATGCATCAATAGGTTATTCTGAAATGATAGCAGCAGAATCTATTGCATTGGAGTGTGCAGTCATTGAATTAATCACTTTGAAACCTGGCTTCTGATGATAACAGAAGTAGCAGGGGGCTTGTGAGATAAGATCATACATGGAGCCATTGGAAGCTTGGTGGCAAAGATAATGTTAAACTGTGAATTAACACAGCCACTTTAAAACAATGGAAAAAATGGAAATTTAATGTATTGAGACATTGGTTTCCACATATTATGATGTTAATGTATGATTTTAGTGCATTGGTGAGGTTCGCTGTTATTGACTGGGAATGACTCAAGGAAGGTTGAACAATTCCTTCCTGACGAAATTCAATGAATCCTTTTAAGGTCACTCTTAGCAGAAATAAGTGAAACAGATGAGTTTGATTGACTTCATAAACATCAACTGTCATATCATTAGGATGAGTTCAATTCAGCTTGCTCATTTCAACCACTCATATGACACGACACATTCCACATGACAAGCTGTGATCCCCTGACCTGTCATGGTGAAACATCGGCCATGGCCTGATCATAATGGATGAGAATGATCGAAAGACCCAGCTAGAGTTCTTGTTAACAACCCTGCTGCCAATAGTCACCGACTCCTGATATAATGTGAGGCAGTCACTATATTTATCATGTAGCAGCCGGGATTCTAGTTCTAGTTATTCGTTGGATGGTATGTCAGATAAGGTAGGGTTACTATGGAGTTTAACGGCACACCAACACAAGAGTGTTGGACAGTATGGGAGTGCTGCACTGTGGGTTACCTGTGATCTGACTTAACAGTGCTGCTAGTTTGTTTGCTTGACAACTATGATGGTTGTGATGGCTACATCAACTGACTTAAAAATTCTGCATAAGTTAGATATACTCTTGGTTGTACATGTAATTTTCATCACAACATTGGTAATGTTATGTTAATATTATATACAACATTTGCCAGCACTTAGCAATAGCTAACCACTCCTCCTTCTTATGGCTAACTTCTCATTGCTCACTTACTCATCAAACCATCTTTAAACTCAAGTCACGTAACACTTCCTCCATGCAATACTCACCTGCCTCACTGAGTCAGCTTCAGCAGCTGAGCCACTAGTCGCCATGGTTACATCAATCAAGGACTACATGTCTCGAGATGTTGGGTCTGCACATAGCCAAATATCAAGGCGAGTGTTTTACTCACAATGAAGCATGGCAGCTTGTTCTACGTTATTGAGCTACTGACAGTGTGAAGTTTATGGTGATGAAAATAATGATAAAAGGGAGTAATATGTAAGTTACCATTGTCCAGTGAGAAGAATAAAAGGAAATTACAAATCAAAACCTAGCCACTGGTCAACTTGATATATCACCAAAATGATTGAGCTCAATGCACACTTTGACACCATATACATATATGTATATTTATGTATACATACATATATATATATATATGTATACATATATATATATGCATACATATATACAAGTATATATACATGTATGTATACATATACATGTATATATAAATATACATGTATATATAAATATATATATTATATATATATATATATATATATATAAATAAGGGTGGCAACGGGCTTGCGTTACGGGGTGGGGATGGGGTATTGGGTTGTGACAGGCAGAGAATAAGTCAAAACCACCATATATTGAGCATTCACAAAACTAGGTATGCTCAAATGAAACGTATACACCTTTAAACAATATGTTGAAAATAGTTGGCAACTGACCAAATCTTGAAAGACTCAAAGAGGACAACAACCCCCTTTTAAGGTTCGATATTTAGCTTTCATGAGGATCATTAAGAAAATGTGAAGGGTGTGTTCACTCATGTACCCATGCAGAATGGGAGTAAAAGCTAGAAAGATCAAATCTCTGAATGATTTAGGCATCAATTACCACACGACAAATGTGAATATATCTAAACAATGTCAATGAGTTGCGGTCTAATTCTGACAGATCGAGTTCATTGTTACCCACTGGGGAAATCATTTTTATGACAGAAGCTATACGATGTAAGTGGGAGCTTTTCATAATCTTGTAAAAATATTCCAGTTAAGACAAATGAAAACCTATGAGGGCACAAAGATTGTTTTGACACCGTGACACCTTGGTGACAATCATTCGACCGTCCAGGGCAGTTGACAGATGGGGATGACACTAAAACATTCGAGTTTTACCTGGCCACTCATTAAATAGACGAAGCGTCAAGTCCAAAAGACAAAAGCGTTGAGGGTTACAATGTCAAAACCCTGTTGAGTTCTATGGGCTTACAGCGATAAACAACAAACATTAAATTTGAAAAATCCGCCGATTCAAAATCTAAACCGAGCGATCTCCTGGGACTCAGCCGGAAGTTGAGGTAGCTTCCGGTCGGTGAACCAGTCTGACGAGTTTCGACTTGCGTACCAGTTCAAACACAGCGAGTAAATGTTGAAGTAATCATTTGTTATGATTAAGGGGTTAACCATTCCATTGACCTGTGGTTTTAAATATATCTGGGCGTTCACAATTTGTCCAAGCAGATTTGTTTATATTCCCAAGTAGCTTGCTTCTAGAAGTAGGAAAGAATAATTGTTCTAGCATGACCCTGATCCATGTTTAAGTCTAGACAAAGAAACGCCGTTTCTGACAGCGACGGTGCTATTTCTCACTATCGATACATTGTATATATATGTTTAAAACTAATATCTGGCGATGTGTCTGTTCATGGAAACATCTTTGGAGTATGTGTAATTTTCGAGTTCCGATCGAAATTGCCACTTCAAAGGGAAGGTTTGTCCACCCAACAACCCAGTGGGCATTCTTATGTTAGAAAAACAGACCAACGTCAAATCATGACGTCATATATTGGTAGCTTAAGTGCTGTTGATACGTTAACATTGTAAACCTTATAAATATGGCGAATGTGTTGATCTGTTTTTAAATATATCAAATGAATATCTGAAAAGTTTACTCTAACATTGTACAAGATTTCCTTCTTATATGTGCTCTGATGACCCAGAGATGGTGTCATTTGAGGTATATTCTAGGCGCAGCGCTGCAATTGATTACAAGATCCCCTAATCCCCGCAATTACCCCACACCAATCTCATCATGAACTAGTACTAATCCGCTTGTGACCCCCGACTCCACTCCACCCATCCTCGACTTGACCCCACGCAAATACATTCCCTGACCTCACCATGATCCCCGCCATGACCCAACCCTGTAAATACCTGTCGTGAACCCAAACAAACAAACAAAATCGTAATCCCTGCTCTGACCCAGCCCTAATTCCCGCCGTGACCCCTCCCCTATCTCCACCATGACCACTATTTTCACAGAACTTTGTCTAAGGCATGCTAATAACATTTCATTAAATTTATGTTTGGCCTTAATGGCATTGTCCTTGCGATATATATTGCGAAACAGCAGATTCCTCACGAAAAGTTGCTTGAGTGGACCAAAAGCAACAGGCTAAGCACAGCTTTAAGTGGGGGAGAAGATGGACAAATCACACAGACGCACACACTTTCTCAAATATATATAAGATTGTTAGCGGTGTACCTGCGTATTTAATAATTGAGCGCATATGTCTATCTCCAAGAGCAGTTTCTACCATACACATCTTGACGTGCCATGCAGAAGTCGTATAAACTACAATTAATTGTATAAGCGCAAGGCTGGACACGATGTTTGAGATACCGTGAGTCATATTCATCCCAGATACGAGTACACAAACCTTTATACAATGAACGACCACACGCATCTTTTTACACGCCATTCGTGAAGGGTTTGATAAACAGCGCACAGTCGCTCGGTTCCCCATATCACGCTTCCGAGCGCCAACGCTAGGAGGCCTCACATCAGAAACCTAGTCTGCAGAATAGTGGAACCTCGCATAACGACCACCTCACTAAGGAGACCACTCCGCTAATGCGACCATTTGGTTAGTTTCTCAATGTGGTCGCTTAAGTGAAGTTCCTTTGTGTGTCTATGTTAATCAAAATGTCCTTTTTCAAGTCACATATGTCTCTCATTCTGATAACCATCGACCGGGATCTTAAAGCGGACACTTACATCTACGACAAGCCGATCTGAGAAATGACAGCGTGTCGACCTCCCACTTCAAACAAAATTGACGCCAGGTTCAGGTAACTCTATGTTCCCACGACGGTTTATCTATGGTACATTGAAGAGGTTATTTATCGATGGTATTTATTGGGTACCTGGTGGTCCATAAGCTCAAAAAAATCCCTCGAGCCAGTTGAGGAGTTGGTTAACATAGTTCAAAGCAAAAACAAACAACATTCACGCACGAGTTTGAGCTCATCAATAGCAGGTAAAAATGTATAACACGATCAGACAAGCGCTATCGAACCAGGGTAATCGAATTTCATTGAACCATTAAAATTTACGAGTGACTGCATTATCGCCATAAAGAACCGAATACGAATATGGAAAACATCCATTGATACATATTCGAATTGTTTACCAAGCATACCAGTTTAAATCGCATTCCGATAACAATCAATGTCCTTAAGACGCGATTATTTATCGTTTGTTTACATAGAATGCAGGATATGTCATTGTGAACTCTTTGTAAGTGAAAGCCATAAACCCGAATTATCCATTTACCAACACAGTTGGGACAAAGAGCATTTTTGGATTATATACAGCTTATACTGAGTGTCGATTTCTGACATTAGGCATCCAAGCGATGACTGGTCAGATTTATATATTACGATATGCCAATCTACCTCTCGACACTCGGAAGACTGGCGTATTGGGAGCCGAGCGCCTGTATATAGAACTACACTGTATATGTTCATGCACTTGTGCTTTGGGCAGTTCAAAAGATGGAAAAATGATCTCACCTTTTTCCGGATCATGTCAGCATCATTTGTATCCGTCTGCTCTGTTTTTTTGCTATATTGATGGGTCATTTGTTTTGAAGGACTCCAGCCACCGTATCCCAGTGGATATCTGTTCTGAGAAGCGGTATCTGCAATAAATGCGTTCGTAGATGCCATCATTTCACCATTATGTAGTATATCCTGTTCCGACATCTGAACACTTCTTGAGGTAGCTGGTATTGAAGGTGATTCATGAATGACGTGTTTTCTTTGATTATCAGAAGTTGTTTGTAAATACTCGCACGAGTCTTGACGCGCGTGGTACGAAGAGCGCGAAGAAGGTTGTTCCCGATGGATGGCAAATGATTGGTCTTGTAGCAGCGTCCGACCCTGTGCGTGCTTGGCACCCTTAGTAACCGCTTTTGCCGGTAAATTACCACCGTTAACCTTGTTGTGTGGATGATGGTGGTGATGATAACCGTCTGAACTTCTATCTGATCCTGGGTAGCCACTGTCAGACATGATTTATCCAAATTTAACCTACCAGCGGCCGGTTGAATTGAAAATCACTCCACATTTGGGCAGCTGCGCGTAATAATTCTGCTTTGTTATGCCGTCCGCGCTTAAGCGCGCATGCCATAGCGTGTACAACTACTCAACATCGATTGGGCAGGTGTGCTTTGACCGGACGATCGCCTGCAATGCTTATGCTATCAGAGCATGATTTGTGCCGCCACAACACGTCAACCTTACAGATTACCGGCATTGCTCGTTGAATTTACAACGTGTGTCTCGACCACGAGCATCTGTGTTTCATTTGATTGTCGCTACGAGCAAATCGCATTAACACCAGACGACTGAAAAGGATAAGATGCAAACTCATGCACTGAAGGCGAAAAAAACAATTTGCATACCAATCGTTATCCAGTTAATGATAAGAGTCTTCACATCCGATCAAAGTCACGCTATTCTTGTCACTTACTCACCGCGTCATCGTACTTCTAATCAGATATTCTTAAGGACCCCTATATCGATTTTCAGTCAGACCCCGGATTGTGTGCGAGAACGAGTGAGACAGAGAGGGCTATTCAACGGGAATTCCTTAGGCTAATATTGTGTGCCTATGCGTCTCCCGAAACCAAACTCATCGATTTTGGAGGTTGAAACTGAGGGCAACATGAACGCAATCGACATCTTTATCATAACGCATTTGATTAATCTGAATTGATCATAACGCTTCGCAAACGCATCTCCGCGTCTTGTGATCAAATGTTTTATCAGAAAATCACCTGTATTTAAATCCCAGATACAGGTCGCGACTTGAGTATTGACTTGCCTCGTAAATGTTGTTTAACGTTGTTAATAAGCTGACCTTCATTATTCAACTTCAAGATGATTAAACCCTGTTCTTGCATTTGCCTACTTAGCACAAACTCACAAGATCACACCTTCTACACCAATATTGCCCATCAGTCTCTTATCACTCAATGTCATGTAATACAAATGTATCTGTATATCTTCTAAAGCGCCGACAGGTTAAACCATTAACAATGTAATAGAATACAAAATATTACAGACTGACTCAATTAATTTGCCTCAAGAATAAATAAAGTATATATGTTGTTTTTATTCAAATTTAAACTAAAATGCTCCAAATCAATGATGCTTATCACGGCAGCAATCTTCTGAAACATAAGGTAACCCTTTATCAGGTTGTCACCCTGAAACATAATAACAGAACAATCTCTGATCACCGTAGATGCATTGCACACCTCGGCATCACACACAAACACACATACATATATGCATAATACATATATATATAAACACATATTTTTTATATATATATATATATATATATATATATATATATATATATATTGTGAGTGATGTATTTATACTGATGTGACAGATGTGTCAGAGATGATCATAAGGTCGGATGTAATATAAATAATGACTGCCAATTATCCTTTTAAACCTTTTCGTGTCAGATCTTTCAGTTCATCCCTCCAGCCTAACAATCCGCAAAACTCTAGCAATGTTTCTTCCAAATCACCTGAAAAAAAATCATTGAAAATAGTTCATCACAACCCACTAATTGTACTGGGAATGGTTTGAACACATACACATGCATCTTAACAGCACAACCTCTTGTTGGACTCCAACACAATTCCTGTGCATACTTTATTGCTCTGGAATGACAACCTATGGCATATTCTACACAAGAAAACCAAGTATCACCTAGACTAGTGACGTCATTTCTCCGGGGATTGTCAAGGAAAAGGTCCCGCCACGTGCATATTGAAGAGGATTCTGGGTATCCCAGGAAGTACAGCATCAGCAATACCAGCAAAAGGGTGCACCTGGAACAACCAGAATATGTGAAAAGTACATTGACCAATGGTATCATAGCCACTCAATTCTAAGCCACTTAAATGTTGAGACACAGCAATGGGACTGTGATAAGTATAGATAAAATGCCCTTAGCCTTTGCAGATCACAACTATTTGTATGAATCAAATGTTCAATTAAACCATACCTCTAAAGAGGTCCCCATGATGATGAGGAGGTCAGCTCGAGGCATGTCATCTATATACCTGTTGAAGTCTGCAGGTAATTGCTCCCCAAAGAAAACTATGTCTGGTTTAACCACACCCTGTAACCATCACATAACCATGGATAACTTCAATATAACCACTGTTAGCTACATATCTCCAAGGATCATAACATTTTACAACCACATTTATCTCATGACATTTTTCCCCCTTTAAAGACCAGAAAGTAACAATGATGCATCATGGCCAATGGATTTCTCTCAATAAAAAAAAACAATTATTCTTATGAAATAATTTCTGGACAAGTATAAATAAACTTGCACATATAAAAAGGTGACTTTTGCAGCATCCATAACTTGAACTAATCAATGTTTTATTGACCCAAGTTGTTTTTCCTGAATGAACTTACATTGCAGGATGGGCTATGGCATTTGACAACTCGACCTGCTTTTATATGTTCCTGCACATCAAAACACAATCATCTGGAATAATTTTCTGATTGATAGCAGGTCTATGTATCTGTGTGTAAATTTTGTACTTATCATCACAAATGTACTCCAGGATGATAGTAACTAAATATGATGATCATGAGATGAACATCCACCAACAATTACACCGAAATTGGTAAAAAGTTTCAGAAAAAACAAACATTTTACAAAATTTTCAAAACTTAAAGACACATGCTACACTAATCATTGGAATCAAGTGTACATGACGTTATGATGTAATCAAACTCACTACAATATCCGCTAGTTGATAAGACTTGTGGCACCTGCGGCAGTGGGCTGTATAATAGGTACCGTGAGCCTCTACCAACTTCTCTGCAGGAATACCAGCCACTGGCAGCAGAGGAATGCATTATGATAACAGATGAACGTTATGATGTTTACACAGTATTTTGCATCATTTAAGAAATAAATGTTATTCATTCAACATAATCTTCCCCATTCTGTGTATCTATTTGTAATAATTGTTAACTTCATTGTGTTTCAATTAAGCAAAAACAGAAATTATCAATTTACATCTTTCTAATCCATCCACGTTCTGGGTATACATTCTGAGGAGAAGGCCTTGGTCATGGAGCAGTTTCACAAAATGATGCGCAGTGTTGGGGCGATATTTCCCTGAAGGATACAGCTCTTGAGACAGCATAAAGAAGGGCTCGGGTCGAAAGGTAAAATATTCTATGTCAAACACTGCCTCTGGGTACGGCAAGTTAAACTTCTGTAGGTTTGAATACAGCCCAGTCCCAGGCGATCTGAGTGTGATGAACAAAGAGGACACCACGAAAAACAGGTACAGAAAATAAAATTTAAATTTCCCATCATTATGTCAACATAGATTAGTTTTTATGATCCATGGGATGATAGGACAATATTAGAAAATAATTAAACCTCATGGTTATTAAGTTTTGATTACAATACAAAAATTGGAATACTGAAAGTTTCATGTCACATTCAACAATGAAGTGAGATCACAATGATGATAAAAGAGGATGCTCGATGGAAGATGTGCCGACCAGATACCACTTCACCAGTTACCCGCTGGTAGCGAGCCGAGTAATATCCCATACAGCTGCAGCTGCTAAAAATTGTAACTTTCAATATCCTTCCATATGTAGACTGGTGATGATGTTTGACCCCTATAATTATGGTGACACCACCCTCTTGGTAACATCAGAAGACTCAACACATCTTGGATCTAGCTACTGTAGATTTGAGAAGTACCTGAAGTCTGGGATGCCACTTGCAGTACTGATACCAGCTCCAGCCATGACAACAACCCGCTTTCTGCTTCCATCTTCCCTCGGTTCTCTGATATATTCAGCCACCTCCCCTATATCACTGATATGAACATCAGTGCCAAACAACCTGTGTGATAGACTGAAACCACAAATGCGATATTATCATCTTTAATTTGACAAAATAACACAACACACAGCAAATTAGAAAATAATTACTGTGTAATGCCATAAATATAAATTTGATATTTATATACAAACACTGTATGTGTTATTTCCTTCATTAAGGTATCAGCTTAAATGATATGAACAATTTTAGTCAGAGGCACTTTAACAGAAATTAACTGGCTCATCCAACACACCTCCGCTTTAGCTTGCAGGTAGTGTTGTGACATGATGTGAGGAGAGCTTGTGTAGACAGAGGCGTTCTGATGCAGAGAGTAGTGGATGATAGGACACAAGCCAAAGAGCTCCATGCAAATCGACTGATACTGTTTACAACTTGAAAAGCTGAAAACAGGTTGCAGCAGCAGTAGTAGTTTATCCACTACTTATTTAACAAGCTGGGCATTTACATTTCAGTATTTCTTACGTATTTAAGTACACAGGGTACATGTTGGCAAGTTATCATGCTCACTGAGGGAATTTTTTTTTAAAATGGCCATATATATATATATATATATATATATATATATATATATATATATATATATATATATATATATATATATATGAATATATATATATATATATATATATATATATATGATTATTCACTTACGTGCAGGCGTGAAAGTTCCCTTTCCCAAATGATAATATCAAAAGTGCATTATATTCAAATAACTATGTTTACAATTGGAGAAAACGACACGACAAGCTTAGGTAAATTTTTTTGTGAATTGGGTAACTGATAAGGGTAATGGGGTTAAGGTCAATTATTTGCTCAAGAGATTCCCTGAAGCAGTCCATTTTTGCAAGTAACCATTTTCTTGGCATTGGGAACACTAAATCATTGATTATTGATTAATATTGGCACCATGAAAACAGTTATTAAAACTATGATAAAAATCACCAAATGAGTATTGAACAGGTCAATTAACTACTCACCATGATTCCCCAATTATCTGATATTATTATTCTCACTTCCCTCGTTTTCAGCTTTGGATGTCTAAGAGTGTCAACGACTTAATAAATGACAAACTTGTTAACACTTT
>CM067358.1:20743430-20790930 GCA_034190875.2 Urechis unicinctus | reverse complement strand
AGGCTTACTTCCACTTCCGTTTGATAAACGAGGAAAAAATTATCTTTTTTCGTTCATTGTCAATAACTTGCAAAGAACCGTCTAACAAAGCGACATCCTGGTGTATGTAGAATTTTCAGGACGACTACAACAAGAATTTTTCTGTGTAGATATGTTTGTAATTGCTCCAGGTTGTTCATGGCACCATGTTTTGGCGGAGAGAATCGTATAAAAACACTGAGTCTTTCAGATCGAAGAGAAGTTCACCTTATAGCATTTATTTATATATATATATATATATATATATATATATATATATATATATATATATATATATATATATATATATATATATATATATATATATATATATATTATATATATTATACCAATTAGGACCCTATTAACATAAACCGTTGTTAAACTGTTTTAAAAGACAGGTTTTGTTTTATTACCAACACAGTCTGGTTAACATTACCATGCCCCAAAATGTACATCAGGCTGTTTGACGCAACAAGGAACGAAAACACAGACAATAATCAAAACGTCCGAATAATTCACCATGTTAAAATTGTCTTACCGTCTTTGATGTCAAAATTAACTCTCCTGTAACCTTCCCAAGGCAAGGCGAATCAAATGTACCGACACGTGACGTCGTTATCAGAGGTTTGTTGCCCTAATAGTTGGGTTATCTCCACTTCAATGGCTATAGCGTTATAATTGTGGTCATACATGAAGAAACTTCTTCTGCTATTAGTTTCTGGTCAGCTAATCACATTGTAATTGCTGCAACAATTTATGTTATATTTATCATAACGTTGATGAAAATAGTGTCTTTAGTTATTATGATTATTATAAGAATGTGTTTGATGCTGAACGATATTTCTGGTGCCACTTTAATAACCAAGACCGTTTAAAGGGCGTTTTATCTTTTTGTGAGTTTATGCGATAACGACAGCACCCGTACTGTGGATCCAAAAACCATTCTTGATATACAAAAGAAGGCAAGCGATCACGATCGCCCCTGAAATATTTCCTGACATTCATGCCTGTCTGACATCGTCTGATCTCGACCGAACTAACGCATATTGGAATTCAAATTCATCCAGCAGTGTCAATTCTCAACGCATATATGTCAATAATATTACTGTTAACCATTTTGATACCTAATCATTTACAAAAAAATGCACAGTTGTTGGTCGGGTGATGAGATAATAATGACAATAGTCGGCACATATATATATTTGTTCTTCATGAACCTAAAACAACTTCTGCATTCGTTACGTAGCGAATCTGCTTCCTTTCGATTATTGGAATACTACCTCTAGGATAATTGGAGCATACACAAATAAAAATGGTTTCTAAATGTTTTCCTCAATTCCTGCCTCTCTGCGTGTGTTGATCAAATACCATCATTCAATATATATTATCTTAGAAGGGTTTATGACTCATCCCATGCAAATTCATCAATTTTTCACGTTGCGTTTGTTGTCATCACGTGCATTACTGCAACTTAGATTGATATTGCTGTACCGCTCTACAGAATGCCGGTAAAGACCGTGTCGGAATTCGTTCTTGCAATGAATAAAATGAATGATTAACACAGCGCAGAATGCATGTCATTGGCATTTTACATAAACCCTCAATTTTGTTTTTTTAGAATGTTTTACCGTTTAGTGGACGAGTAAAACAAGAACCCTGGTGATCGGATGCTACTGCTGATGACGTATGAGCTTATCGGGGAGGTTACTCCTTTAAAGAGCCATAAATCATTTGAAAAACCCGCCCAAGGCATGTTTGGACCTGTGAGTAATACTTCGAAATCATACGAATGGAAATAGTACAACGATTGTTGCCCATGTTGGGAATGTGTGAATTGTTGGTGCAAAACATGTTGTCAGCATAAATGCACATTGTTTTTATTTCACAGTGTTGAGGACGATGTCATGATAGAAACACTTTGCAATGATGTTTGTCCTTGTAACTATGCTGACTATCCAATCGTGTTAGCCTGATGGATACCTGCTGGGTGTGGCCCTATCAGACTGCGTCACAGAAGCAAATTAATTATTTCTCCAATCACTAGCGTCAGAGATATCCAATATAAAGTGCAGAGATTCGGTCGGTGCTAAGTCACCAACATCATCGCAGCAAACTGTACCAGCCTAACCTTACAAATGATAGTAGCAGTGAATCATATTCAATCTTGATGAATATCTTAGTAGGTCGGGAAATATCATGTAAGCAATGATACGGTGATATGATGATAAGCTATGATGCATTCAGTACTTTGTTGAATGAGGAGATTAAGGGTATGAAATGCCCGTACATATTTAGCATCTCTGTTCTATTTAGTGCTGTATAGAGCTTCACATAATCCGTGCTGAAATATGTCAGCAACAACACTATGACAGTCATCCATTTAGAAATTAATTGGAACGGACGGCTGATTTACTACAATCTGTGCTTTTCATGAGTGAAATATTGAAGCTATGAAAATATGCCTGAACAAGGTTCAAGACATGCTATGTTTTGTTATTTCTTCAGACTGTCACTTGATATCGCTATTCAAAGATACTTTACGTATGTCCAGAGAAAAAAAAACAAATGGTTGTTATCGTTAATTAATATATCCCAAAGAATGCCAAGGTAAAGTTCGTTTTGTGCAGCTATTGTATTTTTTTTTGCGTTTGTATGAAAACAATTTCTTTCCCAGCTTCGGTTACATTTAAAGGTTCATTAAACAGAAAACATGCCGTCTATGTTTCTGTAGTGAGCGAATTCTTGAGAGTTCATTTCCGCCAATAACCATCGGCTGCGCACGCAATATTCATCTACCCTTTTACTATCATCGTTATAATTAAATGAGAGCCCGGATAAAGCAAGCAAATAGCGATTATTTCTTTATGACCTGCGTTATTAGCATGACATCTTCATGTCAAGATGGCGAGTCGTCAAAATCCATTTACTGCAAAGCGACAGAAGTAGCTATTGCCCAGCTACATACTTCACTTCTCACTTTATTAAGTATGATTAGTTCTCTTCTACATTGCTCCAGTATCAATAGCCCTCAATCGTAGCTTCGTAGCATTGGCCATTACGCATGCCGCATCTTACCGTACTTCCCCGTTGCTGGTCAATGCTACGCCTTAATCCTTACACACAGGTTTACCATACCATATCCGAGATCTTAACGTGAAGAGTTCTTCTGATGATTATCGAATGGTTGGTATTATATAATTGCGAACAGGGAAATGATTGGATGATGGGGACCAATATCTTGATGGGAATTGGATGCAGGTTGTCGTTTTGGAGCATAAAACGGCCCCACGCATTGGCCATCTCTGTGGCATTGAGTACTACAACCTAGCAGTACTTGACATAATCTAGGATGAAATATGTCATGGGATAATTGCAGGATGATGTTTTGCTATTGAATGGGAGGATTGATGATAACTATACACAGATTACACACATGCACACACAGATGCACACTCATGCACGCACATACATACACACACGCACTTTCGTTTCTGGTCAGCTAATCACATTGTAATTGCTGCAACAATTTATGTTATATTTATCATAACGTTGATGAAAATAGTGTCTTTAGTTATTATGATTATTATAAGAATGTGTTTGATGCTGAACGATATTTCTGGTGCCACTTTAATAACCAAGACCGTTTAAAGGGCGTTTTATCTTTTTGTGAGTTTATGCGATAACGACAGCACCCGTACTGTGGATCTAAAAACCATTGTTGATATACAAAAGAAGGCAAGCGATCACTATCGCCCCCTGAAATATTTCCTGACATTCATGCCTGTCTGACATCGTCTGATCTCGACCGAACTAACGCATATTGGAATTCAAATTCATCCAGCAGTGTCAATTCTCAACGCATATATGTCAATAATATTACTGTTAACCATTTTGATACCTAATCATTTACAAAAAAATGCACAGTTGTTGGTCGGGTGATGAGATAATAATGACAATAGTCGGCACATATATATATTTGTTCTTCATGAACCTAAAACAACTTCTGCATTCGTTACGTAGCGAATCTGCTTCCTTTCGATTATTGGAATACTACCTCTAGGATAATTGGAGCATACACAAATAAAAATGGTTTCTAAATGTTTTCCTCAATTCCTGCCTCTCTGCGTGTGTTGATCAAATACCATCATTCAATATATATTATCTTAGAAGGGTTTATGACTCATCCCATGCAAATTCATCAATTTTTCACGTTGCGTTTGTTGTCATCACGTGATGATAATTCTTACTGCAACTTAGATTGATATTGCTGTACCGCTCTAGAGAATGCCGGTAAAGACCGTGTCGGAATTCGTTGTTGCAATGAATAAAATGAATGATTAACACAGCGCAGAATGCATGTCATTGACATTTTACATAAACCCTCAATTTTGTTTTTTTAGAATGTTTTACCGTTTAGTGGACGAGTAAAACAAGAACCCTGGTGATCGGATGCTACTGCTGATGACGTATGAGCTTATCGGGGAGGTTACTCCTTTAAAGAGCCATAAATCATTTGAAAAACCCGCCCAAGGCATGTTTGGACCTGTGAGTAATACTTCGAAATCATACGAATGGAAATAGTACAACGATTGTTGCCCATGTTGGGAATGTGTGAATTGTTGGTGCAAAACATGTTGTCAGCAAAAATGCACATTGTTTTTATTTCACAGTGTTGAGGACGATGTCATGATAGAAACACTTTGCAATGATGTTTGTCCTTGTAACTATGCTGACTATCCAATCGTGTTAGCCTGATGGATACCTGCTGGGTGTGGCCCCATCAGACTGCGTCACAGAAGCAAATTAATTATTTCTCCAATCACTAGCGTCAGAGATATCCAATATAAAGTGCAGAGATTCGGTCGGTGCTAAGTCACCAACATCATCGCAGCAAACTGTACCAGCCTAACCTTACAAATGATAGTAGCAGTGAATCATATTCAATCTTGATGAATATCTTAGTAGGTCGGGAAATATCATGTAAGCAATGATACGATGATATGATGATAAGCTATGATGCATTCAGTACTTTGTTGAATGAGGAGATTAAGGGTATGAAATGCCCGTACATCTCTGTTCTATTTAGTGCTGTATAGAGCTTCACATAATCCGTGCTGAAATATGTCAGCAACAACACTATGACAGTCATCCATTTAGAAATTAATTGGAACGGACGGCTGATTTACTACAATCTGTGCTTTTCATGAGTGAAATATTGAAGCTATGAAAATATGCCTGAACAAGGTTCAAGACATGCTATGTTTTGTTATTTCTTCAGACTGTCACTTGATATCTCTATTCAAAGATACTTTACGTATGTCCAGAGAAAAAAACCAAATGGTTGTTATCGTTAATTAATATATCCCAAAGAATGCCAAGGTAAAGTTCGTTTTGTGCAGCTATTGTATTTTTTTTTTTGCGTTTGTATGAAAACAATTTCTTTCCCAGCTTCGGTTACATTTAAAGGTTCATTAAACAGAAAACATGCCGTCTATGTTTCTGTAGTGAGCGAATTCTTGAGAGTTCATTTCCGCCAATAACCATCGGCTGCGCACGCAATATTCATCTACCCTTTTACTATCATCGTTATAATTAAATGAGAGCCCGGATAAAGCAAGCAAATAGCGATTATTTCTTTATGACCTGCGTTATTAGCATGACATCTTCATGTCAAGATGGCGAGTCGTCAAAATCCATTTACTGCAAAGCGACAGAAGTAGCTATTGCCCAGCTACATACTTCACTTCTCACTTTATTAAGTATGATTAGTTCTCTTCTACATTGCTCCAGTATCAATAGCCCTCAATCGTAGCTTCGTAGCATTGGCCATTACGCATGCCGCATCTTACCGTACTTCCCCGTTGCTGGTCAATGCTACGCCTTAATCCTTACACACAGGTTTACCATACCATATCCGAGATCTTAACGTGAAGAGTTCTTCTGATGATTATCGAATGGTTGGTATTATATAATTGCGAACAGGGAAATGATTGGATGATGGGGACCAATATCTTGATGGGAATTGGATGCAGGTTGTCGTTTTGGAGCATAAAACGGCCCCACGCATTGGCCATCTCTGTGGCATTGAGTACTACAACCTAGCAGTACTTGACATAATCTAGGATGAAATATGTCATGGGATAATTGCAGGATGATGTTTTGCTATTGAATGGGAGGATTGATGATAACTATACACAGATTACACACATGCACACACAGATGCACACTCATGCACGCACATACATACACACACGCACTTTCACACAGACATACACACAGACACACTCACACACACACACACACACACACACACACATATATATATATATATATATATATATATATATATATATATATAAATATATATATATATATGTAGATATATAGATAGATAGATAGATAGATAGATAGATAGATAGATAGATAGATAGATAGATAGATAGATAGATAGATAGATAGATAGATAGATAGATAGATAGATAGATAGATAGATAGATAGATAGATAGATAGATAGATAGATAGATAGATAGATAGAGATAGATATAGATATATGTATATATATAAACACGTTTGTTGTGTGTACATTTTTTCTCTCGATCAAGTATCGTTATTATATTAGTACTCGTTCAAGTATAACCGTTATGCTTCCTATAAATGACTAAACAAATGTAAACATGGATAAGTTGCACATATAATTTGCGGTGCTATGGGGTATTACGAGAACCACACAGCATTAATACCGCACCATTACTTCCTCAATAGCCCTATATAGCACATATAGGGAAGTCGATTCGCGGAAGGATATCCACCACACCGTGTAAGCCGGGGAGCAGGAGATTGCCCGTAGAGTTATGTGGCGTCCTCTCCACTACACACGTGGATATTACAGACTTTAGGGGGTGCAGGAGAGGGTTGTCTGAATTAAATCTTAATCTGGTCACGAGGTTGCAATATCGTACAGGCTTAAACTGCTGATCCAAGCAAATTCTTGATAAAAGATTCCTTGATCCAGAGTCATTAACCGCGGATTAATCATGCGGGGTTTTACGTTGAAAACTGTGCTGAACTTGGACATACGTGGCTTGTCACGTGATCAAAATAACCAGACATTTTTGTTTTCTTGCAAGGAAAACCAAAAACATCACGGCACGTTGAGAAGAAAATACTAACAAATTGCATTGGTGCAAACATAATTAACAAAGCTTCTAACATTTTAAGGTATTTACGATTTCATGCGATGTATATCTTAAATAAATGAGAGAATATTCAATATTTCATTTCTATTTTAAATTGTTCATCTTCCTCTTCAATCTATTCACCTTTATCATTTACTCAACAAACGTCCTTTCGCATGAGTCTTTTTGGGTTCAGTCCCATTCAATCTTTGTGATCATGCCCCCCCCCCACCCCACTATCCCTCTCAGTCAATCCATCTCTCTCCATACTCTCTTTACTCCTAATTCTGCGAACATGCAGGCAATTAAATGCAGTACTATTATAAGGATATCAAAGCTGATCAGTAATCAGACCGCTACACACGCATGTGTATTTTGCCCAACAGCAAATTGCTCCCTCTCCAACACCAAAAGCAGAATACTTCAGACTCCGACTAGCATTCACCATAGTGCAAATAAATGACAATGACAGGATTTGTTCCTAGCCCAAAAAAGCATCTAGCCCGGATGGTTTTTAGGCGTTGCCTTTTAACTTGGGTCTGCTTTTGGAATGGTAAGTATGCGAGGAATGCCATATGGCTGCTGATGCTGAGGGATAAATAATCACCCGATGCTCTCACACGTGTCATGATGTCATCCAAGCTGTTCCATTCATTTATGTACAAATAGCGATAAAAGTGTCTGGAACAGAATCAGCCTAACCTTTACGAAATTATTCATCGGAAGTTAATCTCGCTTGCCTAAAATTCACTTTAAAATTGATGCATAATTATGTAAGAAAAGCTCGATGTTGTTCAGCTATTGAGGCATTAAGCTTTTCTATTTTAATACATTTTGCTTCAATAAGGGAGAGAATGTGCTAATATCACGGAAGTGCTGAGTTGCCATATTTTCAGTGGACAGTGGAAATTATATGCCGTTCTCTCTCCTGATTGTAAAACACCCGCTGTAATCGACTTTGCCTTAAAGGTGTTTCAACGGTAACTTTATTTCATCATAGTTTAGCTACATCAGTTATAAGTATGTGTCAATTAACTGGGAATCAAGCAATATCTCAATTGCATTGTCTACCACAGCTGATTATAATTTTAGAACAAACGTTGTATATATTTTGGTGAAATAAAATAATTGTTTGTGATGCTATTGATATTATATCATTGAGTCCACCGTGTGCTCAGTCCCTGCTCTGAGTTTCTAAACCTTAGGTTTGATTAAATCCTAGGTTTGATGGTCAGCAAAGATTTCATAGCTGTACTGCATTGCTTCATGGATTCATATAACCGAATTGCCAATGACCATCTACACTCCGACGCTTTGTGAAAGGTGGCAATCACCGCAACAAAAGATGGTGGCAATTCGTTATTATGACAGTCGTTGCCTACTCTATACCCAAACTCTGAACCTTAAACAAAAGCGAATTCATTAGCAACGGCACCGGTAAACCGCAAAGCAATATACTATCTACGAGCACCCCAGACAACCATCATATTTCAGCTCATCATCTATATTCATTACTATTGAGACCTCTTGACTGAATTACCGAAAAATATAACCGGTATAACCCACTGCGTGCTTAATCTTGAAGTGAGTGTTTGAGGGTATTAGCCCCAGCTGCCGATCCCGCACGCACATGAGATCTGCATCTTGAGGATCGTCTTGGTGACGCGTAGTAATTTCCTCCGGGTTAGATTAACAAGGTAAATAAATCTGCCGTCAGGAAGTGACTCGCAGAATTGGATCCAAGGTGCCACCTTGGGACGCTGCGTGAAATCCTGGTTCGGAATACAGCGAGATATACATTTCATGCCTAGTCGATCGTATTAGAGAAAGTATATTTTGTTACAGAGAGAAATTTTTTATCACTATTCTCTATCAGCACTGCCATGAATCGTACTTATGCTCATTTATGTGTATTGAAATCACTTGCTCCTTACTATATATATATATATATATATATATATATATATATATATATATATATATATATATATATATATATATATATATATATATATATATATATATATATATATATATATATATATATATATATATATATATATTAAGAAATCACAGGACCATATCTATCAGTACATACCGCTGTATTGTGCATTGATAACAATAGACAATAGCTTACACTATCAATACATATATACTTAACTTTCCCAATACGTGTTATATAGAACCAAACTTTGGTTCATTTCACTTGCAACCGGACACTCTGTGTCATCACCATAAACATATCGTTCTATTTGTGACATACATTGTGACAGTACTAAAGAATAACGTAAAAAACGAGACCGTATTTACGTATGTGTAAATCCAAGTAAGGCAATTCCATGTGGCTTTAGACCACTTTAATGTTGGTGCGACAAAGAGGGAGAATCCCGTGATAGGTTTTAGGATGGTAATAAAAGTGAATTTCACACATGATCTCTAGTGCAACAAAGCGGTTTACCTTTATTATCTGCATCTGCTAAATATTGTTTGATGCTATCAGTCCATAATATTTCAGCGTTGTTTCATGTTTTCACATATTTGCCCATCAAGAAACACTGCACGAGTCTCCTGCCGAACCCTGTTTCGTCAGTGACGTTGTAGGAACTTATTAGGAGTCTTTATTGCATCAGGGAGCTATTTGAGACAATGCTTGTTGGTCCAATCCAACGCCAGGAGTCACAAAACTACAATAGCATTGAATTACAAAGCTAGGGGACCGGCGATGTTACTTTTATGGAGATGCCGTCAGTTGGAAATAGGCAATGTGCGTGGAGAGGGGTTTGGGGTTATGTAGACGGGTTGTGGACGAAGGGGTAATGGGGACGATAGATGGTGTAGGAGTATGGGGGGGGGGGCGGTATTACGGTCTGGTGAGATACCGGGCGGTGTCGCCAGGGACGACAAGTGAGAAGGCCTCAGCCCAATGGTTCTGACATGATTATCTTTGCCTTGAAGTGCGGGTGATTACGGCTCAGCAGTGGTCTCTATGAATAGACCACAGTCACCCACTCAGCTGCGCAGAAACTCTGCGCATTATAAACTTACTCCACACTCTATTTAAACCAGACCGGACTAGAGCAGAAGTCGACTCAATCAAACGCTTCTTAAGTGCCAACATATGCCTCAGTAAACAGCTACTGGCATAATTTAATTAGTTGTGCGGGAAAACCGAAAAGCGCGGGAAGCTTGGCCAGCGTTCGTCTGATTTCCGGGCGCAGTGTGGGAGGAGCGAGGTGCATAAATAGGCGGGCATCTAACCGAGTCTGTCCTTTATTATCGACGCGAGAGTAGGGGCTGTCATCATTTGAGAAGGATACGTGGTAGATTCCGTGCAGAAAGGGTGAGTTGCTTAACGCAGTTAAATGAAAGTCTAGTAGTTCCCGACTCTACAGATTGAGGATCCAGTCTGGTTATCTCGTTTTTGTATAAATGCTATACCGTTGTCGTTTACGGTTCCGACTAAATGTAGTTATAATAAATTCGTTCACAATAGGAACAGAATAACCAGGCAAGTTGCGAGGATCTGTATTAAAAAATTGGCCCGCATTCGGTTCCGGGAGTAGCGAAAACAAATATTTAGCATAACACCAAATGTTGTTAGTTTGTTTTTCAATCTTGAATAAGATTCACATGCGACTCGCTTTTTTTCAAATTCATTAACTTAGGTACGACATTGTTGGGTAAATCTGCCCGCCTTGTTTCATCGATATGTTGCCAGTACCAATGTCATCTTTCCCACGCCTTTGATTAAAAAAGGAATGAAAGCAAATTTTTGCTGTCGATCGTTTTCAGCAACGGACATCAACCGTTTCATAGAAATGTACTTGGTTGAATTAGCAAAGCGCGTTTTAAATAGGAGTGTTGTGCCATAATGCCGATTCACATTTGTAATTATCTCTTACACAGCAATCGCATCATTCATCGACTTCTTTTTACAAAATAATTCAATCGCAATTAATCTGTATGAGCTGAATGGATAAGTACCGCTTAATACTAACATTGATCTCCAATGGCAACACGTTTCGTTATTCACTTTACAAAAGTATTGTAGTGTTTTGTATTGTTAATTGAAGTTTTATTGTACAGCTTAATTGTTTTGCAAATTATTCACCAAACTTAAACAAATGAGCTTAGTAGAATCCGAAATGCTAGATGTCTAATTGATTCAGACATTGCTTTAAGCCTCTTCTGTAAATGTCAGGAGGCATCGCCAAAAAATCTGGGCAGCTTGTTTCAGTCATGAGGGGGCTGCGCTGGCATGCGTGGTAATACGGCGACGCCATTGTAGCAATTTGGGATGAGTTTGTCACTAGTTTTTGCGCCATTTTGTCCCTTCTTAAAATATGGACACCCTCCTTGTCTAAAAGACATTCCATGAAAAGCTTGGGATGTCCACTCATAAACGTTAATAATTCAAGATGACATATCCATTATAACGTGGATTCCATTAATAAAAACCCAAGAGATTGTAAGTTGTAAGTCGGCTGGTCTCACTGTATTTTTAACAACAGCATTAACACGAAAATGTTCATATACTTCAGGTATCCCCTGTGTATTATTGTTCATAAATGACGCTCGGCTTTCTCCGAGTTGTCGGATTTATTGCCGATGATCATTTGTTTTGTAAATGTTCATTCGCATTCTATCAACATGAACAACCTTGTTAGGACGATGGGGTGGTAAATTTGCTGTCACCCTATTGATAGCAAATCCCGCTAAAAGCAACCCCCGCCTCTCCCCTCCCCCGATGGGGCGCAATTGCACAGGACATCACTACGATCTTACAATGCATCGTTTGACTTCATCTACATCGATTCTATAAATGTTGAGATAGAAAATCGGTTATTGTACAAATCAGAACACAATGAACAGGGACATTCTTAATAATGATCCTCGCTAGTGTTTTCACACCCAGTGCTGTGTTACGAATATAAATGTCAAATGATTGAATATGGTTTGTCTATGAAACATAAATGAACAGAGCACAAAGTGGCGCATGTAACATAACTACAATACGAACACAAAGTGTCTGTATGCTCGTCTCTGTGCTTGCTTATTGTGGCCCTTGCATTTGCTGTTTTTTTTGCAAGTAGGCCCCATCGTTCTGCATATTGCTGTTTGGGTCGATAAAATCATCGCCCCTTTTCCACCCCTAGCTGTCAAACAGTTGGCATATAACCTCATATAAGATGAGAGGGTAAATTTCAAACCAGGTCTCTTTGAAACAGGCTGTGATATTTTCTGCGGCAGGATATTGAGCGGGGGTGTATTTACCTTCCGCGGTGATCTGGTGAAGATCTGACACAATGTCACATAGCAATGTCGCGGAGACGCTGCCAAATGAAAACTCAATTTGTTAGAACAAAGGACAATCCCTATCTGCCGAACACAAATACTGCGTCGATGTAACGACAAGCAAGGAAATGTCCTGTACGCGTTTAACAAACACACAAGCCTAAAACCAGTCTGTTATTTGCATGTGTCTAAAACATTTATATGTCAATTCGAGTGGACAAACGTCTGTCATGGTGATAACATTTTCATTTGGAGCTCATGGGGTCTCTGTATGCATTATGAGGCTGCATCAACCAATAACGTCCGTGCATTAAGTGGTTAAAGACTAGGGCCTTTAGTGCTATATTGCTCGCATTATCAAATGGGTGTTTGGAACACAGTTTACCGACACAGGTGTAGTTAACACAAAAGTGGTTTGCGCATCTTTGTGAATACTGATTGACCATCCAGGTGTCGACAAGAATATAAATGGTGTGGATGCATGCAGAATGGGATGCGGGGGTGGGGGAGTTGGTGGGTGGGGTGGGTTAGGCTTGCCAACAAGATAACGCCCTTCAGGCTTAACCTGGCTTGTTCAAGGTTGATATAATTTTGAGGCCCGTAGGCAATGAGCGCTCAGTGGCTGCATATCATGGAATGTTGTAGGGTTTTCTGTGAGTATAAATAGCAAAAGAATGATAATTGGTTATATTCCTGTTTCGAAGACCAAAGTAATAATCTCTATTCTGGCAAAATATAATAGTAGGGAAAGGTTTGATGAAGGATTGTGGTTTTTTGTTTGAACATTGCGAGTCGTACAGTGCTTCTCCCACATTGCTTGTACATTGCGAAAGCCCACAAATTATATTATATTTGTATTGAGCTAAACACGTTTCTAAGGTCATGTTAGTGCACCCCTCTTCGTCCATTTACCATGTGAATGGTTTCATCTAAGTCAGGATATTATTGTGTGTTTGTCATATGAATAGGTCCATGTCCTGGGGATTAATGGTTAGTCAAGACGTCTTTCCTGAGAGCTTATTGAATGAGGCAGTAGTACTCTATGATTCTTAGTCAATAAAAGATCTCAGGATGTCACGGGAGTCCTTCAGATGCTTTACTAGGGCGTTCTCTTCGGTATATTGACAGGCAATCGATCGGTGGATAGGACTGGCGCCGAGTTTCGTGATGACAAATGAACAAACATTGCTATTGGATGGTATAATGTTAGATATCTCTTATCCCATTTCTGTTCAATTCTGACCAACGGAACACCCTAAAAGGCCCTGAATTTTAGTTGATGGTGTTATTTCAGAATGCTTTGGATAATATGACTTAAAATGCGACTCACTCATCCATCGTATACTGCACAGATGTGTGATCACCGTCCATTGAGAATATGATTGATTAGTCAAATGTAATGTAGGAAATTAAAATCGATATATTTTCCAAGGTGTATATTGTTGCATATTGAATACGCTTACTACATGCATAACATTCTCATATTTTCAAGCTATATATTATGTAAACTATTTGTCATAGTATAACGCTATATAGCCTCAGAAATATTGCTATGGCAAATATTCTGTATCCTCTACATCGTAATAATGTCCTGAACCAAAGAAATGAATCGTCGGAATCCCTGCTTCCATGGCGTTTAAGGCAAAATAAATCCACTTGACGACCAGCAATGGGAGATTAATGCGACTGTATCAATTTTAGGAATTTGTAGCTTGCGATATTGCGTCAGACTTACAATTCTCTTGAATTACCGAAACGGCCTTTTCCTCTTGCTTTTTTTTTCTCCTTGCTTGTTTATGCAATAACTAGAATAAAAGAATTTCCATATTGTCCGTACAAAACAAGTAAAGCAGAGCTTGCCATGCGTGAGGGAAGAAATAATTTGAACTGCCAGTCGACAACCAATCATTTACAACTAGATTTCACTGTTTGAGTACGAAATTTTGTCTGATAGCTCCAGTTTGTTCGGGGAAGCCTCTAATAAGGACATAGCGGCAGTTTGAATATCTTATAACTTTTAATGGACACTTGGTACCATAACTCCTGGTACATGGTATGCATTTAGGGTTGCAACTTCCACTTGTAAATGTTATGAAAAGACTGCCTGTTTTCCCTTCGAATTCTTAGTTTAGACGAAAGACAATTTCATCAACGATTAAAAATGGACCTCTGAAAAAGTGTTATGAATCTCTCCTGGAGCAATGTAGCTCAAACCCTTTTCGCTAAATACTCTATTTCTACATTATTACTTTATGGAGGTATTTCCCAGACTCCCTGAAGATATTCCCACAATGCAGACAAATGGATTTGGTTCTTAACATGACGTTTAGTATGGACCATCAACCTATAATAGAATATTTCTCTACCATCAGCTATTAATAACTGCGAACCTGTGATGCATTGCAATCACATATCTCTTGAATGTCTAACATTGATAAACTGGTCATATTATATCCAACAAAATTCTTGTGACGATTTGAACGTTTTGTCGGCGAATTTCTAAAAGTGGTTTTTATCAAGAAATTTTTCATACCGCAAAACGTATGGTCAGCGTGTCTGGATACAGTTTTCCAAAATCATTACCTTCCATGACCCGGGTTGTTTATACGTGACGCCATATTGTGTGAAATAAGCCCATGTCCATTGACGACATTGCTCTTTGGATGAGTGTAAAAATCCCATAGTGCTTTGATGTCGCATTCATTTTGACCTTTGTTGGACCCTACGTTTTAGGGTGCCACTTAAGTAAGGGACATCTCTATGAATGTTAGTGGTGTGTGAAAGTGATGCTCTCTGATTACACCGTTGGTTGATTTCCCTCGAGCTTTGGCGACAGCGGGAATATTATGTCCGTCTTTGCACATTAACGATCGTGCCTGAATGCTTTAAGCATACAGAGCAGTCTGAATGATAGAGAATCATAAGTAATTAGCATCGACAACTATTGTATTCTGAGTGTCAAATATAATTACAAGGCAGAAATATTAACGATAAAGTTGTAATTAAATTTCTATATATTTATTCTATAACTTTATAACATTGGTGACTATTCACATCCCCAGGATATGTGACTGTCATTGCTACGCAAAGGAAATATAATATTGAACGGTACAAATTTTTTGTGCTCGGGAGGCTCATGCCAGTTCGGTTACTTTGTTATCTATATAAGTGCCCGCGTCCATTACTCATTAGATGATTTCTACTACATCAAACTATAATTTGCTCATTTCCGTCATTTTAAAGATAGTATATTATGTATTAGAATTGATCATTTAATATTAAGGACCTGTATTAAGAGGTAATCTGGATACAATCAATCGATAACGACGTGATTGAAGTCTAATTGCCTTGATAAGACATCTTCATGTTAACAACACAATTAATCTATGACAACCCAATCCGTATCAATCTAACCATACATCAGCCTGTGTAGTCTGACCCTGAGCGATAAATGGAGCATTACAAATCTCTAGAGGTCAGTATTTGCTAGTCTTACTTTCCTAAGCTCCAGCTAGCCAGGGTTACAAACACTGGGCCTTCGTTGACCAGCCATGACTGTGGCACCTTTCACCATCATTCAAGCCACTATTCTCCATGGACCAGTGTACTGTTCTATAACAATGACCTGCATTCGCACATTATCCCTCTTTGTAAATCAATGACGTCATCCCGGTCACGTGAGGCAGCTATAAATGCCGTCAGTTGGGAGTCACATCTTATGTTGGTTCTTACACTCAAGAATGAACGTCGAATCCTGACATTATAAACAGCCAATTTATTTCTGTTATACTACCCCAGATGACTATATCGAAGAAAGCAAAAGGGTATTGACTTATATGGCATGGCTTCACATTGGTAATGAACGCATTACCATGTAAGGGTAAAACAATAGCATATATACGACTCGCAGTGGAACACACACACACACACACACACACACACACACACACACACACACACACACACACACACACACACACACACACACACACACACACACACACACACACACACACACACACACACACACACACACACACACACACACACACACACACACACACACACACACACACACACACACACACACACACACACACACACACACACACACACACACACACACACACACACACACACACACACACACACACACACCCATGGATTTGATCCGGTGCCTTGGGTTGTAGTATTGTCGCCTTCTGATTATAACAAAACTATCCATCTGGAATTGTTCCTACTTATATATGACCCCCTCATTAAAGCGCTCTTCTAAATCCTACCTCGACTAACCCATATAACAGATTTTTAAGCATGTCCTCATATGAACCAATGTGATAATGCAACTGAAACAATATGTATCCGAATGGAAAACAGTAACTATACAAGATCACCCATTTAATGCCATCAGACAGCTACACCGACCAACTCGTCTGAGCATAAAGAATACATTAGTGAACCAATTGGTTGCCGCAGAGCATTAATCGTTACCAGCCATGGGTGAAGCTCTCTGAGACAGCTCACTGGCTCTGTACTGAAGCCAACTTATATTGTGACAGATTTCGCAATCGATTTCTAACTTAGGTTAATCGAACGTCACATCCCGATAGTAGAGACATATATTTTACTTTCAGATTTCATCTGAGTGACCACCGTTTATTGCTTTCAGTCTACCTTCCGCAGATAAGCTACCCTACTTGAGGGTTCTTAAACTGCCTTGCAATTCAGAGGTTCCTTAATGAATGTCAAACAGATCTGTTTGTTTGGCTGCTGGAGATTTGCAGAATAGTTTCAAATGCAAACCTCATCGGATCTCAAAAGAGATCAATGACTTTCTTAAGTATGACGTCTGTCAACTTCCAATTAAGCCTCTTTGCAGTCGAATTAATTAATGCAACTTTGTACAAATGTACAGCGACAAGCGTATTGTATAGCTATATATGTCAACAAAAAGGAAATTGACAAAACGTGAAGCAATAACACATATAGATACATTGGATCATACCCTCAGCTTTATCAACAAATGCAGAATTTGCATGTTGCCACCATACTATCAATACGGCTGATAAGCGTGGTTTGTTTTACATTTACGGGGATATTCCTTCATGCAATCCCTAATCGAGGCGCAAAAAAATCAATACGAAAACCTCGAAGCCTCAAACATAGAGTGCTTAATGTCCCTACTCATTGGATTTGTCACAATCACTGAGGTTTGGTGCATTGACATATTCGGGATTCAACTGCACGCTTTATGTCAAATCCGTTTGCCGTCTAATCGGCTAAACACATCTCCCATATTGATCGTTATCATGCAGAAGAAAACCCCACTTCTTAGCCGAAATGATCGCATAACGAGGTTTTCTATTGACGATAATTGCTCGCGATAGTCAATTATCAATGACGTAAGATATTGATAATCTGCCTTTGTGCACCAACCGGTAATTTCGACGGATCTATTAATCGTTGGTTCCTCCTCATTGGTAAACAATCCAATAAATTTGTGTTCATTGGCTAACAAACCAGTGTGTCCGCATTGGTTAGCGCACCAGTTTGTACGCCTCTGCAAGCGCACTAGTGTGTCCGCATTTAGTAAGCACACTAGTTTGTCCGCATTTAGTAAGCACACTAGTTTGTCCGCATTTAGTAAGCGCACTAGTTTGTCCGCATTTAGTAAGCACACTAGTTTGTCCGCATTTAGTAAGCGCACAAGTTTGTCCGCATTTAGTAAGCACACTAGTTTGTCCGCATTTAGTAAGCGCACTAGTTTGTCCGCATTTAGTAAGCACACAAGTTTATCCGCTTCAACAAACAAAAACCAAGCCGAATCATGGATATTGGTAAATGCATCAGGTGGCAAAGAGGATATGCTGTAAGGTTTGTCAGCTTTCGGTGTATCTCTCGACGTCTAAAGATAAGCTTGAATAGATAACGAAGCATTGTTTATTTACTATGTGCCTCACTGTACCTCACATATGATCAAAAGACAACCTACGATTTAACATGAATGGACTGACATTGTCTTCTAACAAACAAAACCAACAGACTAACAAATACGTTATATAATCTTCTTTTAGGTAATGAGTTTGGTAGTTTTCATTTCAATATTTTAGAGCAAGTAAGTTGACCTCGTGCAACGCTATAGAAACATGTTTATTATTAATTTAATAAATACGTGCTTGCATGTTTTCGTATGAATGCTTTTTTCACAGATTGTAATTTTCCTGTACATGAAGGCAAATTATACATTATTTCAAGAACATGTGTTGGCTCTGTGTGTTTGGCAGATACACATCGACACAATATGGGTCAACTTTCCATCCTACTTCCGCTGCTTTTGGCCACCCTTAGCTTCGGCGATGGGACTCTCGACAATATATGCTTTGATATCTGTGACGAAAACAGCCATAACCTAGAATTTGAAGACTGTCAGGGAATTTGCCGTATCATGCTCAGTAGCCCACCCGCGTACTTGGAAGATGAGAGCGATGGAGAAATGTTTCCACCCGTCAAGCGATCCAAGTCATCTTTCGTGCGTATAGGAAGAAGCTCGCGTCCTTGGTGGTGGATACGCCAGCCTGTTAGAAGGAAGAGCACTTTCGTCAGAATTGGTAGAAGCGTGGATGGCGAGGAAGAAAAGAGGGCCAGCTCTTTTGTTAGAATTGGGAGAGATCCTCTCGAGCAGAACGATGGTGTTTATCCTGAGGAGGAGAAGCGCCCAAGTTCATTTGTCCGCATTGGCCGACCTAGTAGCTTTGTACGCATCGGTAAGAAATCTGACGACGAAGGGTACGATGAAAAGAGAGTTAGTTCCTTCGTTCGTATTGGCAAACGTCCCAGTTCATTTGTAAGAATTGGAAAAAGTGTCGATCATCACGAAGAAGAAAAGCGACCCAGTAGTTTTGTGAGAATCGGGAAAAGCTATGATAAAGAGGAAGAAAAAAGGCCAAGCTCTTTTGTGCGAATCGGAAAACGGCCAAGTTCATTTGTTCGTATCGGCAAAAGCAGCGATAATATGCCCTATGAAATGGACAAACGTGTCAGCTCTTTCGTTCGAATTGGCAAATCCGATCCCCAGTCATTAGACGAGACGCCAGCTAAGCGCCCCAGTTCCTTCGTCCGCATCGGCAAAAAAGACGACGCTTTGGTGCCTGAAAATGAAGATATGGACGATATGAAGAGAGCTAGTGCCTTCGTCCGTATTGGTAAACGTCCTTCGTCTTTTGTTCGCATCGGAAAGAGCTCGATAAATGAACCATGGGCGCTAGCAAAGCGACCCAGTAGCTTTGTGCGAATTGGAAAAAGTCTTCCAGAAGACCCCTTTACACCCGAGAAACGACCCAGTAGCTTTGTGCGAATTGGAAAAAGTCTTGTAGAAGACCCCTTAGCACCCGAGAAACGACCAAGCAGCTTTGTGCGAATCGGTAAGAGTGTTATCAGCGAAGATCCCTCAGCACCAGAGAAGCGACCCAGCAGCTTTGTGCGAATTGGTAAAAGTCTTCTCGATGAAGACCTCTCAACACCCGAGAAGCGACCCAGCAGCTTTGTGCGAATTGGTAAAAGTCTTCTCGATGAAGACCTCTCAACACCCGAGAAACGACCCAGCAGCTTTGTGCGAATTGGTAAAAGTCTTCTCGATGAAAACCTGTTAACACCCGAGAAACGACCCAGCAGCTTTGTGCGAATTGGTAAAAGTCTTCTCGATGAAGACCTGTTAACACCCGAGAAACGACCCAGCAGCTTTGTGCGAATTGGTAAAAGTCTTCTCGATGAAGACCTGTTAACACCCGAGAAACGACCCAGCAGCTTTGTGCGTATTGGAAAAAGCATTTCACAAGATGCAGGTCTAGAAGAGACAGAGAAAAGGGCGAGTAGCTTCGTGCGGATAGGAAAACGCAGTGCAGAAGAGAGCGAGCAATGAATTCCTTCGCAGTGACATCTCAAGTCAATCAACATCAAATAGGTGAGTGGTTAATCAAGGCTAGATAGCTAGCTTTGATCATTTTCCTTTTAATGATTTTTTTTATCTAGAAGCAGATGGGCAAATGAGGTTTTCGTTTATCAATAGTAATAAGTAGATGCGACTACCAATGAATTCGTGCTCTATTTCACTCGTATAGTTACGAAACAGTCTTTGAGCATCATTATATGGTTTGCCATGTTCACTTATCCCACTTATCGATTCAGTATATGTATACTAAACTCACTGTAAGATAACGTTCTAATCAAACCGCATTCTAGAATTACCGCACGTCGATCCATTTACACAAGGACCCAAAGTTACAAATAGCCTCTTTCCTGTTATGCCTGGAAATCGCATCTTTGCTGAGCATATACCATGGTAAGAAGGCTTGTAATTAGACCTGTCAGGAGTATTGACACAATCTGTTCCTCACCCTCTCGGCCGTAATCGGTTCCCAGGGTTTGCCATAGGTGACCTTCTTTTCTCGCGGGATCTCGCGTGGGAAGTTTGTCAATATGTACTAAGTGTTGTGTATTGACGGGAAGTCACTGAGATGTTCAGACAATGGATTGGCGGAGTGAAATCATTTTCCGGAAGCTCTGTCGTTGTATATATACCTCTGGTGCGTGGGGATCAGTGAAGCTGTCCTAGCGTTTTTAGATAGAAGTTAATGAATGAGTCTATGCTACCACATTCCCGCGTGTGTATGCTTGTGTGTGTGGGGGGGGGGGGGGGGGGGGGTGTGTGTGTGGGGGGGGGGGTGTGTGTGTGTGTGCGTATGTGTGTTGGTGTAAGGTAAGGACTTTGGAATGAATGCGCTAATATATAAAATTTAGGGTATATAATCTACTGCGACGAATGATAAAAGCCATGTTTATCTATTCAGCAGGAGACACACCACCCTACACCTAATTTTTGAGACGTCCCAGTGCCTCATTCCATACACTTAAGTATCACTATATTGACGGATTGTTATTGCACACCCAAAGCGCACATTCACTAAATAAGTAGTTGCCATGAAGCGACGCTAGCGGGCGGTTGCACCAACGACCTCTATCGGTGAATCCCCACGTCTCCCCAAATAAAACATGCACTTCAGAAGCATTCTCTATATGTCAACATATTGTGATTAATATTGTGTGTACCATTGCCATTTATCACCTCAAATGATTGAGGGTGCAGCATCAAAGACCTTTATTCGGCCTTAATATAGAAAGATCGGACAATGTCAACAACTGTCACGGGGATTTATCACAGCATTTAATGTCGAGATATCGCAGAACGCTGAGCGTTTACTGAAGAACCTTGAACATAATGGTACCGGCTATTATAGCCATCTTGCTATTCATTATTGCCAGTCTTCAACGCAGTAACACATTGCTATATTCACTGTCCATATCTTGGTCTATTTGCACTACCTTAGTGACACAGCGTTCTTTTGATTATAAGAGTGTTGCTTATATTATAGAACGAAATATACGACGAAACGACTATGGCCGCTATGTTTTCTATTGTACTGTGTATGTGCATGACGTCCTGTTCCATCACAATAGCAATTGGGATAACGTACGTCGGTGAGGTTACACAAGTTTTGGTTAATATGCTTTGAAAAACGCCCGTGACATATATTCTGTGGCGTTCGTGGAAGTGGTGAAATTGTTATGAAGATATGGTTTGTCAATCCGTGAATTAGGTCCAGCGTTACCAAGCACAATACAAGTACATTTCAACATACTCTTTTAATCAACTTTATGGCTGCCATCAAAAAACGAAATAATAGCATGGTTGGTGTGATGTTTGTATTTACAATAGCGGCCTTATTGCATCGCTGCAAATTACCCAATCTACCCGACCCCATAGTGCTACCTTTGTGTAAGATTGTTCGCAGCAATTTATTCTGCAAACATTACTTAGTCGAGAATCTAGCATCTCAATGGATTTTATCACAACGATAAAGACCGGCATTCCTCGATCATAACTGCCCTTAACAATTTGACCCCTTCTATTGCAGTATTTACGGTATTGACTTGTGCAGAATCAAGCCGGACTGTGCAATAGGCTGCATAATAAACCAGGTTTTATTCGGCCTCGTAAGCACGGTAATACGCGAGCGGCAACATCAAATAGCGATGGCGTTCATCGGTGTCATGAAAAAGTTAAGAACCAGATTGTGAGACCCAAGCCTTCCTAAGCCTCTGATGCCCTGTGCTGATGCGGGCGAGAGTTAGTGATGCACCTATCTGAGTCCATGGGATCGCCTGTCAAAGGAAAACCCGGACAGTCACAACGGCTATTAAGCATAACGTCGATTTAGGAAGCTGTTCATTATTAACGAGAATTATCATTAAGGAAACCAAGTTAGGTTGACATGAGAATCGCATCCTCTATAGGTCTGTTGTCACAGCATTGCAACCATGGTAATGTGTGTGACATTGGCGGATGGTGTGGGGAACACATTAATGCAAGACGCACAATGACAGGCAGTTAAACTTGGTGTTTTATCAATTCAACCAGCGCAACTTGCTCTTCTAGATACACCAAACGTGGATTCAATGAAACTGCTGAACTTAAAACAATGTAGCTTTACGACTAACATTTACTCTTTGCAATATCACAGCAACTGAGATAAATGACCATGTATAACGGATTTGTCGTACATTACATGCAAGACTCGGAACTGGAATGTCGCGAGTTCGAGTCCCACACTCGGTGTTTCAATATGAGGATCGACAGTCTGAATATCAGTATTCCCTGCATCATCATAAATGTCATCATATTCATCGTTCTGAACAGCGCCATCATTTCATCGGCAATGAGATATGGAATGCTGAAGGGAAGATGAACCCTCTCTTTAGTCGTTCATATGTTAAGAGGAGCAACTAGGGTTCTTCAAACAACAACCCACTGCGCTACGCAGTTCATAATATTCATGCTATCGCAGTATTCTATATTATTTTGCGGTTGCAATGACAAAGGCCTATCACCAGCTTAATTCTCGCTGCTCCCTAATCGCAACCTTGGCAACACGTTGACAAACCCTCAACTCCCGGCTGCAATAATCCCTCCTCATTGACATCTCGTAGGGATTAGTGCTCATGCGAAGGTTAATTATAGGTCGTAGAGGTGAGGACATCTGTTGAGGACCTTGGAGGTCTAGTTCGATGAAGTACCCATAGGGCTACAGCAATTGTTTGCTTGCCTCTTTCAGTATCTCGTCATTGAGTCGACGGCAAGCCAATGCCTGCACGCTACTGCCACATAAAAGACCACAATAGGGACTTAATTAACTACAGCTAATCTGGATTACAATATCAGAAGTCAGCCTTATTGCAAATATACAGGCCAGTGAAGGGCCAACGGATAAGCGAAGACTTGTCCGTTGTGATGCCAAAGTTCTCCTAATGTTGCGTGACTCGGTATATGCCAACGAACGCAGACGTTTGTTATTAATAACTGGATTGGCCAATAACTCAAATTAATGTTTGCTCGTATAAATACTGACGTAGTATCGTATCTACCATGACCTGCTGTTTGCCTCATATATATCTGAGGTTTTTTTTATCTTACAATAAACCTCAGTTTGTAGCCTTAATGTTGATGGTGTCATTTACCATTATACATTTTCTATTGTTATATGTTATCGTAAATTGTTACATATTTATATTACTTATAATTGCGTCTACCATTCTATTCATGCAATGCTCAATGTAGTAGAATGATGAGCCTTTGTATAATTCGTGAATATGTATTGTTTTCAGCATTTAACAGAACCATTATGGGGGAATACAAATAATACCGTATCCAAAGCGTCATATCTTAGCTGACGTGCCAGTAACAACAGAATCTATGGACACTGCTTTCCCCCACCACTTCCGGAAGAATCGACCCTTCGCCAGATCAGCGGCTTGCAATTACCACCTCCCAAACGCCAGCCTGTCAATCTCACTTTTACGCTGCCTTTATGTACGCTGCATATATCTCAAACATCTAGTCGACTTTTAGATGGAGTCATTTATGTAGATACATCGATAGTACAGCCATTATAGTATTGCTGTGTATGCATTCCCAGAAATACATGAAACAAACGTAATTGCCTCAAGAACACAATGTCTCCTTTAGGAATATATTAACGAACTTGTCAGCACAACTATCGCAACCCTCGAAAATTGTTTGAAATAGAGCAACTTTAATCATAAATGGATAATGCACTTTCAGAAATTGAATGTTAACTTTATGCAGTAAATATTGATTATCGTTACAAGTGTATGTGTACCACACTGACACATGCACATGAGTAGATAATGTGGATGTATATGAATGTATATATGTATAGCAGAAGAAAAAAACAATTAGAAAATTAAAGAACACTTAGACAAATGATCCCATGACTATGTGTATATTTTTGTAACATACGGACTGAACGCGTAATAAAAGAAGAGCATTCGTATTGTTGAACATTGTACAGGCCTATTTAATCTTAACAAATAATTCCTCATTAAATAATTTACAGCTGCAGACATCCGTTGTGAGTTTTGCTAATCACACCAGGGAAAGCATTTGCACATAAGTCCCACGCTTGAAACATCAGCAAATCGATTGTTATACAACTGAATTGGAAGGTCACTCTTTTGTTAAATGGTTTTTGCAGATGAATCATTGGGCCTCTTAGGCAATAGTTCATTATTGGGAAAACTCGAGGGAATGTTATAGCTTACTGTTTATTGTGTAGGAATGATGTAGGATTCCATCACTCGTCTCGTGACTGTGAACTGATCTCAGAGGGCACCACACAGCCAGCAACGACGTTATAAAACATACGGCTCTGGAAAGTTAACGGCGCTCCAGTATTTCTGAGGCAAGACAACCTGTGTTAACGGCCGGTCACCTTTGCACAGAATACAGTTAGCTTCTCACAGTGACGCATACATGTGTGTACATATTTATCAAATATTTTACAGATACCGACACCCAAACAACCGAAATCATACCCACACAAACACACATTGTTGTAGAACTAGTTGCACAGATCGATAAAATCGCGTGAAAAACAATCACATTTGCTGCCACCCCCCCCCACCCTGACCTTAAGGATCTAACAGTGCTAATTTGTCACAGCAATTTCGTTGAGTCTCCATTAACAGACACACAAGTTCAACCTTGTTACCATAACTGTGTTAGGTCTTTCTAAGGAACTGGCAAGAGGACTGCTTAATTCAATCGTGTTAATTGGTGATATCAAGGCCAGCAGTGGAAATAGACACATCTCTCTCTTGCATGAAATATTATAATTTTCATCACCACCAGAATGGGTGCTGGAATTAAACATATTCTCATGACGACCAGTTTGATAACTGCAATGAGAGGAAAACCTTTATATGAGGATATTATTTCCAATATGTAGAAAGTTCACCTGACATGTGGTCTATAATATGGGACTGCAATCGGTTCGAGTTTATACATGGTTAAGCGGAAATTCAGTGATACCAAATATCTCCAACTCATTATCTCTTCAGTGATTTCGTTGTGAACTAATGTCTTGATATTTAAATGACATGCGTTCTTTAGCTGACGAACATCAGGAGGGGAAGAATTAGAAGCAATGCCTATTATGTGGAAAGCACAGTTACATGAAAAGTTGCATAAAACCCCAAATTATACAACTCAAAAAGCTACTTCGACAGATATCGACATGACCACTGCCAAAGCAATTACATAAATCCTGTTGTAACACTTTTAATACAGCTAGATCTTACTGTGCTTATCATAGCGGTAATATCCACAAAACAACAATGATAATTGCACCATGAGAGACAAAGTGCAACAATGATAAATGCCGAGGTTGTTATGGATGTACCCGTGTGACTATTGTGGACGCCGGAACGTTTTATGCATTTCATTGTGCCAACAAGGGGTAAGTAAGAGATTATTTGGATCACATATTTTGCCAAATCTACGTTTTATGGGTGTTTTGTTTTGTACATATACTACAAACATTGGCACCAATAACTCCCGCAAAATGCGAGCCTAATGATAGGATCGGTACGGTGACCAGTTAAAGTAAGTCGTTTCCCTTACAGGCTGTTAATTCTTATAAATAAATTAATCACCCTTGCTATGTTAGAAATTGAAGACAGACCTGCATTTGCATATATTAGGTATCTCGATTGGGATGGATCAAAAGGAACATTTCGACGGACACTTCCCGATATAGGCTAACGAAATCACCAGGGCATTATTGAAGCTGCTAATTTGCGTTTGCTCAAATACAATGCAGCAGTAACAGGTCTCCAAAATGATAAGCATCTGCATGGATATAGTGCATCATACCCTTGACGCATAATTGATCTAATATCGACAAAAGAAATTTGAATTCAAATTCCAACTGTGGTTTGCATATTCTGTTGAATCATATGCATTGGTATTTATGAATACTCGCATCGCGCAATGCAAGAACAAAACCGAATGGAATAAATGTCATCTCACCACCAAGCAAAGCAATGTGGTAGTCGATTTTATGTCAAATGGATATACTTATTCTGACGCACATATCAAACAGAGCCATGGTCGTGTCAGATCTGATTGATAGGGAAGAGGTCGCTACAGCTGTGTTATGATGGCAGCCCATGACACTGTGCGATTGATTGTCACCTGTAATTCCCATGGTGTAGGGCACTGGACTTTTTGTCAATATGAAACTTTATGACAAGCATGCGATATCCGTTTAATGTTACCCGCTGAACTTATCTTGAAGGTAACCGACAGAATACACAGCAGAGTATTCCTTGATACTCAGAAAATATATTGAAGGTATTTCTGCTAACAAGTGAATGTTTTCGTAATAACTTGTTAAATACAACACGGCCAGTGCAATGTATAGCTCTATATTTAGTATGATATATTACTCTGGATAACACATCACGAGGTACCTTGAATAGCGAAATCACATGAATTATGCATGTAAGGTGTCATAATCATAATGTTCAGATATGTGGAAGCTGCATAGCCATTGTCACAATCGCACTCATTATGAAAAACATGTGAACATAAATAGAGTGTTACTTACTATACTATCAAGAAACCTCACACCATGTAGATGACTTAAATGGAAACAGCAAGGTCTAAAGTGATCTAAAGAGGGGGGGGGGTGTTCATTCAATACGAATCACCGTATTAAGTGAATGTGTTTCATTAAATGAAGGAAATGAGGAAACTAGATGTCTGCTATGTAAATACAGCTATATGTTAACCAGATACATAAAGCATGACAAATATAAGAGTATATAATGGAGGTAAGTTCATAAGCAAAAATTTATATAAGAGAATATAAAGAAGATAAGTTCATAAGCAAAAATATAAATAAGAGGATATAAAGAAGATAAGTTCATAAGCAAAAATTTAAAATGTCGCAGATATGCGTCATGGTATCCGATTATTCAATTCATTTGCGAATATGTAGCATAGACACATGGCAATTACCATTGTCAATGTACCTGGCAGGCAACAAAGTGTAATTTGATTACCGTGAACTGTTGCTGCACTGCGTCATATAAACACCTGATACTGTAAGCAACTGTTCGAACTATGTCAAATATAATTCTTCAAAAGCGTTTTATACACTATACATAAGTTAGGAAACTATTAAATCAGATTAATATTACATACCTTCGAACAACACTGCCATTAAGACATTTAATCGTTTTCTAACGGGCAATGGCACTACCCAATGTCACGAGAAAGCATTATTCTTTTTAGCTAGAAACACACATTCCCTCCCCTCAACTCCTTTGTCTTGTTTAAAGTATTTTGTCGAATTTGTTAATTAATCATAATACAAATCAGTGTAAAATACAAATATACACATTCATTGCAGAGCATGAATCCTTTATAGAGTAAGATGAGACACACGTTTTTTTTATCATAGAACAGCTTCGCATACAAATGGGCCCATCACATTTATTATTAATACTTTGTCATAAAAATCAGACGTTGCTGGACATGGAAAGCAAACATTGTATTGTGCAAGGTTTATTGTTTGATCACTTTCACGAATATTAATTGTAACACTTAAAACATTAAAGCACTTTCGTTAACCTTATGATGTATTTGACCATGTAAGGCTACCTAACCAGAGATATTGACGCAACCCACCAGGAAATACTCCACGATATATTTCATATATGCATAAACAAGACTGTCCGGCCAATTCTTCTGACAGCTGGCTGCTGTCTTTAAATGGTCATTAAACGCGCACTAATTGCAAAAATTACTCTTATTTTATTCCCTTGCTTCAGAAGTGATCAAAATAATACATCAAAAGGCCTATGGTTGTACTAAATACCTTAGAAAATTTGGTTTGATGATGTATACTAACATTCAACACCTTACCCTTACTGACAGAATGAAGGTGTTAAATGTTCATACGCCAAAAAAACCATCAAATTGATATGAAATGATATAGGCCCTATGCATTGTTTCATCTATTAACATTTGTTAATCCCTTTTGGGAGTTAAAGTTAATTTTCATGACCGATATACTTTACACTTCAAGTGTAATTGTCGACCGCATACTATCGTTATATCTCCATGACAAGCGCTATGTAAATAAGTAATATATTGGCAGGTTTTGAGGAAGTGATTTCATAGTGGTCCTACTGAATGTGATTGTCTATGGAATAGGTAATTGGCCAGGTTTGTAAATTACAGGGTACAGGATCTTGTAATAGGTAGCAAAATATATAAAATCACCTTTTTATATGTCGGTGGTGAATGATATAAGAACAAGCAAGAGCCAAGGTTCATTATCTTATTGTACGTCGTCGCATTTCCAATTGTGATAGGGAATTGACTTGCACATTGTACGTAGTTTATTTCAAGAGATCTTGAATCAAATCACATGAAAAATGTTTACCATGAAAACAAAACTGGTCATTATACAGAAGGTGATGTTGTGTGTGCATGTGTCCGTTTGTACATGCACGCGTCGTTGTCCTAATGTTCGACAAGAATAGTCAATTAGTCATAGATGGTTTCTCTTTCGGTGCTTAAGGTCAATGGGGAAATCTGTATTCACTTTGTGACAGTTGTTATCATGCTGTAGAATTATTGCGGTCAAGACAGGGCGTTACTATTTGTCCGATATATAAAAATGCATCTCTGATATATGGTTGATACACTAAACCTCGCAGCAATGTCAATTTCATACACTGCGAACTGGTCAGTCGGAAACAAGAAAACACGTGACGCATGGCAATACATGAAAGTGACAAGTATGAGAACATTGTACTAAGTGAACTCGGTGTGGGCGATCTTAACTGATAATGAATGTGTAACAGTTATAAGCAATCGATACTTAAATGGGTGGTTTCGTAGCTGGTGCTTACCACTATGACCCCTAATATCCTGCTGGTTTCTTGAAACTCTTGATTGGGCAACGAAAATCTGCCTGGATGTATACACACACATACACCAAACACACAATCATCGGAACACACTTTGTGCTAAGTAGGTTATAGCAATGGAAAAGGGAGGCAATTCCCCCAAGTAGATAACATCCTGGATAGCCACCAGGTTAGATTTGTGTTCCAATCAAATAACGAACATGCATACGCATTCCTTTAACACATTCGATTGATTAAGCCACGACATTTATTGATGATCGCAGGAGAGGTATCATGGTCAATAAGAACTAAATGAATGCGAAAATTCATTGGCATGAATTCAATATAGAACATAACAACAAAGGGTATAATAAGCTTTTCGCTCCTCGTATATAATCAAGCGTGGTTCACACGTTATAAATAACGGTGGCTTCCATATATTACAGCGAATGATCGTTACTGAGGCAACGAGTCGATGTATGGAATATGTATTATTGCACAGTCATATAATGAAAACTTAAGGCACGCTTCTATATATATATATATATGTTAATATATATATATATATATATATATATATATATATATATATATATATATATATATATATATATATATATATATATATATATATATATATATATATATATATATATATATATATATATATATATATATATATATATATATATATATATATATATATATATATATCTATATATATATATATATATATATATATATATATATATATATCTATAAAAACTTAAAAAAAAGGCTCATATGCCGGTGTTATGGCACGGAGTCTTGGAAAACAAAACAGAGAAGGCACTAGAAAGTAAGTCCCTCTCTTGAAGCATTAGCACATCAATTGTTTTACGACTAACACTAAGGGCCACTTTAATGTATATTGATCGCTATGGAAGAGACATTGGGCTTGTTAGTCAATAGATATCTATTGGGGCAACTCAAGGTGATGTTATAACTTACCCTATATTGTTCGACAAGGATGCAGGATTTTATCACATGTTATGTGACTGTGAACCAATCTTAGAAGGCGCCATACAGCCAGCCACACCATAATTACACATAATACACCATAAAGTTGTTGGCGCTCACGTATTTCTAAGGTAGCACAATCTATGTTATGTCCTATAAGATATATTTGCCGTTAGTAATTGCGCATAGTATAGTTTCAAACATTTTGTCAATTGTGAAAACGTAGCATTCAGGCACTGCAGTACACAATTAATAACTCTTTCAAATTACTGGCTTGCTATGGTAGTAAATGAGAACAGACCAGCATAATGACGATTATATTGTCTAGGGTATTGTCTAACTTAGGATGTTTAGGGTAATGAGTGGCCCCAGAGACATTGACCCAAACTGCCGCTTATGTTTTGATGATGCTTATATTTTTTTTATTTTTTTTTTATACTGCAGCCTCCCGGCTTTTCTCCGGAACGGTTGGACATATCAACATGAAATTTTGGGGAATGATGGATCAAGTTGGGACACAACTACCGATCCAGTTTGACACGCATGCGCAGTGATGGAGGCTTATGGGATCGATTTTTCGTCGATTTCTTCCCCCATTTTCTGTAACTATCTCCTCCATAACTACTACAGCTACGAACATATGAATTATATGGTTGTAACAAGCAATTATCGTAGCATGGAATAGGCGAAACAAATACTTGTTTTCACTTTTTGTACTATGTATAATGACATGTATTTTAGAGTACCTATCACGATTTTTGCTACGAGTTCTCTCCTCGCAGATATCTCTGAAACGGCTGTATCTACGCAAATGAAATTTTTTCAGTAATTAGAACTTGGCCTCGTGATAATGATTGTAACAGTATTTTAAGCATTCACAGTAAAATAAAACAGTAAAAAGGAAGTTTAGTTTGAATGTTTTCTACTGCAGCAGCTTAGCAGCAGGTTATCTGCAGTTCGTGTCTAAGTAGGCCAAACCTTACGTAATCGACCAGCGGCATTCATCACTTTCGCCCTGTATTGACTTGGCTTAGGGGTCATGTCAAAACATCTAAGCGGCAGCAGCTTGTGACATCTATCCTATAATAACCAGCTTCCCTCGGTCCATGTATATACCGTCTTTTAGCTCAGCGACAGTGTGCACCGGATGTCATCGGGTATATATACACAATATGTGTATATTTATAGGTGTGTGTGTGTTTATATATATATATATATATATATATATATATATATATATATATATATATATATATATGTATATGTATATATATATATATATATATATATACATATTTACATATATATATACATATATATACATAAATATATGTACATATATATATAAATATACATATATGCACATACATATATATATAAATATATATATACTATATATATATATATATATATATATATATATATATATATATATATATATATATACATGTATATATACATATATTCATATATATTTTTTCTTTTTAGAGATAACATTTGTTTGTGTAATATTGTTGATACCGTATTGCTGGTCGTCCAGGCTTGCCGTTGGAAGATATGCCGTTGGCGCTTGTGCCGACTCTAAGTAGGCCAAACCTTACGTAATCGACCAGTGGCGTGTGTGTGCGCTCGGTTTTCGATACCAAGCTTCCGAGCTTGGCAACGTCTGTATATATATGTGTATATTTATAAGTGTGTGGGTGTTTGTATATATATATATATATATATATATATATAGAGAGATATATATATATATATATATATATAATATATATATATATATATATATATATATATATATATATCTATAGATATATAGATATATAGATAGACATAGACATACATACAGACATATATACAGATACATATACATATACTCAGAGATAGATATATAAATTCCTAAATATATATATATATATCTCTCTATATAGATATATCTTATATATATATATATATATATATATCTATATATATATCTCTATATATATATATATATATATCTATATATATATATATATATATATATATATATATATATATATATATATATATATTCCTTTTTTGTTTATCAAAACCCAAAACCAAAAATGAACAACAGTAGCTAAACCGTAAACTGTGTTTTATATGCGCCGACAAAAAAACGGAAAACACTAAACACATTCGTTTTTCGTTTTTCATTCGGTCAAACGGAAAACGAGTGGCGTTGCAGTCGCCGATGTTTTTACTGATACAAGCGGCTGGAAAGGTTGGTTAGTATTCGCACCGGACGTCCCCCGTGCAATCAAGGGGTAGACGAGCCGCGATCTTTGCATAACTATAGTTACATACAATAGCGACTTAGAAGCTTGGCATCGGGAACCGAACCCCTGTATATATTTGTGTATTTATATGTGAGTGCGCGTGTCTATGTGTGTATTTATATGTGTGTGCGCGTGCGTGTGTGTATGTGATGTTACATACATATATACATACACACACACACACACACACACACACATATATATATATACATATATTTATATATGTATAAAAATACATATATATAAATATATATATGTATATAAATATATACATATATATATGTTTATATATATATATGTTTATATATATATACATAAATATATATATGTATAAATATATACATATTTATATGTATGAATATATATATATATATATATTATATATATATATATATGTATATATAATATATAAAATACATGCATATATACATGCATATATATATAAATGTATATATATATATAACCATACCCCTAAGGGTGTATTTATATGTGTGTGTGCGTGCGCGTGTGTATGTGTTGTTATACACACACACACACACACACACACACACACACACACACACACACACACACACACACACACACACACACACACACACACACATATATATATATATATATATATATATATATATATATATATATATATATATATATATATATATATATATATATATATATATTATTTTTATATTCAAGCAATCGCCAATATGTTATTTGACGGATAGTATTGAGTCTACAGTGAGTGGCCAGGTGTGGCCATTGAAGCATGCCACCATGCATGCATACAAGGGCTGTCCGTCAAAACACCTTACATCCAGCTATTGTTTGGCAAAGATCACCTACCTCGTCCTTCATTATATAATAACTTAAATTACATCTTATTTTTTTTTTACGTTGCTTCAAATTGGATCAGATCAATATACCCAAAAAGCAATGGTTGAACTAAATACCTAAGGTAATATGTTGTCGGCGAATCGGTGCGACGATAGCTAAAAACACTCCTTCCCATTGTCCTATTTTCCAGATTAAAATTGATCAAGCTTTTATTATCTAATGACATTTGTTTATCGTGTTTATAAGTTTATGTAATCATTCTTGGTCGATGTTTTTTATTCTTTTTAACGTAATTATTGATGGATTTTTACTGACATTTCTTTTATTATATTCATGACAAGAGCCACACGTATTAATGTCTTGTGGGCAGATTTTATGGAAGTGCTTTCACAGCGGTCCTATAAATTTTGATTGTCTGTGGAATTAAGTTACTGACCTGCTTTGATATTTGAAGGATGTTAGAGGTTGTAACGGGTAGCAAAATATACGAAATCACTTCTTGCTATTGAACATCATCATATTTGATATATTGATATGAAATTTTGGACATCATATTACACGTCATGTATTTCCAGAATACCAAGCTATCAACCCGTTGTCAATAAAGACAAAATTTGTTTATGTAGAAGGCTATTAATTCCATTATGGCAATGTATCTTTCAAGCAATGCAACTAATCTTCCCAACACGTTGGGTTTGTATAATTTGTCATTACGGCGTAGCTGGCTGTATGAAACTATCTGAGATACAATGTCACAGTCACCAGCGGTAAGGTATTTTACATGGGATTCATTGTGCAGCATTTGACAGCCCACAAATCCAATGATCTTATTTTGTTAAGCTCTTATATCGTATGTGGGAACAATGAACAATTAGTCATGGGATGATGTTTTAGGAGACGAGATCAATCATTATTAACGTTGGGGTTTTGCATGAAGAACTTGGTGACAGTTGTAATCAGGCTACACAAATCTTGCAATCTTGACGGGGCATCAGTATATTAACATGGCGTTTTGACTTACGGCTGATAAAGGGGACAAGCATCAATATCGATTATATACACTCTAAACTGGAATGTCAAAAACGACAAAAGTTGGGAAATACATGCACGTGACGTTTATGCACATCTTTTAGGTCTGGAACAACCTCTTCGTTGATTTAAAAGTATAATTAAGGATGCAATTGATATGTCCCTGCGATTATGCAGCATAAGGAAATAACTTTATGTTGACGAATTTCAACTGATCACGCGTAGGGTCGTGCTTGATCCTTCTTATAAGCAAAGGTACTTATGTAATTGGTTGCATATATTGTGAAACCCACTTCGACCCCACTAGCCGTATTCATACCGTTTTGCGGAAACGCTCGGTTAGGCAAGGTATTTATGAGTAAATATATCTTAGAGTTGCTATTGATCAAATTAACTATATACTCAAGAATTTATTGACCCTTTACTGCACACTCAATATGTCCTTGTAATAATTGGCATATATTATATTCGATTGTTTGAAATAAAACTGCATGCAGCTTTGTTACGTGGTAATATCTCACAGAGTATTATAGTTATTTATCAAATTGATCTTGTTTGCTCATTACCGTGTATCGCAATTAATACGACTATGTCTTGATGCTCTCAATAAATGTGTGAGTATAATCAACAATGTTTCATGCAAAATAGCATGCTTGTTTACGCAGATTAAGGGTGATTCATGAATTTGCGGGTTTAGCAAAGACTGCATGCTCCAGTACATTAATTGGCTAGCTTTTAGATACTATGTTTTCTGATACTTTTGCTTCACACTATATATCCATATACACCGAATAGGGCAGGCAACTATACTAGTATTTAGCCTAACAAGCTATTTCGCAATCACCAAAATCATTGTAATAAAAGCTTTTTAATAAGAAAGTTGGATAGCGAAATGGGATAAAAGAGTCGAATACCTAACAAAGAATTTTCCTGGACAAAGACCGATAACGTCATTAATAGCTGTAGCGTCTTCCTGTGGTCTATTTCATGATACATTTAATGAAACCCTGGGTCAGAAGATACGCTTGGTGATGTACGGCACTTGGCAACAAATATAATTTCTGTTTGATCAAACGGTGACTGTCATATAGTACATACAACCAGGTGAAGCCTTCTACTTTCTTCACTTAATGCGGTATTTATTGATATCATTACTATGATACTTGTGACCTGGGCAACACTCAAATGCCTGAGCACCAAGTGATTCCGCAATCGTTTACGGGATGAGATCTTGTGATTTATTGCAAAGTGGCCTCGTAAAGCCCTTCTTATCAGCTAAGGCTGTGGTTCTTGGAGTCGTGTTTTCGATTATACGGACGGTTACCGGCGGACAACTCGATAGGTCACTAGTAAACTCTAATAATGAATAAAGGCTGTAAAAAGTAGTCATTACCAACATAAATCCGGGGTGCAATATTGTTTATGCTATTTACAGATAATGTACGTCTGAAAATCTTTCAGATTTTATGCATTGAATAACGACACAGAAAGTACAAAACTACACAATGTATTTCATTTCAGGTCTCTCGTGGGGATATGTAACCTTACTCAATATCCACGACAGATAGGGTTTCATTCCTTTGCCTCAACAAAAGGAAAACATTTCATACTTTCACCTTGGAATAATTGCTCGTAGCGTGCTCTACAAGCAGCCACTCCATAAATTCAGTTAATACGTGTTGACAACCCTGTTTTAGCATATTTGGATTATAAATGTGGCCAACTGAAATACGGATATTTCGAAAAGTATATGGAAGGCATCTCATTCATTCAACAATGTTTTAATATTATCACGTAATATATTACACGTACTTCGCAATGTGTTGCTTTACATTCATAATGATATTTTACTCTATAGCACACTTAACAATGTACACTGAATATGAATGTCACTTTATTTCTGTATGCTTCTTTCAATAAATCAATAAGTTTTACAGCTTAGTGTAGCTACAGACGTTTTGGCTGCACTCTGTAAGGTGTCGTTATCATAATGTTCAGCGATTGTTCGGTTTTGCCATTTGCGGAATTTGCATACCCTGTGCCGGAATTGCACTCCTTAAACGAAAATACAGTAAGTGATGAAACTAGATATCTACGAGGTAAATGCTACTATATGGAGCATGAAAAATATATGTAGAAGATATGAACAATATAAATTCATGCGCAAACGTAATACAACTGCGGAGATGTGCAGTTCTGTACTCTATGGTGGTCATACTATTCATTGAGGATATTTATCTATGTGGTGTATAACACAGCAACGAACACACGACAATCACCACTGTAACTTCATTTAGTAGGCAGGAGATGACAATTTGATTATCATGAACCGTTGCTGGATTGTGTCACAGACACAACTGATGTTATCAGCAATTGTGTACATAATTCAAACAAAATTGCTATTGTATTTGATAATTAGATATAAGTTGTGAAATCGTCAAAGAAGATTGATATTGGATACTATTCATATGGTTATGCAACACATGAATTTCATTCGCCTTATTCAATCATTCGCATTATGCAATGATTGGGTGGGACATTGAATCGCTTTCTCATGTTCCAATTGCAACTGGTTACTTTAATCATTAATTCATTATTGTCTTAGGAAAACGTAATTGTCAGTAGCTGTTACAGTGATAGATCCGTCTTGTTCGTTACATCAAGTAATCGCCAATGTTCAATTTGTCATGCATCTAGAGAGGCTAGTCGTATCTATGAAGCATGTCATCATGAAATGCTCCATCATATATTCTGTATTCTGTATGATGAATTTCAATTTCGATAATTTAAGCATACATACATACATACATACATACATACATACATACATACATACATACATACATACATACATACATACATACATACATACATACATACATACATACATACATACATACATACATACAGACATACATACATACATACATACATACATACATACATACATACATACATACATACATACATACATACATACATACATACATACATACATACATACATACATACATACATACATACATACATACATACATACATACATACATACATACATACATACATACATACATACATACATACATACATACATACATACAAAGGGTTGACTACCCAATTGCCGTCATACGGTTGTTTCTCTGCATTATTTATTAGTAAATGAATGACAATTAAAGAAAACTGCTTCCTATTGCCATATCTTGTATAGAGAATTGGCAGTACATTGGAAGTCATAGATGTTTAAGATATTTTGTATTAAACTCCATTGGTCGACTTTAATCACGAGATTTGGTATCGAAAAAGAAGGCAAACAATTCCAGAGGACAGAATCCGATTGTGCAATCACACGGAGCCTTTTTTGGCAATATATCGTTTAAGCAATTCCAGTAATGCGTGCGTTGAAGAATTACTGCACCGCCTCGTTCCCTGGGAATGAGGTTACTAAACATGCAACTGATTGTGGAACATTCAATAGTCAAAGAATCCAACGATCGCGCTTAGTCCGTATGTCACACGAATATGCAATTAGTCATGGAATGAGCTCTCTTACTGTCAGTGCTGAAAATCTTTTTGTACTTTCTAAGAGCCGTAATCAAGCTGTAAAGTTATTGCAATTTAGACGGGGCATTACTATGCGTCCAATATCTTTACATGCCGTTCTGATATTTGCCGATTAAATGGGCTTCCCAGCATTGTTTGATATTTACACGGCAAACTGGTAGAAAAAATATTTCGCATGACACATGAGATTCGCAATGCACGAATACGAGACACGTATATACCTCTTTGCGACTTAGAACAATCTTTTCCGTGATCGCCTGTAATTATGCAGTACATGTTAAGAACTTAATGCAGAAGAATAACAACTGATTATGCATGAGGAAGTGCTGGTTTCCGTTTATTAGTAACAAACCAATTATGTTAAGGACTGCGGTTTCATATGTTGCGCTGCCCCCCACACCCCGACACGATCAATCCGTCGATCCAAACACCAGGATAGACAAAACAGACTAGCTACATATATATATATATATATATATATATATATATATATATATATATATATATATATATATATATATATATATATATATATATATATATATATATATATATATATATATATATATATATATATATATATATATATATATATATATATATATATATATATATATATGAATATATATATATATATATACCTATATATATATATATATATATCTTATATTGATATATATATATATATATATATATATATATATATATATATATATATATTTATATATATATATATATATATATATATACGATATATGCTGATGATTGTAGGGGAATTATCATAGCTAATAACGTTCATCGCATAACGCCATTTTTGAATGTTGTTCATCAGATAATCTGGTAATATAATGAGCAAAGGTAAATAGTCCCCATTCATCTGAATATCAATAGCTTTTGAATCATCTTAATCGGGCGATAATATTGCAGTACGTTGCTGAAAACCAAAGTAAATGAACGCAAGTGGCAATTGTGTACCTGTAATTGTTTGCGCATGCTTTCAATGTCAGTCATCTTGCGATTCATCGCAAAGTGGCTTCATAACGCTCCCCTTATGTCAAGTACACCTGCGGTTCGTTTAAGTACAACCCGGTTTTTGGTCACAAGGACCGTTAGGGGGCAATTGCTCGAACAGTCACTGGTAAAAATACTGAGAAGACAAACTCTTGAAATATATGATGGTTATAAATAGTCATCAATCCCAATATACAAGGGATTTCGCATCTGATGAATTGAATGAGGTAAAAAAGGAATCATAGTTGTATACACGCATTAAACCTCAGTTGTTCAATTCTCAAGAGGTTATGTAATTATACAATGTAATAACTCATCTTTACCTAGATGCTAGAATGTATAAGTATGCATTTTAGAGGACTCTTACAAATATGCGTCCCTCTTATTGTTGCATACTTGCACATACTCACACATCCTTCCCAAATACATCATCTCTCCTACACTCCCCCCACACACACCACACACCACACACTCATACACGCACACGCATATGTTCATCCAAGTAGCCGATTCTTGGAGATAACGAGTCAGGTATGCACTGTTGGCTACTGTGTTATTTAATCCAGTATCGCGGTCAAGAAAGGCCTACATTCTTATATCTAATATTCCAAATAAAGTGTGCACAGTGTTAGGCTTTTAAGTAATATGAATTTAAAGCACAAATGGGTGTTAAAGTCAACACCTGGGGAGGAATATTAGTTCATCTGTCGCTGATGTCTTATTAAGGTAGATGATGATGAAATGTTACCACCTTGCATTTGGTTAAACCATTAAACAAATTGTGGCACGGCAAATAAGATAAATGCAAAACTATATTTAACAGTGAGCTGTAGAGAGTGTTGCACATACAGGTTGTTTGGGATTAATGTTGCAATTGTCTAGAGAAAGTACCTCTCCACACCATAGAAAAAACCACAGGCGTCCCCACAAATCAATATATACCAGATAATAAGAAGTATGTGGTAATTTATAACCGATGTGATAAATATCATGATATGCAGCTTACTAAGCTAACCACCAAGAAAAAAATTACAAAGATTAGTAGCTCCTTGTGGACTGCGCAATTGAGGCATTATGGATAAATGACCGTTGTGAGTCATAATCATCTGTGTTATTTGCGTTGTTGTTCCTCTGACATCACACAATGACCCACAATATGCCCACTATTTATACTCTGTTTTGACAAAATAGCTTTTAAAAAGTTACAACGACGAATATGTTCATGTGTAGCTTAAGGTAGCGCCAACTGACGGTCACGTGTTTCGCTCATTAACTAACTCACCGCAAAGCATATTTGGAATTACGTGTGAAACAATATTATAGATGGTGAACAGCCCTATTGCATTTACCACTATTGTAAGTACATGGTCGGTTTATGAGTATAAAAATCCTGTATTATAGAATTAAATACCTTGAAGCAGCGCTGCCGAATAACCTATTATCGATGTCGGAAGAACTTTTGAATTGCAAGAACGGATATCACGTAATAAACAATTCTACTGCACATTTGTGGATCCCTGCGAAGGGATTGTTTGTAAGAGTTTCATTGTAATCCAAACTCTGAACTAATGGCTTACATGAGGCTGTGTTACTACTCCTGAGCGACCACACGAAGAAATGTTACGTCTCCTGTGAACGAATGAATTTATTACGAACATAAAAGACGACGGATATTATGACAAAGTCTCATAAATTCACACTTGCCGAGGCAAATCATGATCGCTAGTATTCTCGAGCAAATCCAGCTAGGTTTGATTATCGCTACCATAGTTTAATGCGGTAATTCAGTTAAACTTTCTCATATGTCTGTGCTCCAAATTCCTATAGCTGTTTTAGCTGTTTGGTTCATTACCCGGAGGTCGTCATGTGTTGGACGGGGAATTGAGTATTCTTACGCTTTGTGTTGTATTTGGAGGGGAAGGTTTCGACGGACGCTGCTTGGGGTAAGATGTGAAATGAAATTAACGATGTCACCGTGTAATATACGTGTCTTGTTGCTGATATTTATTTGTGATTCAATCTCTCAGAGGGACGTGCATTCCATATTTTGTAGCCGTGATATATATGTATTGAATATCCACATGAGGTTTAAATTGCGTTTATGCTGACACACATGTGGATGATGATTCAATAACGACAAACCGCTCCCTTTCATAATATCAACCGCAAGACTTTTGTACACAGCCATATCCATGAGCATACTATCAGGCATTCGGACTAAAGTAGCTATCATTTACGACAATATTCCCATGTATTAGATCCGTCATTCATTTATTTTATCGGAATCAACCATTTTTTTGTGTCTGACTGTGGGGACATACACCGAGCCGATCGATTTGGAAGCAAGCAGTTATCATGCAACCATTGGGTTTTTTGGGCCGCTTCCTTCCTTATATATATACCATTTGTTCCGTTTCAGAGATTATGAACAGTTTATTGAAGTGTATAAACGTATTAATAATAGCATTTTGGAGCATTTCATATATTTCATCATTGAATACTAAGGTTATGATATAATTTAAATATAAATATGATTTCGAACATTACCCAGACGATAACCTCATATGTGTGTTCATTTGAGAGGTTCTTATTGGTATTGGGAAAGTAAAACGCTATTGAAAACGTGACGTATGCACCCATTTATAAAGAAAGCACAATGAGCAAATATCTGGTATGGACCAAACGACTACATTTACCCATTCTATATATAAACCTACTTGAATTGTTTTCTTTGTTGTACCAACACATGGCTAAACGATTGCCGCAAAATATACCAAGCCAGGGGTGTGGGTATCGGTCATAGAACTGCTATCACAAAATAGCAACAGTATTCCGTAGGCATATTCCACAAGTGACAAAGAAATCGCAGTACTACACAATCGATAAATTAAGTAACATTAAATACTTTGCAATTAAGCGATGACACACACACACACACACACACACACACACACACACACACACACACACACACACACACACACACACACACACACACACACACATATACACACACACACACACACACACACACACACACATATATATAAATATATATATATGTATATATATATATTTATATATATATATGCATATATATATATAGATATATATATATTTGTATATATAAACTTATATATATATGCATATATATATATATATCTATATATATATGTATATATGCATATATATATATATTTATATATATATATAAACACACACACACACATATATATATACATATATATATATATATATATATATATATATTTATATATATATTTAAATTTATCAATAATATCGTCGGGTATTTGTCTTGACCAGGTTTGACAGGTAAAAAATAAAACTGGAGTTATAATTCGATAGAATAACCGCATACCTGGCTCTGTGGTTGTGGTGAACATAAAACATAACTCAGCATGAGCTGCATTGTACTACATAATCACCTGCTATGCAGCTTTTTCTCCGTAAGCGGTTTAATTTGATTAAATTATCACATTCGCTTTTACAAATAAAGACGATGAATGTGGCATTGGGACATAATTGTGATTGTTGTGGACATAATTAATAAGGTAAATGAAATGATATTATTACTGAGCCGGCAATCCTAGGTAATGTATTAAATCAAGCATCCATTCTGATAAATTGTCACAATTACTCTATTAGATATTTCGATGCAAATTCGACAATGACCGAGTAACACCATCCACAAACAAACATTCAGGTTATCGAATAGGCAATTCCATTCTAGAGGAGGTATCAGAGGAATATATATGTCATAATGGATATGTTAGTCTCTCTGAAACTCTGCGTCAACAGAATGGCTTCGTGCTATACGGCACTTGGCAGAAAATATAATAACCGTTTGGTCATATTCTCTTCAAACAGCGACAGTCATCTCCTGCTCAAATATATCCCAAAGTAAATCCTCCCACTTTCTTCGCCAGTGTATAGCCAGTGTATAATTGGTCGCGCAGCAAGTTTTGATTGATTCTACAAAGAGAGGCTAGTCGTATCCATTGAAGCATGTCATTTTGAAATGCTGCATCATATATTCTGCATGATCAATTTCAGTTATGATAACTTATTCTTGTATAAAAAGGGTTGCCAACCCTAATTGAAGTGACATGGCTGTTGTGCAGTTGTTATTTAGATGTTTCTGAAGTGAGTCCTGCTGAATTTGTTTGTCTTTAAAAATATCTTACTGACCTGCTTTGATATTTACAGGCTTAAGAGGAATGTAACTGTCAGCATACATATCATATTGTTAATCGACAGTGATTGAATGACAAATAAACAAGCAAACTGCTTCATATTGTCACATTTTATATATTTGTTTTGTCGAATTGTCTGTATATTGGACGTCATATATCCTTCAGAGATCTTGTACAATACTCCACTGGCCAACTTTAAACAATATTACAGGAATTGGTCATGGAAAAGAAGCCGATTCATTCCAAACAAAAGGACTCCCATTAGAAGCAGCCTTTGTTTGGGCAATATAAGCAATTCAAGTAATGCGTTCTTTGAAGAATTGCAGCGCCGCCACGTCCCCTGTGTATCAGGTTATTATACATTGTGTAACATTCAATAGCCCAAAAATTCTACAATCGCGCTTATTTCGTATGCCACACAAAATGCAATTAGTCGTGAAATGAGTACACATAGGGCGCTTACGGTCAGTGGGGACAATCCTTAAATACTTTGTAACAGCCGTAATCATGCTGAAAAATGTTTGAAATCTAGAATGGGCTTTACTATGCGTCCAATATCTTAACATGCCGTTCTGCATATGCCAATGAAATGGCTTCATACCATTGTCTAAAACATACACCGTAAACTGATGTTAGAAAGGAGAACAATTATGTAGCATGACACGAGAGCTGGGCAGTACATGACCGCCACACGTCCAAAATCCTTTTCGGCTTAGAACAATCATTTCCATGATTCCGTGTGATTAGGCAGTATATGTTACGAACTTTTTGTGGACGAATTCCAACAGATTTTGTATGACGATGTCCTTGTATCCGCCCATAAGTAATAAACCTATTATATTTAAGACGGTGATTTCATATCTTGTGCTACCCCGACACACCCCAGTAATCCTTGAAACACTTGGTTAGACAAGGCATGTGTATATATAAATATATACATCGATATGTTAAATATTTCTATTGATCAAATTCATTAAATATTCGAGCGTTTCCCGTTTATTGACACTCAATCTGTTATTGGTGTATATTTTAATTCGTATTTTGGGGCTTGTTCGATTAACGAACAACAGTTCTAGCATTGTGATGTTGCAACAACTCTTTATAAAGGGACGACATCGTGAATAATTAATTGATCTGGTCTTCTCATTATTCATATGACTATGTCTTGAGAAATTGTGTGAGCATAATCCAACAATGTCCCATGCCGAAAACTACCGTTGCTTGCGTTGACTAACAACGGCTCATGATTATGTTGCGTAGGTTGCTTGCACTTGTACACATATTGACAGCTTTATCTTTTCTAATGCCATGGATATTGTCTATATTACTGCATGCCCTACAAAGGGTAGACAATAAACTGGTGTGAAGCCTTACATGCTTGATCGCAATTACCCTAATCAAAACAACAATTTATGATGATAAGATTACACAGCTAAACAAAGATAGTCGTAGAAAGCAATTAGTGTTCCTATACCCCGCAAAAGCATGCCTATGCACCACGTTTGCCACATTTAAATTGATTGATCAACGACGTTTGCTAATGATTGCATGGGAATTAGTTCCGGATGAATACAACATAAGGCCACTTGCGAATGTTATTCAATTGATAATATGGTAAGATAATGAACAAACGCAATAGGTTCTGATTCACCTGTATAATGATAGCGTTTGAATCATCTTAATCGGGCGATAATATTGCAATACATCGCTGAAAACCCAAGCAAATGGATGCAAGAAGGATTGCTCATGGGTTATGGGGGGGGAAAAACGTAGGGGATATTTCGTAGTTGAAAAAGTCCACAACTCATTCATAAAATGTCCTTTACATAAATGGATTGATTGACAGTTTATTATATTGGAGTCAACATCCGAGGAAGAATATGAGTTCAGCTCTATATGTTGTATTATTAAGGCAGATGATGATGAAATGTAACAACCCAGCGCTTGACTAAACCGTTAACCATGATGTTGCTGTGCAAAATGCAAAACTATATGTCAATAGTGAGCAGTGGAGGAAACGTCTTTCACATACAAGTTGATTGCGAATAATGTTTTTATGCAATTGTCTGGAGAAAGTATTTAAATTCTTCTCCACAACATAAGAAAATACACAGACAAAAAATTATGGGGTATTGCACGTCGACTGTGGCCGCACGCTACCTTAAATCCAATTAGTTTAAGAGGTGACGCTCTCACTAACCTTCATGGGTAACCAAGTAATAGTAAATTAACTTTTGAAAGAATATCAAAGAGCTTTAAGCTAAACCCAAAAGGCTACCTCACATCTCCGTCCGTCAAACTACCTGAATACACTTCTTGCGCCCGTTGCTTTGTCATAGCGTTTCGTAAAATCACCTGGAACTTCATAATCAGTTCTCTCAAAGGAGTGTGACGTTTTTGAAACACGGGTGATAATTCAATAACGACAAACCTCTCTCCTACGTAATATTAATCGCAACACCTGTAGTAAGTATTTATAACACACCATCACCATATTCATCAGCATGCTCTCAAACTTTCTCACTTTTGTCTCTATCATTTACGATAATAATTTAATAATTTATTTATTTTACCGGAATAAACCATTGGGTTTTCCTTGTCTGGCTGTGGTGACATACACCCAGCCGACCGATTTGGGAGTAGGCTTTCCGGTTATTTCCTGGCTTGAATACTTAGCATATAATCGCGTAATTAAATATGAATATGATTTGGAACATTAACCAAATGATAACTCCATATGTGTGTTTAATTTGAGAGGTATTAATTGGTATTGGGACAGACAAACGCTTTTGAAAACGATGAACTGCGCGCATTGCAAAGAAAGCACCATGGGCATTATCGACACAAATCATAGTATGGTCCAAACGAGAACATTTAAAAAAATCCTATATATAAAGCTACTCGGATTGTCTTCATTGTTGCACCAACACATGGTTAAACGATTGCTGCATCGAGTGTGGGCAATGGTCATTAAAGTACTTCCACATAATAGCAAAAACATTCCGTTGCCATATTCCCCAATGAGTTGAAAAGAGAGTCACCCCATAAGCTATAAACACAGTTACGGACTGCACATTGATAAATTATGTAAAATCAATTCAATTTAGCGATGAGGGAATAGCGGTTGTATATATATATATATATATATATATATATATATATATATATATATAGAGATATATATATATAGATATAGATATATATAGAGATATAGATCTAGAGAGATAGATATATCTATAGATCTATATATAGAGGAGAGAGAGAGATATATCTAGATCTCTCTATAGATATATCTCTCTATCTCTATCTCTCTCTCTCTCTCTCTCTCTCTATAGATCATCTCTCTACACCCCATATATATATATATCTATATTTATACATCTTTATATACATATATATATATTTATATATATAAATTTATATATATATATATATATATACATATTCATAGATATTCATAGATGTATATATATATAAATATATATATAAACAAGAGGTTGTGTATGTATATTTATATATATATACATATGTATATATATATTTATATATATATAGAGATATATATTTATATATATATGGATATATCAATTTACATCTATATAAATAGATGTATAAATATTCATAGATTTATTATATATATATGTATTTATATATATATATATTTATATATATATATATAAATATCTATATTCATATATATACATATATATATATATATGT
>CM067358.1:20688430-20738430 GCA_034190875.2 Urechis unicinctus | reverse complement strand
ATATATATATATATATATGCATACAAAACCCGTTCAATAAAGCCCTCCAAAATATATTAAATGAGACGAACGGCGACATAGCTAAGCAAGCCAGCTCCACTTCTAGAAAACCCGGCGAGCAGTTCTGCGAAGTATACTTGTCATCTTGTATGTAGTAAACGCCGCGATGCATAACATATATGACTATAATAATGTATGTTTAGAAATATTATTCCGCCCCCTATAGTGCCATTGATATTTACTTTGCTGCCTGAGCAATATGATGGCTAATGTTTACAATTCTATGTGACTCATTGACTAATATTGCATATAAATCTGCATCTTAGAAGGCAACATTAACAGCATTGGTACATATTTGTAAGCTCATTGATAAATGTTATAGTTCATAACTTCCTGTAAGTACTATGGTGAGGGAAGCGAATATAGACTGCTGTTGCAGTTCGTCCATATTGTTCTCCGTGGCATCGATTGTCACGTTTATAAAAGACATGCGCTATTTTGGTCATATGTATACCCAATATAACTCATCATTCAGTCGCAAATTATGACAGTAGGAGACAGGCACGCATATGACGTGTAATAAAACTACTATCTCACCTTGGCCAAAGAATTTATGCAACATAATTAACGCATGGAAGAGGCACAAACTACCGACAAATGTCATTAACTGTAGAAACTGCCATGCGAAATAATGACATGGCTTAGGTAATGATCAATACACACACACACACACACACACACACACACACACACACACACACACACACACACACACACACACACACACACACACACACACACACACACACACACACACACACACACACTCTCTCTCTCACACACACACACACACACACACACACACACACACACACACACACACACACACACACACACACACACACACACACACACACACACACACACACACACACACACACACACACACACACACACATTCCCTTTCAGCCCTGATTCATTGGCGACATTCGACCTGTTTCAATCTACGAGCCAAAAATGGTCTCACAAATAAAAATGGTCATATATTATTCATAAAGTAACAATATTACAAAGACTAACCTGGTTTCAACCACATAACATATCTAGTATCGTGTACATATATTTATCACTTCACCTATCTGGTTTTGAACAAGTATATATTACGGGTCATTTTCACATTTATTGCTACGAATTAAGTCCATTTCATATTTCATAAAAACTATCATCTAGACCATACAGTACATTCACATTGATAGGCACTGCAGTTCCAGTCGTTCTATGCATACACCTGACAATTATATATATAACAATAACGTGTACAGTAGCGGGGCGGCACATAACATATAATTGTTAAATGAATTTCGAAATAGTCATTTCATGGTGCAACTGTTTGATGGGTGCACAGGTGAACGCTGTTACTCAACATAAACACATAGCTGTTGCTTGAATTGCCTGACATTGTTACTTTAAATATTGTATCCTCGTTATTGAAACCCGTTCTCTCTGATTGACTATAACGGTCTCACTTTGCCAGAGTGACAATAAAACCCCTCTTGTTTAGGGCGTATGATGGCAGCAACATAGTTACACTGTAAATGGTTGTGTTATGACCTCCAACATTCAGTATATTCAGACCATAATGGTCTAGTGTTAAATAGAGCAAGCATGAATACTGCGGTGGCAATAATCGTTTCCACTATGACCTAGATCATAACAGTCGTCAAACGTAACACCTCTGATGTATGCCAGCAAATATGACTGCATATTTGGGTATATCTGGGCTTTAAAACTAATAATGTTCAAAGTTGAGTCGGTCCGTACTGATTACAAAGACGAAAATGAAGCAGCGTGTTTACAAAAATAAAATTAAAAATGGCTCACAAATATGCAATTGTACCATTTTGACTATAATAGTTGAAAAATGCAATCAACTATGTTTGCTTTAGGTGAACTCACAGTGTCTAAGGGTAATGGTAATGACATTATTGGGGTTTAATGTCAGTTTCAACAACGAGGTGATATCGCTACGGTGATGGATGAGGATGATTGTTATGCTTGGATACCTTAAGTGTCAGCGCCAACTAGACAAAGACCCGTTGCCCAGACTGGGCTGCAAAACCCATGCCGCTGGGACGAAGGTAACAGCATGGTTCTATTGATATACCGGGAGATGACTGATAGAGATGGGACCGCGATTTGATGTGAACATCCGAGTCACGGGGAACCAGTCAGATTTTCACATCAGCGCCCAGTTAGCACAAACCCATTGCCCAGACCGTGCGGTGAAACCAACGCCGCGAAACCAACGCCGCTGCGGCGAAGGTCTAGCACGGTACTATTGAGCTACCGGGTCGGGTGCATCCCCTTTCAGAGATGGGACCGCCATTTAACGTGATCTTCTGAGTCACGGGGAACAAGCAAGGTTTTTACGACTTGGTAATTTTGGTTTTACTCTCTACTCAACACACGAAATATCTTTTAACATCCAACCATGCACGTGATGTATTCAATAGTAAGCACCAATGAGAGTTGTCTAGTAACTGATATTTAAAACAATTAACATACAGTATAGTTTCACTAGTGAAGTTGTTCCAAATTCTAAATGTTGACATGGATGTCGATAAGAAGTGAATGTCTCCCTTAGGCAGAACAATAAGTAATCAAAATAATCGCTCAAAAATCGCAAAGTGGGCATACAAGGATAATTTGCAGTGGCATGCTTACCAAGGTGCATGTATAAACAATTAACCACCAAACCACATAAAATATAATATTCAAAATGTCAATAATTTCAACTAATAACCATTTACACAAACAGTTTATTACTAGAAGTACAATGTATCTAAAATGAACTACACACCAATGCTCGTAAATGCACGTCCCCATTGTTCTGGTCCGGTGACATTTGAAAATCAATTCATGCCTCTCATGAGCGCCTTGTCATGGTGATCCATTTAATAAATGGATTCAGCACAAGGCAATCATGAGCTGGTGCTTGGTTCATTGTACAATACCTACAACAACCGGCTTGTATAGGTACTATACCTGAACGATCAATATAAATATCTAATCCTTATTGGCAAACTATACAGCATATGGCAATACGGTCTAAAATTTGTATGAATTGCAATTCACATTGCTGAGGAAAGATGGTTATCCTAACATCATCCTGACACCATTTAGTATGAACGTGTTTAAGTTTGCAACCAGAGACGAATATTTTGGAGAGCTAGTTACAAAAACATATTTGAGGTTACTGGCTGTAAACGGACAGACCTTCTTATAAGCGTATACCATCAAATTACTTGTTGGGCAAGCCTTATTCACTGAATGAGGAGAAAAAGCTGTAGATATATATTCGCCATGTTGTGTGTGAGATGCTTGGGTGGTAGGTTGTAGGATGGATTAATTAATTTTCACTTTCCTTCGACAAAATTATTACTGAGGTGTAGCGTTATGCGCTAATACGATCATATTTCTTTAGTGGCGATGAATAATTGTGTTGGCGCTATGAGTTTTTCCTGACATCTGTCCACCACAAATCTGCTATCTTTCCTCGTGCAGTTATGCATAATTAGCTTGCATTGAGTAATAACGGTCTTGTGACAGAAATGATTCCGAATTTACAACAGCTTTGTCCCATCTTCCGGGAATGTTTGTGCCTGTTATTCAGTGGATATATTGCCAAGGCTTCTTGCAATGTTATGCGGAAGCGTGATGGGCACCTGCAAACGTTGAGAGATCCTCCACCCCGCGGTGTAGCAGTTTGTGATGAGCTAATCATTGCGCCTTATTACCTTTTTAGCTAGTACACTGCATGCTATCCCTTGAATGCCAATTCAGTGTAATGTGATGACCTCATGCGGGAATACAGATGTTGTAACACCGTCATAACTCAAATCAACGGAAACCCACTTGGGCCTGGCATTTATTGATATAGGTAATATTTTGCATATATATGACTTGATCGATACAGGTGACGGGATATTGATATTACAGTACTATTTTAGACAAGGAGGTTAACAATCGATCGATCGTTGGGAATATATTTTACAAGATAATGCTTTGCCTTGATATTTCCTTATTGCCATAGGTAACCTACCTATACTGGTTTGCATGCAAATATCCAGTCAAGCATTTAGCGCTATTGTAGCTTTGAGTTGCCTGTATCATAACAGATAAAACAAGTACTGTTTGCGTGTAAGCAATGAACATAGATATCACTCGAACTTTAATGGTAATAACGAAAGTGATTGGACGTCATCGTTTGCTTTAAAGTGTTGTAAAAAATGGTATTGATAAATTAAGGGATACACAATTGCTTAACAATAGATATGGCATTTCGTGTCTATTTATATGATATATGAATAATTAATAAGACACAAACATCCCATTCGTTACATTAATACATGTTATATTTTGCACCAGATGCACGCCTATATGCACCTAAATAACTACGGTAATTACATACTATACTCGATTATGTAGCTCGTGCCACACACATGTAATGGCTTGCTGATTCACCTTTAAACTGGTCATGTTGGTGATTATGTTGTCTTGCCAGATAAAAGTATCTTCACGAGTGTCTGCCTTGATTCGGCAAGTCGTTGCTTATGTAAGACACGATGTTACATTTGCATTAGTCATATAGTTACTCTATCGGCGTTTTTTTATAACAATATTTGAGTGGTGTTCCCGGGCGTTTGTTAGGTCGATATCAAAGGACCTAGTCTATTATGGAACTTGATATTGCGACTGATCTGCGACCTATGTAACCTGGCAACAACGCTTTCCTCCATGGTCTGATACTATGCTAGATTATTTAGAACTGAATGATCTGAATGGAAGACGTCATGACATTACAATTTCCAAGTAACTAACCCCATATGGCACACAGATGTGTATATGTTTCACATCTATTACCGCATACTACACTGTTGAGCGTTACACAACTCATCAGCATGTCTGAATCAGAATAAAAGAAACGTAATCACCTAATGACCTTAAAATAAACCATTGGAATTATTTGATTTTCCATTTTCCAATTTATCACTGAGTCATAGTGAATCAATGACCTGCTTAACAACGACCTATGACTGACTTAAAATATTAATAAAATGTTTGCTGTTGTCATGATATCAGACGTCAATGAGTTATCGAGTCCCAGTATCGATTTATGTGTATCAGTAGCCAATCATTTAGGTTCCTAATCCGTTGATGATCTCGATATACGCCAGACAAAAATGAAAGGTTGGATAGGGGGTTGACTACATGTTGGGGCTAGGACAGCTTTGGTGGGCTGAACTCCTACTACCCGGTGAACTACTTGCCGTCGTTATTTTAACCAGGTTACTAGAAAGCAAATCCAGCCTTAACTAGGGCTGAATATTGAATAATCCCCAGTCGCCAGAATGTTACATTTCCTCCACACCACGAGCCGTATATTTTGTTAATACACTTTCTGTTTATTTTATTTTATGTCGTTCTAATTATGCATGTTGTTGATGGATCATCTCAGGCAACTCTATATTTGGCTGCTTCATCATTAACAGCAGTGTTCCAACAATTCACATTCATCACAACACACGATCATAATATAGTATACATTGATTGATTGATCATTACAGACTCTGGCGTACGACAACGCCATATTGCTTAAGTATCGCATTATCTGATAATGTGTGACTTGTGATGTTTGTTTCTAAGTAGCTCAAGCGTCGTATGTACCAAGGGAGCTACTTGTATGCAGTGTATATAAGCGATTTTCTATGACAAGAGAATATGGCTCAATAACCGACAACATAATTTAACTGACATATAAATTCATATCACATGTGCCAGGCTTCATTGATAATGAAGACATCATTCTCACATCATATCGCAAATGATCTATTTTCCTAAATTAATGCAGAAATTATGTAACACTTTTGTTTTCCAGATACTTCCCAAAGAGACCTAACTCGGTTACAGTAACAAGGCTGAACTCGCGGCCGTTAATTGAGACTAGATAATCTGATTGTATTGAGTTGGCACATTAGCAGCGATGGTCGCTTAATAAGAGCTCAAGTCTGTTTGCTTTGGCACATTTAAGAGGTGTTCATATGCGGTGCAATCTACTATTGAATGGTAAAAAGTTATATTTGTAAATCGTCATGAAGTCAGACATATATTGAATTGCTCTATTGGGCCAGGAAGTAAACTCTAGCAGTGCACTAATTAACCCTAAGGTTAATTACTGTCTGTATGTCTACTGTGTCAATACCAATATTTCTGTTTGCTGAAATTTATATTTCATCTAAAACAACGTCCATTTGTTGTTTGACACCGTCAATGCCTCCGTGTTTCCTTACAACACAATAATGTCTCCCTATGCATGACATTTAGAGGCACCATTCACAACAATCCCAACTAAAATTAACTAACCAGCTACGTTTATTGTGAATATCAGTGTGCGTACGTGAATTATGTTTAACAACCTCTTATTTGTCCCGCATCTTTGCGTTAAGCGTAATCAGATTCTGTTAAAGACCAACTTTACCAACCAACCTAAAGGTTATTTGTTCTTAATTATGTCCCAGCCATAGATTTTGCCTACGTGTACGAATGTCCCTAAAGTATTGAGTTCTAAGTACTGCGAAAATGAAAAAAACTAATCAATACTTATATTACCTCATACATTGAACATTTTGTATACCTGCATGAGATCCCCCAAGGTTGTCAGTCCTAACAAGAGCAATCTTCGTTCATGATATAACTCAGACATACCGGTAACGAGGTTAGCAGCACGCCCTTGTTATCTTTTAAATAATTTCTAGATTTGAATGACAGATCCATTATGACATCTACATCCCGTTCCTCTGATACTTCCGCTAGAATGGATTGGCCCATTCGATAATATGAATGCTTTTTTGTAGATGGTGTTACTCGGTCATTGTCTAATTTGTATCGAAATATCTAAGATTATGTATGTTGCCTGCGAGTAGTAGGAGTAAGTACCTTGTCGGACACCGTTTTTTACCAGGTATGCCGTGGGAACCCTTTCCAAAGGCGTGGGGACCCTTTGGGGCCCTCATTGCGGAGGCGGTGATTGTTTGCTGAGGGATTTGTGTGTGCCATTTATTTTTCGCTGACGGATTCCGTGTGCGATATTTTCGTGACGTCATTTTCGACGGCGCTATTTTTGGTTGGTGATGGTGCTATTTTTGGATGGTGTTGTAAGTTGTTTAGTGAAAATATTTACAAAGTGTTATGCTATTAATTTCCTCTATCCTGGTCATGAAGTATTTACTAGGCGGTGGTGTTGTTGGTAGAGTTTTCAGGTGAATAAAAATTAATAGCATAGGAGTATCCAATTACAGATGAGTGAAAATGACAAGAGACTTTTCATCATATACTGAGTACATTTTAAGTGTGTTCTAACTCTCATTGAGAATTTTGGAGTGCTTTATTGAACGGGTTTTGTAAGTGGCTATGAACTTCCTCTATCCTAGGTAATGAGGTGTTATTAATCTCGCCGGACGAATCTGTGATATAATTGCACAGTTGGGTGATGTGATTTCACAATCTCCTCAGATATAGTGAAAGGGCTTAAGATTACTCAAGTGTGATTTTTCCTCAGATATTTCACCCTCATTTGCTGACCTTTGCTAAATTAAGTAATACCTCATGTCAAAACATTGGAGGTGTGTATAAAATCGAGAGGGTGGTCTCAGTTGATCATTTACCATGACTGGCAAACTGATGAGCGATACAGACTTGTTAAAAGCGGTGGAACAAATTGAGATGGAGCATGTGAATACACTCGCTTGTTTGTGCAGTATTCAATAGTGGTATTTTTGAAAAACAATTTCATGAAATGCCGCATAGAGTGTGGGATGAACTGTGTATTGGACTGTGGGTATGAAATGGCTGCTGTCACAGAAACTTTGAAACAGGTAGAAGCGGGAGAAGAGAGTCGTGTTAAGGTATCAATTGGCACAGATGTGAATGTACGATAACTGGTCCCTATGGGGATGAAAAAGAAGGGTCACTTGACAATGCGATTGGGCGGTTATGCATGGTATATGCTTGCAGAAGCGTGGGACGAATTAAAACAGCTTTAAGGAACCCATGTGCAGAGAGCGAAATTGATGGAGGAATATCTGGCGGTGGTGTACATAGACACGCTTGTCGGCTTAATAGAAACCCTAATAACAGAAAAATGCAACGGATGTCAGATAGACCACCCCAGTCAGCTACAGCATGATCTTTGTTTGGTGGTATAACCTGAGGAACAAGTTCTGATGTGTATGGCGGACGCCCTCGAACGTGTTGATGAACTGTATGTGTCAAGATTATGGGAATTGATAATAGCTTTAATTGACCCCACCCCCTCATGGTTGGAATGTAGCAAATGGTTTTGTGTAGATAATAAGAAATATTGGTTAGATTCGGTGAAATCAGATATTGAAATACGTGTAATTAACAGATTGTGTAATATGATGTATATATGGGATGTATGTCATAAATGGGTGGTCATTGATGACTAATATAGTATGAGAGTGACATCCACATGACAGATGCATATAGCAGGTGGTCTGTTTTAAAAGACAAGTTACAGATGTATACACAACTTACTCAAGAACTGAGAGACAATACGATCAATAGACAAATTGTTATAAATAAACAGCGCTTGATGGAGCAAGGTTACGATTTTGACACAACTCTTAGTAAAGCGATCGAAGCTAGAGAGTTTTCAATCGATTGTCTGTTAACCACGTTCATGTCTGAAGATGAGGTGGATTAAAGTAATTATAAATATCGGTTAACAACAAGTTTATTCAGTAAAGGTTGAATCTTTAAAGCGACGACATGGAATGTGACGAATGTCAGAGAGTCGCTGAGACCCAACAACCATATAGACCCAAGTCACCTGCTCAGGGTGAACAAAGAACCCTGAGGCTAAGGCGTTGTCCTCTCTGTCAATGCGGGTTTGTTAGGATCGGATTTTGACCCAACACTTGAAATATCACTGTAAATATAAGCTCTACATTCACAATCGAAAATTCAGAAAAACAGCAGGCACAACAAAGCAGAGGAAGGTTGCCCCCAAAGTAATCAGAAGGCTTTACTTCCACGCTACAAGAACCCCACAACCCTGGTGTATGTGCGATGCCATGTGATTTACCGGGTCTGAGATTAATTCATCACGTGATCATGAAAAACCCCATACGTCAGCTCGATCAGGGGCATAAATAAGCCAACACGGACATATTTTTGTTTCATTCAGGATGGCGGAGGAGAACAGCAAGGAGTATGATTACATTGATGGACCAGTGTATACCAGTCGAAGTTGGGGTAGATTTGAAATAACACAGTGGTTTAGTAACTCAGAACATTTGACCAATTATTTACAAATTTGCAACCGATGAAACGGGCATCAATTAAACTTACCCACAGACGCCTTTCTCAGAAGTGGGACGGCTCTTATTTCACTCACCGTATCATTGATTGACGTTGAAGCCGGCCAATCAGAGGTTGATATGGAAGTAATGATTTGTGATGATGCGATTGGCCGAGTGAAAGCTCCACTCCCCTGGATTGAAATTACTCGTGGAAGCGTGACCATGGGCTTTGATAGTTTCATTTGTTAGCAGCTAATAAAATCTTACGAAGAATAAAGAGAGCGCGGACAAAACACAGGTTTCTAGGATCGTCTTATGGGTGGGATACGATAATAAGCCCTTACACGAGTTTAATGAAACTAGTGTTATCTGACATAGCCCAAGAACCATGCGACCACTGTGGAACGGCAGTTTGTCAAGCGGTGAACCAACAGAAAATGTATTCACACTGCCTAGGAGGAGCCTTGAATATATACGTATATGTATGTGTACGTGTTCGATGTGTGTGTTTGTTTCAATGGACAATAAATAAATGTACCTCTGAATAAATCGAATGTTTATTCTTACATATAAAAGCCCGGCAAAATCCAGATTATAGATCGGGTAGAACCAAACCTTCTGAGATCTTTGGTGTTCAGGTGTGTGTATACTTACAACCACACAAAAGAACAAGCAAAGCAGGTGTGCTTATTTTAACTTCTGTAGGAGACATAGCGGACGTTTAAGATTAATCAAGTACATATTAAGCCACATGAAATCCTGGGAAATTATTTGTCATTTTACAGGCAAATAAGGACGTCTGAATATATTCTTACGTTGGATCAAAAGAATACACATGACAAAATTGTGAAATCGCGTCATCAAAACTCCAGTCCCTGGCGATTCTAGAACACAAAACAATGCATGCATCAAAGCCTCAGAATAATGATCGTTCATAATTCATGCTTCGATACATATAATAGCCCTCCCAGAGACCCTGATTAGCTACTATCAATGTACCTCGTAGAGAAGGAGGATTAGGATGAGCAAGAATTTATATGGTAAATAATGTTTTTTTATCCGAACGAGTAGACAACGCACGGGCTCTCTAATACAAAGGGCGAGGCTACACAAACGTTCCAGCCCCATCCTTTTTATTCCCAAATCGCTTCTCATTTGGGCATCGTGCTTGCATTGAGTGGGGGTAGCTGTTATGACATAGCGCTGCTCAATGATAAGTCAATATCAAAGATATGACAACAGTTGAGATGACGAAAGGTTATACATAAAAAAGACAAAACGGGATTTTTCTCTTTATCATCCACATCTTCTGATATCATCACCCAAAATGCTGTCCAATGCTCAGTTAAAGTATCATCGTTGAGTATGAATTGTCAAGATAATGATACTCTATCAACATGTTTAACGATGACAATCCAAATGGATGATCATTGTGCATATTGTTCCCAACAACTGCAGGCATTTACCGAAGTATGATTGCCCTTGACACAGATGTATGGCGGGTTCTTGCAATTTCTAGAGTGTCTTTGTCGAATTTGGTGTCGTGACTATAATAGATGTCACTTGGCAAATCCCTTATGTTGGCAATTGGCTTTTGAAACAGAGTTTTAGTTGCGGTGTCCAGCATATACGTTGATGGAGTAATATTCTAGAAACAAACAACCCCATTGTTTTCACTGCATCTAAGCTTAGAATAATGTCTTAATATTTTTGGAACTTTAAAAACAGAGAATACTTCACCTCCTTTGCTGGTCGGAATTGCAGATGTCTCGCAATGGCGCTAGTTGTATCTAAAAACGAAACTGCATTTGCCCGGTAGATGATTGTCCCTATTCCCAAAACAATAATGAGGACAAATATTACCCTTGCAAACGGTATAGAGAGGATGGTTTTTCCCTCCATCGCGTATAATCTGGGACCATCTTACACTGCTGACATTGTATAATTAATTGTTTACAAAGATTGTGGTCATATCATATGGTCATTAAATCATCAATATCACTATTATAAATATGCTTATTATTAAGCCATTTTCGACAGTTTTGTTTCTTGCATTGAAATAGTATCTAGTGTTGTAGACTGGCTTCCTTGTAATTTGATGAATAGTTTGTTGCTCTTGAATTAACAGATAAATATGAATAAAACCTTGTGTTCTTTTGTGTACGATTTGGTGATTGACGCATTGACTTTCGAGTCTGTAAACCAAATCTGATTCTTCATTCTATCCCTCATTAAATTGAGTGACTAGCAAAATATATAATGATGAACCCCATACTGCCGGGCGATATGCGTCTCAGTGGATGTCTAATTGCATCAAGTTTAGCTCGATCACCGGACTTTGGCAGACCGATCTTAACTCAATAATTGTGCAGTTGGCAAGTACATAACGCATACTTGTTTAATGTAGTGATTCAAAGATCTTGAGACGGACACATCCGATGTAAGAAATTCACGGCTACTGCATTTACTAGGCATTTTGTCATTGATCGCAGACGTCATCATTAAATGAGCACAAACTACGTCAGAATTATTCTTGCTAGCGCTTGTACAATATAATCTTTATAACCAACATCTCTGTGATTCAACAGAATGCGCCGTTTTATTCTAAGAAATAGCTAATCAGAGGGTAAGATTCGAATCCCGCGGTCCACGCCCTTTAGCTCTCACGAGTTGCGTCGGCGGAGCGCGGTTGCAGAGTGTATGTCCCAACGCAGCGCTGTTGCATTGGCGCGCATGCGAGCCACAGCTATACCAAGCAGACATGTCGGATTATTTTGGACCCCGTAATCAACGATTATTAACTTATTATCCGTAGGGATGTGGGTACATCCTGATGATGAAGCATTGTTCTGGAATGGACTGTATCTACCACATATCAAACGACGTGCAGCATTTGCTGCAAATGGCTAAATGAACATTGAAAAACATCGAGTTTCATTAAAAAGAAAGCGTTCGAAAAGCTGAATATATTCATGAGATTAACTTAGCGTTGCACGAATAGATATTCCTCTTATATCAACTGAAGCAGCGAATGCGCTTTATATTTCACTTTGATCCAATCATAACAAACCCAACACGGTTGACACGTGGTAGGTTCACCCAACCGTTACGCCAGTTCTTAACAAGTTAGTATAATCATCTTACCATTAAGTTTCGTTATTGTCGACCACTCTAGGCGAACTGTGGAATACTTTTAAGATGCTCATGAATGGAGTTTAACGATGAATTTGATTTCATCAATGCGTAATCGATGAACCGTCATCATCTAGCCAAGAGATGTGCATTAATATCCCATTTCCATCAAGCCTGTCAATGAATAACCCGAGGTGGGTCAGGGCTGGTAAGCCAAGACAGGGACCTGTGTACGTTATTTACCGCGCTGGCAAAGCTAAGTTTGAATATGCCTGTAGATATATGAAACGCCAAGGAGCTCAAATTAGGAAAAAATCTCTTGCTAGCCAACTTAGTTATCTGAACTCTTTAAGTGCCTATGACATAAAATTTTCATGATAATTTTTATGTAACCAAATGAAAGACAAAATTGCAATTACTCTGTTTTTGTGGTTCAATTTCCGAACAAGTAACCCGAATCTAATGTAAATTGAAATATAAAGTAGATTTTTGGGCGCCCGCCGCCATTTTCCAAATTTTTGGCCCAGCACCCCGTGACGTCACTTGGCGGAGTCGTCACTGACAGGTCCGCAGTTTTCACCGTAAACAATGGCGAATGTTTCGGAGAGGGATGTATTTGAGTTGGACGGTTTGACGACGGAGTTTTGGGTTAAAGAGCCTCAAATGTTTGAGCAATCAAATCCAGAGGATGTAGCTTGTATTGTGCCGTACAGATTCGAACCATATCTGTCCGAAAACAGCGCCAGCGAATCTGACAGTGACAGGAATGATTCACGTGTTCCGAGAAACGATAATCCGAACATGAACCGTCTTCAAAACATTGATTGGTGAGTCCCATTGGAATTGTAATCACTGCACGAAACTATTTTTTCGTTTGATTTTATATTATATCATTTGATATCGTTTTCGTTTTTCTTGGTGTTATTCAGTGTGGTTTGTAGTCGTCAACGAACATAGCGAAAAATCTTAGAGTATTAATAGGTTTTTGAAACCCTGGTTTCAGGTGCCAATGTGGAGGCTGCGTAACCAAGCCAACTGTCAGGGAAAGTGTCTGCTGTGTGGAGCAGGAGAAAGTGATGGTTAAAATAGAAAATTTACCAGAAATTAAATGTGTGACACAGCATCCAATTTTTTTGCTGTATGTCTCAATGAAGATGTATTGGAGACAGCGTACTACGCCTACAAGAAGGATCATGGTCCATACAAGGGAAACAAGTAAGTATTGACAGACAACAAACACCAAATTATAAATTTATGTTGGAAAAATAATCCCCAAACTACTGGGTCATTTTTACTCAAATGAATGACGTTTTTAATTCAGACTGAATTATCTATACAGTTTATGCCAGAATAACGCTATATTTGTGACTCAATCATCAAATCAATGTATGGGTTGAAATATCATAATTATTTAGCACTGTAAAGATGTTTAAGGGTTTGTGTATGGTTGTGTGTTACAGCTGGAAGCGTTACACTGGATATAGGCAGTTTATTCGGTGGTGCTACCATTATCTTGGCAAGAAAAATCGCATCCCTATACCATCCTGTGTGACTTCAGTCATCCGAAAAACATTTCCAGAGGAGACAAACAATTATGTTGGATATGAAATTAGCACTTAGAGAAGCGAGAGCGGAACTGATCAACTGCTTGGTGCTTTTATGGGATCTCGAAGGTGGAGTTGAGATTGGGTAGGATCTCCAGTGCTTCCATCTCCTCATCATTTATGTCACTGGCTTGCATATGCTGACTGTCGTTGTTAAAAGATCTTCTGCATAGCTTGTATTGAATATATGTATTAGTTGTTCATTTGAGATTTGAGATTATAATTTGCACATAAAAGTGAAATTGAGAAACAATCCCTACCATAAGTTGGATCATTCAGCACTTTCCTTACTGTGTGACCTCCTCCCTTGTGTTTGGGGTAGTGAAGGCTGTACATGTCCTCACCCTGCGCTGTTATTCTTTGTTGTCGTCCAGCATTTTCATTGAAATGCATAGTTGCAATGATTGATCTGAAATCATTTATGAATCTTTCTATCAGTTTGAAATAGGATAAGATTGTGCTTTTCATGTTTGATTTACTGGATGTTATGTGATAAGTTGGATTATGCAGTAAATTAACTTTATTCAAGACTAGAATGAATGGCTTGAGGAAAGATACTTCATGAAATTAAACAGCTTGTTTATTCCACTTTCTTTTTGTTTATGGATCCACTTGTCAACAACAATCCTACATTTGAAAGAAGGGTAAAATCTAACTAGTTACCAACTTTTAAGCTAAGCAGACTGAGATAGTTGAAAGATTTAACAGCAAAGTAGACCAGGGTAACTGAAAGCATAGGTTTTTGTAGCAAACTGGATCAGAAGACTGTGGAAAGCCTCTATATAGGAGGTCTGGGCATTGCCTGATAGTCTTTTGATGTCCATGCACAATCTCTTGTTAGTGATATTTTTTTCCAATTCTATGGCACGTATCTAAGGATATAAAGAGCGATTTAACTTTAAGATTTTGTTTTTGTGTTTCAAGGAAATTTAAGGAACTTGTGGTCTTTTTAGTCTGAACTCTAAAATGATACATTGTATCACCTGGCTTGATCCACCTTTTGCGTCTCTCACGACCAGTCAAAGGTCCATGAACACAGGACTGGAACAGACCACCAAACCTAGAATGAATATTTTGAATGTGGTCAAGGATTGAGAGCCACTTGTCCAACACCAGCTGTCCATTTCCAGGGGGGGGGGGCTTGACACTCCACTCCAGTACAGGTGGTTCACAATGCTTGGTATCTACGCTTGAATATCCGCCAGATCTTTACCTCTGGCCACTGCCTTCAATTTCTTTTTGATGCCTGTAATATGCAGAAGATGTGTCCTGGACTGTATGCGCGCCCGTCAAACCCCAGAACAAGTCCCCGGTTTTCTGCCTGAAGGGCTGCAAACAACCATTGTTGACACTCCTGCCACACTTGCCGGAATGATTGGATTAAAATATGTTTTTGGTGGCGGAAGAATGTTCGCAGAGAATAACAAGCGTTAACCATGTGCTTTAGAACCCTCATGGTCTTGGAAATCAGAGCACCGCTGTAGAGGATTCCCGCTGAGAGCAGCAAGTTTCCTGCTGGAATTTTACCGACATAGGGCTGGCTATTCCAGACAAGAGATTTGGTACAGCAGGTGCATCTCAAGGTGACAGATACTAATATGCCAACCTCCCGCTTGGATGCAGCTAACCCAGTGGCACCGCATAATCTGCACACACAAAGAGCAAATAGAGTCACCAGTGAAGACCAAAAAACTATATACTTTTTTTCCTCAATAATGTCCAATCAAAGGCCTCTCGTCATTGATGTCCACATCATCTTCTATGTCTGAGGGGATGTAGTCAGGATCTGTGTCCTGGTCTATTCTCCTCCCTTGTACATAGCACTCATTCTCCATCTCATCCCACCATGGGAAGGATGTTTAATGGGTCTGAGATGATGTTGTGACTGTGGTGCTCACATGAGTCTGCACAGCTTTTAACAACACTCATATATCAGAAAAAGGACACAGAGCATCATAAATTATCAAGCATAATCTGTATGTGATAGAAAACAGAAGAGAAATTCCACTGAAGTCACCTGCTTCCCTGGATTTTGGTTTAAATAGGATGCCCACTGTCCTGCAAGCGCGAGGTATACTTGCAGAGGTGCTTGCATCCTTTACCAGAGCAGGACCACAGTCATTTTCTTTTTCCTGGAGAGGTGAGTCCAACAACAATGTCTCCACAGCCTGATAATCAGAACAAAGTCCTTGTTTATAGAACAATATTATGGGTAAAGTAAACATGTAAGAGATTTGGGCAATATGTCAGCTCACCTTTTGGTGCTCCCTTTTCTCCACTGCCTTAGACTTTCTGACTGGTGGCGAATCCGTGCAACCTCTCTTGAACAAATCCGAGAGATTCTCTCGCTGCAAGTGCCTGGTCGAAACATTCCGGTCCTCAATGCTCGTGGGTTGTCGGACCCGGCCAATCTGCCCTTGTACGCCGCACTTGCGATATCCATTGCTTGCGCAACTTCTACTCCCGAGGAAAACTGTATAATCGAACGCTTTCCGAAGTAAAGTTTGAAAAATTCGCGGCCACGCAGCTTTTTGGCATGACAGATCCAGACTAAACAAGATATAAATTCACGGTTGACACGTGGGTTTTATGGTAGGCAAAGAAACTCCGGCTCTGACAGTGCCACCGCATCTATCAAAGCTGACATGGGCTGCAGAAACTGGAACCCTCTATATGCGTCATTTCCGGATGCCCTCGGTTCACGCACGAAATGACGCTTCGCTCCAGAAGAACTTTTAATATCTCTTTTATTATTCATCGGAGGCCAAAAACTCCAACACTATTCGATCCGCATCGATTTGTTTAGTTTATACTCAAAAATCATATTGTAGGTGTCATAGGCATTTTAAGCTTTCTGGGAAGGGGTCAAGCATGTCAACAAAAGTAAAACACCCTTGACAACGAGCATTGATGGAACCCAAGGTGAGGCCAGTATAGCCAAGTAATGGAGGCAGCATTACAATTTTGTATTTAATTGTGTTACTTCAAATTGATCTGTAGATTATTCCGGCCTGTATAGTGATCTAAAATAAATGTTTCAGAGATAGAAAATGCTATCAATCAGATGGACTGTAACAAATCTTGTTGACTAGATGGTGTATTTGCTGAACACGTGAAGTTCTCATCCAGAATTTTATTTTGCTTTGTTGAGTGTTTATGTCCATGGTGCTCTGGTTAACACGCTGATGTCAGCTGTACTTGCTCATGATGGTACCGACCAATGCATCTCTGTTTTTAAAGAAATTTCAGATGCATTTATGGTGTTAAAAAGTAGTATTTTGGTTTGCTTTTCGGATGCAAGTAAAGCTTTTGATCGAGTTACTCATGGAATCAAATGGGGTAAGACAGGGAAGTATTCTTTCTCCATGCATATTCAATCTGTAGATGGATTCTGTTAGTGAAAGTTTAGATAGATGCCACATTGGCTGTTTGATCTCAGGAGCGCTAGTTAACCATATTTTGTATGCTGATGATTTGTGTTTGATATCCCCTACTAAATACATTGATTCATGTGGGTGAAAAGTTTGGCTATGACCATAATGTTGTTTATAAAATGTGCTGTTATTCATTTTAAATCCTTACAATTGGAGGATGCAATTTCATTCAAGGGATGAGAGAATTGTTTCAAGAAAATTCAATTCCTTGGTCATTTATTAAACGATAACTTAAACACTGATGATGAAATTGTCAGACAATCAAGGCTTTATGCTGAGGGGAAAATTATATAGTGTAAATTTTATATGTGTAGTGTTACTTTTTGTTTCCCTATGTATACATCTCAGCTGGGGTTGCAATATTAATAAGCTACCATTACGAAGTTGTACATACGTACAAATATCCTCTAATGTATGTCATTATCTATCTATCTATCTATCTATCTATCTATCTATCTATCTATCTATCTATCTATCTATCTATCTATCTATCTATCTATCTATCTATCTATCTATCTATCTATCTATCTATCTATCTATCTATCTATCTATCTATCTATCTATCTATCTATCTGTCTGTCTGTCTGTCTCTGTCTGTCTGTCTGTCTGTCTGTCTGTCTGTCTGTCTGTCTGTCTGTCTGTCTGTCTGTCTGTCTGTCTGTCTGTCTATCTATCTATCTATCATCTATCTATCTATCTATCTATCTATCTATCTATCTATCTATCTCTATCTATCTATCTATCTATCTATCTATCTATCTATCTATCTATCTATCTATCTATCTATCTATCTATCTATCTATCTATCTATCTATCTATCTATCTATCTATCTATCTATCTATCTATCTATCTATGTATGTATATATCTATATATATATATATATATATATATGTATATATATATATATATATATATATATATAATATATATATATATATATATATATATATATATATATATATATATATATATATATATATATATATATATATATATATATATATATATATATATATATATATATATATGTGTGTGTATATATACATATATATATGTATATATGCAAACACATATGTGGCAACTCAACGCAAAGAGAAATGCATACCACCAGCCGCATTTGGTGGAGATTACGTGGCGTTCGTATCCGGTTTTTCCCTTGCAATGGGAAGAGGGTTCACCGTTGTTGTTGTTCTCATCGAATCACGTGATCAGCGTAGTCTCGGACTGTTCCATTTTGACTTCAAACAAGCAACACCTAGCTCTCTCACCTTCAAAACCATTCCTCCCTTCCCATTTTTCAATGACATCCCACCTTTTGCACGTTACTTGCGAGGAGAGGGCTCTCATCGATTTTGATGGTGGCTGGTTGGCCGCGGAGCTCTGTTATGGCTCTTTTCACATTTATAATTGATATCTATGAATAGCATTACACAATGGCAGAAAACCCGCCCTGTGACGAAGATGAATAAATGACCTTCGTCAGTTCATAGGAGCTTCTAAATTCAGCAGAGAAGCTAGCCACTGTTCTGATGTTTTTGTCGCTGTGGTGCCTCATGCACTGAGGACAAGTCCCTTCAATTTGGCATGCCTTATTGATGACATCATTTATTCTCAAGAGAACAGCTTTGCTGCCATTCGTTTAAGGTAAAGTTGATTTTACAAGAGCTGCTTAGCACACGGCCCCAGAATGACTGAAAGTCACACTTAATCCGATATGAAGAACGTGTGTATTATCATTGCAGCAACAATTCTGTCCATAACTGCCTACAGCAAAGCGGTCCAGGCTAATTCACCGAGTATTGTATTCCAAGAAGCAGACATAAGGGTTTTAGGCTTATGGAGAATAGCAGCGACACGAATGTGTCAAACAAAACATGTATGTGGAATGCAATGCGCGATGGAACCTGATTGCTGTCATATTGCCATCTATCCGGTAGGCCAAGGATTCTTGTCGGAACTTCTGCCTTCAACCCCATGTTTACAAAGGAAAGCATTCCTTAACAGACAAGGTATGGTGGTAATAAAGCATTGTACTTATTACGTTGCCTTTCGAGTTGCTTGTTAGACCAACGTTGCACAGATATAAGGGAGGTATATATTTCAGGTATACCATGCCATCACACTGCATTAGGAGGCACCAATAACGCCACTCTTACCAAAAATGACGATTGCCATGCCTCTGATGGCCCTATTACCGAAATTAACATCTCTAGTGGCGGCATAGTTGGTGGGTAAGTTACAGCATTGGATACGATTTCTTTAATTCTAATTATCTCGTCAAAAATATTATTGATCATTTCTTCCCATTTGATGTGCAGAATTCAAGCAAAGTATGGGACTAAATGGGGTCATCTGCATGGAACTAATAGCGGTAGAATGGCTCATGTAAAACTTTCTTCAGGAGAATATGTCACAGCAGTATCTGGGTCCATTGAAAACATAACTGATGCATACAAAGGATATATATCGAATTTACGCTTCATTACAAACAATGGACGGCATTTTGGGCCGTACGGTTCGAACTCTAAAAGCTCCCAAGTCATTGAGGGACACCGTTTGCTCTACATCAGTAGTGCATCAGATTCCAGGTTTGTGACTACGTTAAGGCTCCATTTTGCTATTTGTAATGCACGTTAATTATCGGAAATCTTATTCAGACTATGAGACATCATTATCAATTTCGCAAGGTAGCATTACTTTGATGTTTGATTTATCATTTAGATTTGGGTAGAACAGATATGATATCAACTGGTTCGAACTCTCCTATAATTTCGAATGAGCATAGTATTGTATATTGTTGTTTGTTGGAATGCAGGTTTGTTTGTTATTGATAACCTCGCTTTCAAACCTAAATTGATAAGTGTGCGCTTAGTGTGTCATTGGTTTGCTTTATCGATATTTTAAGTATGAAACATTTATCAAATTTCACTTTAAATGTATGGCTCTTATTTTGAATAGCTAAGATGATGAATAAACATTCTGAAAATATTTCAAATAGGGTTAATTCTCTCAAATGTGAGCGCGAGTTCATTCTCAAGGTCGTAGTAGACAACCTCATTGACAATGACTTCTACAGATTACTTAAACACCCTCAATCAGTCACCAGAACCAAGATAAAAATATATAGCTGGCCAAAACCACTGCCAGGGCTCGGGAAGTATGACGCCCTGGTGGAGATCACACACCGCGTCACGCCTGCTGAAATAAACGCCAGGGAAGTAACCAATCCCACATAGGCTACAAAACTGCAGCTCAGCTAGGCACATCTGATGTTGATATGCCATAACAGGCGAACCAGAAATTTGTCAACGGAACCGCAATGTTTTTTTATGATAAAATGAAGTTGAAGAGCAACGCCTCCCAAATTCACATGGATAACAGCGTCCGACCGGTGCTGCAACCACATTGAAGTCAAAAATAATCTGAAAAACATTGAAGAGGCGGACATAATTAGAAAGTGACAGGGTAACCGTCTGGGTTTCTCCGAAAGTCACTTCCTTTACACACAGCCATGTAACGTTAGAGTCATGTGACCCTAACAATGGATGACTTGATTCATGATGTTAACGGCCCCGCATGATACACACAGCCGGATCTTAGCTCCGGATGTCGGCAATTTGGATCAGGCGAATCCTTTAAATCACTGTAAATGCCTACGGCATCAATTTTCTACGGTTTGTTTAATGAAACCGAATGAAGGATAATAATGCGTTTACTCGGTTTTGTGGTTCAATTTTCGAACAATCACCCGAACATAACGTAAATTGGAATATAAAGGAAATTTTTTGGCACGCGCGGCCATTTACCTAATTTACGGCGCCGGCATCTCGTGACGACACTGAACGAACTTGTCACTAACAAGTCCGCAGTATATATATATATATATATATATATATATATATAGATATATATATATATATAGATATATAGATATAGATAGATAGATATAGAGATATATATAGAGATATATAGATATAGATATATATATATATAGAGAGAGATATATATATATATATATATATATATATATAGATATATATATATATATATATATGCATATATTAATATATATATATATACATATATATATATACACACACACATATATATATATATATATATATATATATATATATATGCACACATATGTATATATATACATATATATATACACACACATATATATGTATATATATATATACATATATGCATATATATATATATATATATATATATATATATATATATATTTTTATGTATATATATATATATATATTTATATATATACATATATATATATAATTATAGCAGACACAAAATTATGTCGAATTTGCGAATGAAATGAGCACTTGGCGGAGCGTACTGATAGACAGCTTGGCGCTTTTCTTTGATATCGTATTTGCAGTTCAGATTGGGTGGCGTGTGTGTGATCGAATTGTAGTTGTTTTTAGCAACTAGGCTATGTACGACTACAAGTGTGTAACTCTGAGGGTGGTCATTGCCAGGGAGCACGTTCATTGTTGTTGCCCAAAAAATCTTTTGCATAGTCTATATTGACAAAATATGTTAGTTGTTGATTATACAAATTATAATTTTCATATAGAAGAGAAATTTAGAAACAATCCCTACCGTAAGTTGCATCATTCGGCACCTCCTTCACTCTGTGACCTCCTCAATCATTTTCATCGAAACGCATAGTTGCAATGATTGATCTGAAATCAGTTTTGAATCTTTCTATCAATTTGAAACAGAATAAGTATGTGCTTTTCATATTTGATTCATCACGTTATGCAATACAGGAATCCAGGTTGCATCATACCGTTAGTCACCTGGTCGGTATGATGTGTATAACGTTTGTCAAAAGGTACGATGTGTAAGTGGGTGAGTAAGCAATTGAGTAAGTGAGTGAGTGAGTGATACAAAGAGTTAGCTAACGAGGAACTAATGATTTAGCGAGTGAGTGAGTAATTAAGCGAGTAACCGTGTGAACGAGTGAGTGAGTGACTGAGCAAGTGAGTGACGGAGCGAGTGAGTGAGTGATTGAAATATTAAGTGAGCGAGTGAGCGACAGAGCGAATGAGTGATTGAGTGAGTGGGTGAGTGACTGACTGACTGAGCGAATGAGTGAGTGAGTGAGTGAGCGAGTGACTGACTGACTGAGCTATTGAGATACTGAGCGAGTGAATGAGCGGGTGACTGAGTGCGTTATTGATGTACCCAAGTCACGTGAAAGGATTGCCAACGAGTCATTATAGCAACTTCTTCACAAAAATGCTAAATACAAATGGCATCAAATCGCAGAAAAATTCGTTTCAATTTATCAAAGTTTTATTATGAAGTGTCATGTTTAAAAACGTTAAAACGTTACGATAATCACATACCTGGGATTCAATACTGTCAATGGAATAAGTGCCTAGCAGACTAAGTGACCTGCTCACTGCGAACCACCAAGCCTCTACTGAGCATCTGGTAGATAAGACAGCTAAATACTACTTAGTCTGATATGTTTGTGGTAAAGTTGATGCTGTGGATCCGGGTTATACATGTGGAGTAACGCTTTATCGTCTTCGCGGCCATCTTGTCAATGACACAATCTGCCATCGCTGAGGTTCACTATGCTTGCACGTGCTAAATATGTAACACGAGGATGGTGTGTTTACAACGAACTTGGTTGATTCTATGAGATTGCCCACTGACTAACCTCAAGAACTACACCCTGAGGTTATTCTTTCGCATCCCCCAATGGCGTCCGCTGTGGATTGGGTCAAATCAGCCGCAATGCTCTGGCTTAGGTCGCTTAATCACTATCAGTTGGTTTTGAGATTGTTGCCACGTTTGCTGTACTAGGTGAGGCCGTTCAAACTCAAATATCCTGCCATAAAGGATGATGTTTAGAGCGACGCATGGCAGAATAGTCAAGTCCTTGACCAAGCAACTCACTTTTCCGCCTAAATAGACCACACGTTTTGCCGCAATATAACGCTTGCCAAACGTGAATATCTGTAAAAAAAGTGCTACAATGCGGTATTGGTGATGGGCAAACCCAATAATACCAATCACAGTATGAATAACATCATATATCGCAACCATCCCTGCTCACACAGTAACCACACCTTAGACAATAGCACGCATATGGGGTATTGCTGGCTGCTCCAACTTGTTGATGGCCGTGATAAAACGCGAATAGCTGTCTGAAAGTCGATCGTTGAAGGCCAAATACTTTATTGAGCATCAGAAACATCCCCCCCCCCCTATTGTATCATGTCCCGGAAGAAAAACATAGATTTGAATGTGAACGAGAATAGGGTAGGACAGCTGGGCGATCCATGGCACACCTTGTAGCTGCATCGGGATGCAGCTGCTTGGTGCTCGAATACCTGGCATCGAACACCGAGCATTTGCTGTCAAGCACCATCAGCATATAACAAACTAAACCATCATGTCTTAAAATGTTATATATTCTTGCTTCTTGAGGTCCTGGCAAACGTCTAGACTTTGGACATGTTTACAGTGCGATGATCATTCATGCAGACATTGTGCTGCTTAATAAAGTTCATCCGTATTCTTCCTAACTTGCTACCATTGTTTGCCAAATATTATCACCCGCTACTTCCTCGTCCGTTGATTTGACCGTCTTCCACACTGGTACGATAGCCGTATAGCGTGATGTAAGTGATACCGTGAAGTGATCACAAACCACGTAGTTTCAGATGACAACGAAATAGATATGTTTGTGTCAATAAGCGATGAGTGTCAATTTGTTCCACCGAAGAAAAGCCATTGACCCGGATCTCCAGAGCATCATCCGTACCACCCATTAAACAGTACGCAGCTGTCGTATAGACCAGATGCTCGATAGAGTGTTGGAGGTTTCAGTAAGCACGTCACTCAGTCAGCTTGTCACATATTCCGTCAAGGGTATTGTACCCACGCTAGTTGTATAAATATTACAATTCATAAATGTGGTTTTTCGCTTTTAAACAATGATTATCAAAACTGAACAATGCGTTTCAATTGCGTTCTGTTGTCACCGCAATAACGAGGGAACTAGGATCAATCAACCTGTTGTTAGTTATGAAATTTAATGAATTTCCGTTGATCAAAGTCGTTGATCAGCGATAAAGGTTATTTCGAATATCTGGCGTGATCGCTTCCATACTAGACTAACATTGGCTGAGGTTTTCGCACCCTTGTATTGATGCCGTTAGATGTGCGCGTGGCCCTGGTGCCAAAAACAAACGATGGGAATAAGACCTGTGCTTCAGCTTATTTACCACTATGGAAAAAAATTATGTTTCTTAACACGTGCAGGACAGTCCCTACCTGAAATATCTTCCGAAAAACAGTAATGCTAATGCTACATTTTCGGTCGTCTGCATTAGCCAGACCAAGTTTAAGAAACAAATTATATTTTATGATGGTTTAACTTTAAGAAATAATGATATCATATTTTGACTATAGTTTCACTTAAAAGAATCGACAGTGTGGTATCCAGTGTCAACAGCATTATAACAGGATATGACTGGCTGAAGTGACTACTTGCACTGCTGATGGAAGGCACATGTATTCCAAACAATGCTATTATTTAGGTCAAGCAAAAATAGCTCTACCATGTATGACCAAATAAAAGGAAGATTTACACGGTAGAATAAGGCCATGTGGGGATTAGATTGTTTATTAATAGATTCTAAAAAAAAGCCAGCAATTTTCTATCGCTATTTCTGATGCGCCGCTCGTAGCACCAATATTAGTCAACAGCGTCTTTTGAACTACCGGAATCATATAGGCAAAACATCTCATGGTCCGACCAGATTTATATAGCGATTGAAATTAAACACCCTAAAAGTAGGCCATAAAACAGCTCACTTTTAACACGCGCCAAAGCGACGTCTTTGTCATCTCTAAATAATACAAATATGTCCAACTACACCTGGTCTAGTATGATGAGTAGCAATGGTGTTGAGAATAATTGCTCACTGACCTGTTTTCTTACAACGGGTGAATAATTGGTGTTTGATATATGTCCGAAGAATGTCATCAATTGCAAGACCTCAAATCCCAAATCAAAAACTTTCCCGTCGCGCCAGCTCACTTTGTGCGCACCATTACTCCTTGGTCCGGTGCTTCCCCTGGAATGTTCGTTCATCTTAATACAAAGCGCCACAGTGTGTGCGCTTGTGTGAACAAATAAATCAACACCATTCTGCCGTACTGGCATTCTATATTTGTGACAAGCAAGCCATGCTCATATTAACCAACACCAACTGGTCCTCTGTCGAACCAGAATATTTGAGTATCTATGATAGCCAATAACTAATGTCTTCGAAACAAAATCCACTTTAATTTCTTTCTTATCAGAAATATCTGCTATAATAAAAATTAATGATCAATGATGTTATAATCATAGCACGTTGGTGCTTTACAGATGTATGCTGTGGGAGCGATTACTACTGCGCTGGTTTTAACGACAGCGCGAGGACAACACACGTCTAAGTGTTAAGCGCTAAGAGAGAGCGCCGTGGAAGCTTTTGGTTCACGGATTGAAGAACTTGAGAGGATCATGACTGCTTTTGCGCCGGAATAAGAAGATTTGAAGAATAAGAACACAGAAATGCAGCTGGAACTGAGTGAGTTGAATGCTACGTAGATGAATTTCGCTTTTACACAGCTAAGACATATCCTGTCGTCTGTTATATCATAACCCTGCATTGTAATACATATTTGCTTCATAAACCAAATCAATGCATTATGAATGTCAGCGCGCTGCTTTTGCTGCGTAGACAGCGGTTTTCTGGAACAAATGGTCAAGTGCAGCAACGATTACACATTTTACCCGAGCCATTATTCCCGCTGATGTAATAAGTAAATCCGGGCAAAACCACAGGTGTAAGTGTACATATAATAGTTTTGCGGTGGCTATTGCAATAAACAGATGTTCTTGTCAAAGTCATGACGCAAGCATCTGGATAGATTGGACGGACTTAGATTAAAAAGGCTGCAGGATGTGGACGCGACGTCATTTTCATCTGGATTCACGGTTTTGCGTAATTAGTCAACCAAGTGAAGTTGCCAATGTGGCACAGTTTAAAACAATCACGACCAAAATGTAATGGAATGATGAATAACACATAGGAAGGGGAATATTCCTGTGTAGAAAGAGCAAGATTACAAAGTTTAAACAATATAGAAGTTCATTTGACACCAATGAACTTCTTACGGAGCATTACCTTCCTTTGTTATATGTACATACATACATGCATACACACATACATACAAACATACATCTATTCACATTCATTCATTCCCACACACATACCTACATACATATATATATATACACACACACATATACATACATATATATATAGACATACTATATATGATATATATATATATATACATATATATACATATATATATATATATATACATACATATATATATATACACACGCTCACACACACAGACAACATACATACGCATATACATACATACATACAGACATGCATACATGCACACACATACATACATACATACACAAATGCATACATACATACATACATACATACATACATACATACATACATACATACATACATACAGACATACATACATACATACATACATACATACATACATACATACATACAGACACAGACATACATACATACATACATACAGACATACATACATACATACATACATATACAGACATACATATACATATACATACATACATACATACATACATACATACATACATACACATACATACATACATACATACATACATACATACATACATACACACATACATACATACATACACAGACATACATACATACATACATACATACATACATACATACATACATACATACATACATACATACATACATACATACATACATACATACATACATACATACATACATACATACATACATACATACATACATACATACATACATACATACATACATACATACATACATACATATTATACATAGATATATATATATATAAGTGATATATCAACTATCTATTTATACATCTATTGTTATATGCGATAGATGCTTGCTTTACACATTCAGAGTCGTCTATAATGAATTGATCTGCAAACTGACATAATAAACTACACCAGGAACTTGTTAATATAGAGCTGTTTCTAATCGTTAAATTTGCTGACCAGCGCATCTGCAAATGCTCGAAGCAGCATATATAGGTACATGGGACAAGAAGGCCAGTTCTTTGGAATAATAGCAACAAGTCATATATTAATATCATACACACATCACACACACACACACACACACACATACACACACACACACACTATCACACACACACACACACACACACACACACACACACACACACACACATAGCAACACACACACACACACACACACACACACTTCACACATATATATATATATATATTTATATTTCAAACTTATATTTGTCAGCGCGTATATATATATCATACATATATCCCTGTCTTGGCTACATAGCACATATATATATTCGGGTATATATTATTGACACCGATATATATATATATATATATGGATGGAAATGGGATATTAATGCACATCTCTTGGCTAGATGGTGATCGTCCATCGATTCCGCATTGATGAAATCGAATTCATCGTGACACTCCATTCATGAGCATCTTAAAAGTATTCGACAGTTCGCCTAGAGCTGAAAGTGCATGGAAATAATATTTTCGATTGCATAATGCATGGTATGTGTTTGCTTATATTAAACATATGATCGACCCGGTAAGTGAAGTGTCAGACATTACTACAGCCGCCCAAATCCAGCTCCGCTACCACGCGGCTTACCAATTACATTTAAAGTATGTTTAGTTGATGCTTGGTCATCCGGATCGTCATTGAGCGGAATTTCTATCCTGATTGCCAGGATTGGTCGACAATAACGAAACTTAATGGTAAGATAATTATACTAGCTTGTTAAGAACTAGCGTAATGGTTGGGTGAACCTACCACGTGTCAACCGTGTTGGGTTTGTTATGATTGGATCAAAGTGAAATATAAAGCGCATTCGCTGCTTCAGTTGATATACCAGGAATATCTATTCATGCAACACTTAGTTAACCTCATTAATATATTCCGTTTTTCCAGTGCTTTCGTTTTAATGAAACTCGATGTTTGTCAATGTTCATTTAGCCATTTGCAGCAAATGCTGCACGTCGTTTGATATGTGGAAGATACAGTCCATTCCAGAACAATGTTTCATCATCAGGATGTACCCACATCCCTACGGATAATAAGTTAATAATCGTTGATTACGGGGTCCAAAATAATCCGACATGTCTGCTTGGTATAGCTGTGGCTCGCATGCGCGCCAATGCAACAGCGCTGCGTTGGGACATACACTCTGCAACCGCGCCTCCGCCGACGCAACTCGTGAGTGCTAAAGGGCGTGGAACGCGGGATTCGAATCCTACCCTCTGATTATCTATTCCCTAGAATATAAAGGCGCTTTCTGTTGAATCACAGAGATGTTGGTTAAAAGAGTCTATTGTACAAGCGCTAGCAAGAATAATTCTGACGTAGTTTGTGCTCATTTAATGATGACGTCTTTGATCAATGACAAAATGCCTAGTAAATGCAGTAGCCGTGAATTTCTTAGATCGGATGTGTCAGTCTCAAGACCCTTCTACATAGAACAAGTATGCGTCATGTACATGCCAACTGCACAATTATTGAGTTAAGATCGGTCTGCCAAAGTCAGGTGATCTAGCTCAACTTGATGCAATTAGACATCCACTGAGACGCATAACGCCCGCCGACATTATGTTTTCAGTAGCCATCCCTTCCTTACAAGCTATCGCTAATGAAACATACCTGCCTGATAGGGATTTGGTATATTATTATCCAGCTCAAATATGACAATTGTGCATCGCCGATGCATATTTAATATAAATCAATCACTTCAATTATGATCGATACGTGGTTTTGAGTAGTTGACCATATGATTTTACATGTAGCGTCAAATTATAAAAATTAGATAGTCCTGTTTATTGCTCTTTACATTACAGTCTCAACAGCGATCAGGGGAGAGGCTATATCTGATGACTTATCTTATAGGTTACTAGGTATAACCAAGGCCGAAATGACATGTTGGAACCGAAAAGTGCGTCTGTGGAATGTCAGACTTGCAAGGGGCTGAGCAAAATCAGTTGGCAGCGCTTGTGATCTATCTGCGTGGTCAACAAAGCTGTTTGTCTAGTTACTCAAATGACCCACAAGGGTAGATTGAACTGTTAACACTCATGCAATTAAGCCGATTTATAATCACATGCTTTGCAACAGCGCTTCTTAACATGTACAGTACGTTCAGCGAATATAGTCTTATTAAGGTATTAGATGTTGCTATGTGTCATGTAGTATGGGGTTCATCATTATATATTTTGCTAGTCACTCAATTTAATGAGGGATAGAATGAAGAATCAGATTTGGTTTATAGACTCGAAGGTCAATGCGTCAATCACCAAATCGTACACAAAAGAACACAAGGTTTTATTCATATTTATCTGTTAATTTAAGAGCAACAAACTATTCATCAAATTACAAGGAAGCCAGTCTACAACACTAGATAATATTTCAATGCAAGAAACAAAACTGTCGAAAATGGCTTGATAATAAGCATATTTATAATAGTGATATTGATAATTTAATGACGATATGATATAACCACAATCTTTGTAAACAATTAATTATACAATGTCAGCAGTGTAAGATGTTTCTGTTTCTATAGGTCCCAGATTATACACGATGGAGGGAAAAACAATCCTCTCTATACCGTTTGCAAGGGTAATATTTGTCCTCATTATTGTTTTGGGAATAGGGACAATCATCTACCGGGCAAATGCAGTTTCGTTTTTAGATACAACTAGCCCCATTACGAGACATCTGAAATTCCGATCAGCAAAGGAGGTGAAGTATTCTCTGTTTTTAAAGTTCAAAAAAATATTAAGACATTACGCTAAGCTTAGATGCAGTGAAAACAATGTGGTTGTTTGTTTGTAGAATATTACTCCATCAACGTATAAGCTGGACATGCAAAAAAAATCTGTTGCAAAATCCAATTGCCAACATAACGGATTTGCCGAGTGATTTCTACTATAGTCACAACACCAAGTTCGACAAAGAAACTCTAGAAATCGCAAGAACACACACATACATCTGTGTCAAGGGCAATCATACTTCGGTAAATGCCTGCAGTTGTTGGGAACAATACACACAATGATTATCCATTTGGAATGTCATCGTTAAATATGTTGATAAAGTATCATTTTCGTGACAATTCATACTCAACGATGCTACTTTATTTGAGCATTGGTTCACAGAGTGGGACCATCGAACATCATTTTGGGTGATGATATTGGAAGATGTGAATGATAAAGAGAAAAAGCCCATTTTGTCTTTTTTATGTATAACCTTTCGTCATCTCAACTGTTGTCATATCTTTGATATTGACTTATCATCGAGCAGCGCTATGTCATAACAGCTACGCCCACTCAATGCAAGCACGATGCCCAAATGAAAAGCGATTTGGGAATGAAAAGGATGGGGGCTGGAACGTTTGTGTAGCCTCGCCCTTTGTATTAGAGAGCCCGTGCATTGTCTACTCGTTTGGGTAAAAAAACATTATTTACCATATAAATTCTTGCTCATCCTAATCCTCCTTCTCTACGAGGTACATTGATAGTAGCTAATCAGGGTCTCTGGGCGGGCTATTATATGTATCGAAGCATGAATTAGGAACGATCATTATTCTGAGGCTTTGATGCATGCATTGTTTTATTTTCTAGAATCGCCAGCGACTGGAGTTTTGATGACGCGATTTCAAAATTTTGTCATGTGTATTCTTTTGATCCAACGTAAGAATATATTCAGACGTCCTTATATGCCTGTAAAATGACAAATAATTTCCCAGGATTGCATATGGCTTAATATGTACTTGATTAATATTAAACGTCCGCTATGTCTGCTACAGAAGTTAAAATAAGCACACCTGCTTTGCTTGTTCTTTTGTGTGGTTGTAAGTATACACACACCTGAACACCATAGATCTCAGAAGATTTGGTTCTACCCGATCGGTCTTAATGGTCGCCTCTTACAAAGTCGTTCAATGAAAACCTTCCAACAAGTTCTTCAATTTCTCAACCACACCAGTGTATGTATTTATTCCCATACATAATCAATGATTGATTACGCCAAGGTGACATGATATTTATATGATTTGACGAATAATGTTGATTATCGTCCAGGTGAATATTGACGTGCTGAAAATCGACATTGAACACTGTGAGTGGGATTCACTCAATACTGCGCTGGAAGATGGATCTCTAATTAATGTCAAACAGCTGGTAATGGAAATACACTTGATGAAATTGAATCTAGCTTCTTACTACTTGAGCACTTTACACAGCCTCTACATAGCAAGGTTCCGTTTGTGGAAAACTCATGATAATCCTCTTTGCTCAGTATGCTTTGAATTATACTTTATTAATGTCAACTATTTGACTAGATAGATTATTGTACTTTTAATTGCTCATTACTTCTGGTCTTGCTAATATTGATCGACCCTGATCTATAATCTGGATTTTGTCGGGCTTTAATATGTAAGAATAAACATTCAATTTATTCAGAGGCACATGTATTTATTGTCCATTGGAACAAACGTACATATACGTATATATTCAAAGCTCGTGTGAATACATTTTCTGTTGGTTGACCGCTTGACAAACTGCCGTTCCACAGTGGTCGCATGGTTCTTGGGCTATGTCAGATAACATTGGTTTCATTAAACTCGTGTAAAGGCTTATTATCATATCCCACCCATAAGACGATCCTAGATAACCTGTCTTTTGTCCGCGCTCTCTTTATTCTTCGTAAGATTTTATTAGCTGCCAACAAATGAAACTATCAAAGCGCATGGTCACGCTTCCACACTTAATTTTCAATCCAGGGGAGTGGGGCCTTTCGCTCGGCAAATCGAATCGTCACAAATCCTTACTTCCATATCAACCTCTGATTGGCCGGCTTCGACGTCAATCAATGATACGGTGAATGAAATAAGAGCCGTCCCACTTCTGAGAAAGGCATCTGTGGGTAAGTTTAATTGATGTCTGTTTTATCGTTTGCAAATTTGTAAATCATTGGTCAAATGTTCTGAGTTATTTGTATGATTTGAAATCTACCCCGACGTCGACTGGTATACACTGGTCCATCAATGTAATCATACTCCTTGCTGTTCTCCTCCGCCATCCTGAATGAAACAAACATCTGTCCGTGTTCACTTATTTATGCCCCTGATCGAGCTGACGTATGGGGTTTCTCATTATCACGTGACGAATTAATTTCAGACCCGGTAAATCACATGGTATCGCACAGGGCAGGGGCCAATTAATGCTTTACTCAATTCCCATAATCTTGACACATACAGTTCATCAACACGTTCGAGGGCGTCCGCCATACACATCAGAACTTGTTCCTCAGGTTCTACCACCAAACAAAGATCATGCTGTAGCTGACTCGGGTGGTCTGGTTCCTAAAGCTGTTTTAATTCGTCCCACGCTTCTACAAGAATCTTCCATGCATAACCGTCCAATCGCATTGTCACGTGACCCTTCTTGGTCAGCACCATAGGGACCGGGTATCGTACAGTTGATACCTCAACACGACTCCCTTCTCCCGCTTCTACCTGTTTCAAAGTTTCTGTGACAGCAGCCATTTCATACCCACAGTCCAATACACAGTTCATCCCACACTCTATGTGACATTTCATGGAATTGTTTTTCAAAAATACCACATCTTTACTCCAAACCACTATTGAATACTTCGAATGTATTCACTTGCTCCATCTCAATTTGTTCCACCGCTTTTAACAAGTCTGTATCGCTCATCAGTTTGCCAGTCATGGTAAATGATCAACGGAGACCACCCTCTCGAGTTTATATACACCTCCAATGTATTACTTAATCTAGCAAAGGTCAGCAAATGAGGGTGAAATATCTGAGGAGATTGAAAATCACCCAGAGTTGATATACGCTTGAGTAATCTTAAGCCCTTTCACTATATCTGAGGAGATTGTGAAATCACATGACCCAACTGTGTAATTATACCACAGATTCGTCTAGCGAGATTAATAACACCTCATTATCTGGGATAGAGAAGTTCATAGCCACTTACAAACCCCGTTCAATAAAGCCCTCCAAAATTCTCAATGAGAGTTAGAACACACTTCAAAGTAAAATGTACTCAGTATATGATGACAAGTCTCTTGTCATTTTCACTCATCTGTAATTGAATACTCCTATGCTATTAATTTTCATTCACCTGAAAACTCCAATCTACCAACAACACAACCACTTGGTAAATACCTCATTACCAGGATTGAGGAAATTAATAGCATAAAACTTTGTAAATCTTTTCACTAAACAACTTACAACACCATCCAAAAATAGCACCATCACCAACCAAAAATAGAGCCGTCGAAAATGACGTCACGAAAATATCGCACAAAAAAAGCGCCAGCAGCGAAAAAATATATTGCAAACACAAATCCCTCAGCAACAATCACCGCCTCCGCATTGAGAGCCCCAAAGGGTCCCCACGCCTTTGGAAAGGGTTCCGATGGCACCCCTGGATAAAAACGGTGTCGTAAGAGGTGCATACTCCTACTACTCACATGCAACAGGCATAATCTATGCACATCGATAGATCAGATAAAGCGACACAAATATTGCTAGACAAAGTGTGACGTGTCACAGGTCAGAATACGAGCAATTCTTGAACCATAATATAGCTGTAATTTAGGACTATCATAGTCACTGAGAGGTGACATAATAGGCTAACATTTGATTGCATCGTTCCCGGTTTGCAGCTATGATAGTGGATAGAAATCCGTTAGTGATTTTTGTGCCACTTTGTATTTGTCAAGCATACATATTGCTCAATTTCTTATTACGAAATAAAACAACCGAACCTTCCCAAATGGATCATTATATCAGGTTTTGTTACATATGCATATGTACTGGTTTGGAATCCATTGACCAACGCATTCTTGTTTTTGTATATTTATCTTATGCCTTGTTCATATACGTATGTATAAATGTCAAATGTATTTAGTATTATGACTAAGGAGACCCAGGCAAGTATAACAAAGAACATTGCTTACTTACCATTGATTCTTTTTCCATTTATCGCTGCACCATTCTGATCTGGATGAATTAAATGGCGGATGCCACGACACAACAATTTAATCTACATCAGAAAGTACACGCAAATAATGTATAATAATATAAATATTCTCACAAAAAAATACCAGCTTACATACATATGACCCTGGTTGAACTTAGATCAGGCCATAAACTTCCATACTCGGAGAATGGGATGGAACTACACCATGTATTATGGCTCTTTGTGCTATTTTTGCAACAATGCTGCTTCATCATATAACTACAAGATAATGGGTTGTGTTAATACTCTGGTTACGCGAGTTTAAAATAGACATTTAGGCTATATTCCTGTTTATATGAGCATTGTTGAAAGTCAAAATCTAGATATAATGCGCTCATACAGTAACTATTATTGCAGCATGGAATTACAATATAACTTCAATTTACAGTCATCCGTTCTATGCTGCATTGAGTATGTTAAATAAATTATAGGCAATTTAAGATTCTATATGGAAAGTACCATTAAAGGTTGAAAGGCATGCTACCGAGTTAACCACTAGAGAACGGTATTGCATTACGCAATCCGGTGCTATTGTTGCGCAGTTGACACATAGTTGGCTTCGATAAAGGCAATAATGTAGGGTACATTTAACAAATAAAACCGGAGTAATATATCGTTAGAATAACCGCATACATGGCTATGTGGATATGGTGAACATAAAACACAATCTGTGACTATGATTTCTTCTCCACTGTATTATCAAATTAGCTTTTGCTAGCAAAGACGATGGGAAATCTTCAGTATGTGGCATTGGGTAATATAATGTGTGTCGTGGACTTAATTATTAAGGTAATACACTGATATCATCACTGAGCCGGGAGTTCTAGGTAATGTGTTTAATCAAGCATACATTCTGATAAAATGTTACAATTACTCTCTTAGATATTTCGATACAAATTAGACAATGACCGAGTAACACCATCTACAAACAAACATTCAGATTATCGAATGGGCCAATCCATTCTAGCGGAACTATCAGAAGAACGGGATGTAGATGTCATAATGAATCTGTCATTCAAATCTAGAAATTATTTGAAAGATAACATTGCCGATATGTCTGAGTTATATTACGAACGAAGATTGCTCTTGTTAGGTCTGACAACCTTGGGGGATCTCATACTGGTATACAAAATGTTCAATGTATGAGGTAATATAAGTATTGATTTTTTTTTTTCATTTTCGCAGTACTTAGAACTCAATACTTCAGGGACATTCGTACACGTAGGCAAAATCTATGACTAGGACATAATTAAGAACAAATAACCTTTAGGTTGGTTGGTAAAGTTGGTCTTTAAAAGAATCTGATTTCGCTTTACGCAAAGATGTTGGACAAATAAGAGGTTGTTAAAAATAATTCACGTGCGCAAACTGATATTCACAATTAACGTAGCTGGTTAGTTCATTTTAATAGTGATTGTTGGGAAGGGTGTCTCTAAATATCATGTATCGGGAGACAGTATTGTGTTGTAAGAAAACACGGAGGCATTGACGGTGTCAAACAACAAATGGGCGTTGTTTTAGATGAAATATAAATTACAGCAAACATAGGCAGTAATTAACCTTAGGTTTAATTAGTGCACTGGTAGAGTTTACTTGCTGGCCCAATACAGTTATTCAATATATGTCTGACTTCATGACGATTTACAAATATAACTTTGTACCATTCAATAGTAGATTGCACCGCATATGAACAGCTCTTACAATGTGCCATAGCAAACACCCTTGAGCTCTTATTAAGCGACCATCACTGCTAATGTGCCAACTCAATACAATCAGCTTATCTAGTCTCCATTAACGGCCGCGAGTTCAGCCTTGTTACTGTAACCGAGTTAGGTCTCTTTGGGAAGTATCTGGAAAACAAAAGTGTTACATAGTTTCTGAATTAATTTAGGAAAAGAGATCATTTGCGATATCATGTGAGAATGATGTCTTCATTATCAATGAAGCCTGGCACATATGATATGAATTTATATGTCAGTTGAATTATGTTGTCGGTTATTCAGCCATATTCTCCTGTCATAGAAAATCGCTTATATACACTGCATACAAGTAGCTCCCTTTGGTACATACGACGCTTGAGCTACTTAGAAACAAATATCACAAGTCACACATTATCAGATAATGCGATACTTAAGCAATATGGCGTTGTCTTACGCCAGAGTCTGTAGTGATCAATCAATCAATGTATACTATATTATGATCGTGTGTTTTGATGAATGTGAATTGTTGGAAAACCGCTGTTAGTGATTGATGAAGCAGCCAAATATAGAGTTGCCTGAGATGATACATCCATCAAAAACATGCATAATTAGAACGACATAAAATAAAATAAACAGAAAGTGTATTAACAAAATATATGGCTCGTGGTGTGGATGAAATGTAACATTCTGGCGACTAGGGATTATTCAATATTCAGCCCTAGTAAAAGTTGGATTTGCTTTCTAGTAACCAGGTAAAAATAACGACGCAAGTAGTTCACCGGGTAGTAGGAGTTCAGCCCTCCACAGCTGTCCTAGCCCCAAAATGTAGTCAACCCCCTGTCGAACCTTTCATTATATTTAGATCATTTACGAATGACGAACTTAAATGATTGGCTACTGATACACATAAATCGATACCGGGACTCGATAACTCATTGACGTCTGATATCATGACAACAGCAAACATTTTATTAATATTTTTAGTCAGTCATAGGTCGTTGTTAAGCAGGTCATTGATTCACTATGACTCAGTGATAAATTGGAAAAGGGAAAATCAAATTATTCCAATGGTTTATTTTAAGGCCATTTGGTGATAACGTTACTTTTATTCTGATTCAGACATGCTGATGAGTTGTGTAACGCTCAACAGTGTAGTATGCGTGTAATAAATGTGAAACATATACACATCTGTGTGCCATGGTTATTTACATGGAAATTGTAATGTCATGACGTCTTCCATTCAGATCATTCAGTTCTGAATTATGTAGCATAGTATCGGACCATGGAGGAAAGCGCTGTTGCTAGGTTACATAGGTCGCAGATCAGTCGCAATATCAAGTTCCATAATAGACAAGGTCTTTTGATATCGACCTAACAAACGCCCGGGAACACTCCTCAAAAATTGTTATAACAAACGCCGATAGAGTAACTATATGACTAATGCAAATGTAACATCGTGTCTTACATAGGCAACGACTTGTCGAATTAAAGCAGACACTCGTGAAGATACTTTTATCTGGCAAGACAACATAATCACCAACATGACCAGTTTAAAGGTGAATCAGCAAGCCATTACATGTGTGTGGCACGAGCTACATAATCGAGTATAGTATGTAATTACCGTAGTTATTTAGGTACATATAGGCGTGCATCTGGTGCAAAATATAACATGTATTAATGTAACGAATGGGATGTTTGTGTCGTATGAATTATTCATATATCCTATGAATAGACACGAAATAGCATATCTATTGTTAAGCAATTGTGTATCACTTCTTTACAAAACTTTACAGCAAACGATGACGTCCAATCACTTCCGGTATTACCTTTAAAGTTTGAGTGATATCTATGTTCATTGCTTACCCGCAAACTGTTTTATCTGTTATGATACAGGCAACTCAAAGCTACAATAGCGCTAAATGCAGAAAACTGATTAACAATACCACGCGACGATCAAGCTCCGCTACAATGAGCCAACGTGAAATATGTAAACATTTGATGAGAATTTAGATACACGTTCTGTGCTTTTAAGCACCGTACATTTCTATCAGACGCAATTGATTAAGATTGTGGTATAGACGTTAGCAGATTAGGTAGTCTCGTAACACCTTATGCCTTTTTTGACCCCAATTGTAAAAATACAGGTGTAGGGAGGAGGGCAATTGTGTGGTGCAACATACGTAAATTACACCAGTAGTGACCTCTAAATGTAGTTTGTCTATCGTACATGAATAGTTCTACGGAATGAACGGTACAAAAACACACCGCACAAAGAACACAAGTTAACCTCTAATCAAACGATAATAAACAGTTGACAGGCTCGACAAAGAATGAGATGTGACTTTGTGTAGGCATTAGCGGATTAGGTAGTCTCATAATATACTATGAATTTCTTTGACACCAATTTCAGGGATTTAAAGCGATGTTTATGTACAACATGCTATCATTTTAAAAATAGTGATCTCCGACCGTAGTACGTCACGCTCGTATATATGAATATATTTACGGAAGCTGCATAATACACAAATGCAAAGAACATCCCCCACAAGGAACACCAACCAATCTCCAATTGGTCCCGGTTAGTAATAATGTGTCCTTACGTACCACGATAAGACAGTGTTTGGACGTTTTGTTTCAAATGTTATCACTTTATGGTCGGTCGTTAAGTGGAATTAAGCGGAATAGAAACAAAACTTTGATAGTTAATTGAATTGAGGGTTAAACTTAGACAATAACAATCACATTATCAGCGTATGCACGCGCAATTCTAATATAGTTCAATTGCAAGCTACAGTTAAACAAGGTAAATCATTTATAGTACATTTCTTATATACTGTCCTAAAGGGTCACAATATTTAGTACATACCTTAATTTGGCATTGCTGCAATGCATTGTTACGACTCGCCTCCTCCTTTGTGTATACGCTTATTTTCCATGGGATGGGTAAAGCGTAAGTGGTTTGTCGGATGGAGTTTCGACGTAGTGTTTTGCATCCATTTAGACTTCTTTCTCGATAAATGCTCAGGGTAAACAGCTCACTCGATTACACGGAAACTGCTTGACAGGTTAATGGAAGATTCATGCAGTATGATCTGCTTTAGGGGTATGTGCATGTAAATCAATATAGGTAGGTTAATTACCTATGGCATTAAGGAAATATCAAGGCAACACATTATCTTGTAAAATATATTCCCCTTGTCTAAAATAGTACTGCAATGTTAATATCCCGGCACCTGTATCGAGCAAGTCATGTATATGCAAAATATTACTTATATCAATAACTGCCAGGCCCAAGAGGGTTTGCAATGAAACAGGCACAGCCATTCCCAAAAGATGGGACAAATCTGTTGTAAATTTAGGACTCATTTCTGTCATAAGACCGTTTTTACTCAATGCAAGCTAATTATGCATAACTGCACGAGGAAAAATAGCAAATTTGTGGTGGACAGATGTCAGGAAAAACTCCTAGCGCCAACACAATTATTACATCGCCACTAAAGAAATATGATCATCCCTGTAAACGCATAACGCTACGCTTCAGTAATAATTTTGTCGAATGAAAGTGAAAATTAATTAATCTATTCCACAACCTACCACCCAAGCATCTCACACATAACATGGCGACTGTTATCATGGTTTACTAGATGGATTGTTTGCATGACACAACCACCAAAATAGATCAAGAAAACCTCGCCTCGCCGATTCAAATCAAGCATATCGACATTCTAAAATAATCTATGTCACTTCCACTATTTTATCAATACATGACACTGTGATTCATGTATACTCTATTTTAAAATCATCTTCGTGTCTCAAATCCTTCATCAAATCATTGATGTTTATAGGTCTTAAGAGCAGAATATCAAAATAATGAATATGACATAACATGCTGGTTCTACTTATCTCAGTGTTTAACGATATCAACACTAACTACATTGAGGATGCTGCTCTCTATTAACACCATGTTATGCCCTGGTCAAGTAATTTTTATATGTGATGGGGTAAGTCACTAATTTCAGAAAATAATTCAGACAAATTAATTGTAAAAGCAGATTTCTTCATATTATGATTTCAAACAATTCACCAGATCTTACCCATTAAACACGATAGCTTACATAAGCATGTACATTTAATTCAAAACAATAACGGCCTGTAACAATTCTTGTGCCTGGAGTTATCTCACAATATGGCCCGTTTGAATAACAGTGTCACAGTAATGTTTCGCATTACTTTTACAGTATCATTCAACAAGCTTTTTTATGAATATGTCCAGCAATGGCAATGGCAGCATAAAATCGCCATGGCACCATAAACGCTATATATAGATGCATCGTGTTGTTAAAATCCCGAAAGTGTACTGGTCAGAGGTAACATAGAAACGGACTGGTAGAGTACAAAACCCGCTAGCAATATTACAATAACATTATATCTATATATGAATATGAATAAAGGCACTAACCTTCGCGTTGTTGACTGAATAACATACTGTCCTATTGAAGTCCGTGGATGAATAGTCAGGAATTCTGCTCCTCGGTCTAGTTATGGAACATATTAATAAAAAACCAAATCCAAGAGATCGATAGAAACTACAGCAACATATTATCACAACATGGTCAGGCATGCAAAAGGGATAGGTGGCATTGGCATTTCGGTGGCACACTTGCAATTCATTCGAATATACTTGAGAACTCTAATCATGTCAATTGACATATGTTTGTTTAAACAATGTTAATAGACCATAAGCTTCATGGTTCACTCTATTCATAAGCGTTCAGTGGACTAAACAAAGCACACATTTAAGAGCGAAACTGGATTTCAAGGCGTATAACTTTGATGAATTATCAGATATTATATAAGAGTGTAATGTTTATTACCTAGAATATCTTTGTTTATCTACGGGATGCTGGCTCAAAGATGTTTTGAGAACACAAATGTCATTGAACTTAAACAACAATCACCTTGCCATCAGAGAATCCTCATCCTCACACAATCTACGAGTAATTCTCATGAGATGTTTTGAGAACACAAATGTCATTGAACTTAAAGAACAATCACCTTGCCATCAGAGAATCCTCATCCTCACACAATCTACGAGTAATTCTCATGAGGGCTAATATGGGAAAGTGACATGGCAGTGTCGTTGCATTCTTAGGTTAGCGTTTCAAAGGCGAAGATTTAACCCAGATTTATGCTTATGTTGCGACACACACCTTCAGATTACAAGTTGTTACATAATTGTTTTCGTAATATATCATAGATTCTGACACTTGTCAACATAGAATATAAATCTACAGCTTTTTCTCATCATTTAGTGAATAAGTAATTAGATGGTGTACGATTATAAGAAAGTTCATCCGTTTAAGGCCTGTAACCAACGAATATATATTTTGTAACCAGCTCTCCAAAAACTTAAACACGTTCATACTGACGGTTGCCAGGATGATGTTAGAATAGTCACCTTCCCTCAGCAATGTGAATTGCAATTCATACAAATTCTAGACTGTATTGCCATATGCTGCATAGTTTGGACTTGATAATTTCGCGATTTATTCTGCCAATTATGATTATATATTGATATTGATCGTTCAGGTATAGTACCTAAACAAGCAGGCTATTGTAGGTATTGTACCATGAACCAAGCACTAGCACGTGATTGCCTCGTGCTGAATCCATTTATTAAATGCCATGAACAGGCGCTGATGAGAGGCATGAAGTGATATTCATATGTCATCGGACCAAAACAACGGGGACATGCATTTACGTGCATTCGTGTATGTTGCCCATGTCGATTGGGAACAACTTCACTGGTGAAACTATACTCTGTTTTTATTGTTTTAAATATCAGTTACTAGACAACTCTCATTGGTGCTTCTCTATAGAATACGTCAAGGATGTATTTTTGGTATACCGAAGAAGTAGAAATATGCATCATTCGTTGGTTAAATATTTTGGACGTGCATGGTTGGATGTTAAAAGATATATCGTGTTGTTGAGTAGAAAGTAAAACCACAATTGACAGCATTATTGCAGTCATTTTCTTGACAACTACCTATGCGATTTAGAGATACAATATCAGTGATCAGTTGAGCTCGGAAGAATATTTACAGAGCATGTCATGGATCGCAGCGTTTACTACATTCAAGATGACAAGTATACTTCGCAGAACTGCTCGCCGGGTTTTCTAGAAGTGGATCTGGCTTGCGTGGCATAGCGGTAAGTATCGTCGCCTACCGTCTGATATATATATTCATATATATATATATATATATATATATATATATATATATATATATATATATATATATATATATATATATATATATATATATATATATATATATATATATATATATATATATATATATATATATATATATACATATATATATCATATATATATATATATATATATGTATATATCTCTATTATCTATATCTATTTATATATCTATATGTAAATTTATATATCTGTCTATATATATAAATGTATACATATATATATGCATATATATAAATATATATATATCTATATGAATATACATATATATATATATCTATAAATATATATGTAGATATATATATCTGTATATAAAGAGAGAGAGAGTAAGAGAGAGTAAGAGAGAGAGTTAAATAGAGAGAAACAGAGAGAGAGAGAGAGAGAGAGAGAGAGAGAGAGAGAGAGAGAGAGAGAGAGAGAGAGAGAGAGAGAGAGAGAGAGAGAGAGAGAGAGAGAGAGAGAGAGAGAGAGAGAGAGAGAGAGAGAGAGAGAGAGAGAGAGAGAGATGAACTGTTATGATTATTGCTCAGATCGCTTAAAAAGAATGGGAAATACTCAAATAGTCTGTCTGGTGCTACATTTTGCGTTGGCTGTAGCATTGTGATGCCTATGTCGCAATTGACTTGATGTTATACCGAACATTGGTTATGCAAATCATATAATTCTTCCTGTGTTTTATGCTTTATAGCGATGAGAAATGTTCAAGCTCTGTATTCTGAGACACATACTACTTAGCTTTGTATGCGTGTCATGTGGACATATATGTTCTCTGTCAGTCCCGTGGCAACTAGCTTATCTACTTAAATGTAGAGAGCTGAGAAAGTCGTTAAATACCGGATTGATCCGCGATTGCTATTTAGGATTTATGGCTTTTAACTCATCTCATTTCTTTCAACATTCTTTTAAAATTGATGTTGTGGTCGTTGTTACTGTAAGAAATGGGACACATGCCAGTTTTCTCCACACTTAAAAAAATATATATATATATATATATATATATATATATATATATATATATATATATATATATATATATATATATATATATATATATATATATATATATATCTGTGTGTGTTTGTGTGGTTCTAATTATGCATCAACAGCTGTTGATGGATGTGACATCTCAGGCAACTCTATATTTGGCTGCTTCATCAATCACTAACAGCGGTGTTCCAACAATTCACAATCATTAAAACACACAATCATAATATACTATACATTAATTGGTTGATCACTACAGATACTTGCTTAAGTATCACATAATGTGCGACTTGTGATGTTTTTCGAAGTAGCTCAAGCGTCGTATGTACCAAGGAAGTTTCTTGTATGCAGTGTATAGAAGCGCATTTCAAACCTTCCATGACAGAAGAATATAGCTTTATAACCGAACAAATAATTTAACGGATATACAAATTCATATCATGTCCAGGCTTCATTAATAATGAAGGCATCATTCTATCATGATAATGCAAATGAGCTATTTTCCTAAATGAATTCAGAAACTATGTAACACTTTTGTTTTCTAGATACACCCCACATACACCTAAATCGGATACAGTAACATGGCTGAACTCGCGGCCGTTAATGGTGACTATAAACAAGCTGATTGTATTGAGTTGGCACATCAGCAGTGATGGTCGCTTTATAGGAGCTCAAGTGTGTTTGTTTAGGCACATTGTAAGAGCTGTTCATATGCGGTGCAATCTACTATTGAATGGTACAAAGTTATATTTGTAAATCGTCATGAAGTCAGACATATATTGAATTACTGTATTATGTCAGCTAGTAAAATCTACCGGTGCACTCATTTACCCTAATGTACTTACTACTGCCTGCATGTAAGTCTACTTTGTCAGTACCAATAGTTCTGATTGCTAAAATATATATTTCATCTTTTAAACAACCCCTTATGTTGTTTGACGCCGTCAAAGCCTCTGCGTTTCCATACAACACAAGAATGTCTCCCTACACGTGACATTTAGAGGTACCTTTAACTACAAACACTAATAAAATGAACAAACCAGCTACATTTATTGTAAATATCAGTGTGTGTACATGAATTATTTCTAACGCCCTCTTCTTTGTCCCATAACTTTGTGTAAAGCGAAATCAGATTCTGTTAAAGACCAACTTTACCAACCAACCTTAAGGTTAATTGTTCTTAATTATGCCCCAGCCATAGATTTTGTCTACGTGTACGAATGTCCCTGAAGTGTTGAGTTCGAAGTACTGCGAATATGAAAAAAACAATTCAATACTTACATTACCTCATACATTAATTATTTTGTATACCTGTATGAGATCCCTCAACTGTATTGAGTATGTTAAATAAATGTTAGGCAATGTTGTCAGTCCTAACAAGAGCAATCTTCGTTCATAATATAACTAAGACATACCGGTAACGAGGTTAGCAGCACGCCCTTGTTATCTTTTAAATAATTTCTAGATGTGAATGACAGATCCATTACGACATCTATATCCCGTTCCTCTGATACTTCCGCTAGAATGGATTGGCCCATTCGATAATCTGAATGTTTGTTTGTAGATGATGTTACTCTGTCATTGTCTAATTTGTATCGAAATATCTAGGAGAGTAATTGTAGCATTTTTCAGAATGAATGCTTGATTAAACACATTAATTAGGACTCCCGGCTCAGTAATAATATCAGTGTATTACCTTAATAATTAAGTCAACGACACACATTATATTACCCAATGCCACATACTAAAGATTTCCCATCGTCTTTGTTCTTAAAAGCTAATTTGATAATTCAGTCAAATTAAATCGCTTGTGGAGAAGAAATCATAGTCACAGTTGTGTTTTATGTTCACCATATCCACATAGCCATGTATGCGGTTATTCTAACAATAAGTTAATATATTATTTGTTAAATGTACCCTACATTATTGCCGTTAATCGAAGCAATCTATGTGTCAACTGCGATATCAATAACGCCGGATTTCGTAACTCAATGCCGTTCTCTAGTGATTAACTCGGTAGCATGCCTTTCAACCTTTATGGTACTTTCCAAAAAGAATCTTAAATTGCCTAACATTTATTTAACATACTCAATACAGTATAGAACGGATGACTGTAAATTAAAGTTATATTGTGGTTCCATGCTGCAATAATAGCTACTGTATGAGCGCACAATCATGCAACAGCTGTGACACTATTTCTTCATTATATCAAGATTTTGACTTTCAACAATGCTCATATAAACAGGAATATAGCCTAAATGTCTATTTTAAACTCGCGTAACCAGAGTATTAACACAGCCCATTATCTTGTAGTTATATGATGAAGCAGCATTGTTGCAAAAATAGCACAAAGAGCCATAATACATGGTGTAGTTCCATCCCATTCTCCGAGTATGGTAGTTTATGGCCTGATCTAAGTTCAACCATGGTCATATGTATGTAAGCTGGTATTTTTTTGTGAGAATATGCGACGCGGGTAAAAAATATATTATACATTATTTGCGTGTACTTTCTGATGTATCTTAAATTGTATTGTCGTGGCATCCGCCATTTAATTCATCCAGATCATAATGGTGCAGCGATAAATGGAAAAAGAATCAATGGTAAGTAAGCAATGTTCTTTGTTATACTTGCCTGGGTCTCCTTAGTCATAATACTAAACACATTTGACATTTATACATACGTATATGAACAAGGCATAAGATAAATATACAAAAACAAGAATGCGTTGGTCAATGGATTCCAAACCAGTACATATGCATATGTAACAAAACCTGATATAATGATCCATTTGGGAAGGTTCGGTTGTTTTATTTCGTTATAAGAAATTGAGCAATATGCATACTTGACAAATATAAAGTGGCACAAAAATCACTAACGGATTTCTATCCACTATCATAGCTGCAAACCGGGAACGATGCAATCAAATGTTAGTCTATTATGTCACCTCTCAGTGACTATGATAGTCCTAAAATACAGCTATATCATGGTTCAAGAATTGCTTGTATTCTGACCTGTGACACGTCACACTTTGTCTAGCAATATTTGTGTCGCTTTATCTGATCTATCGATGTGCATAGATTATGCCTGTTGCATGTGAATAGTAGGAGTATGTACCTCTTCGGACACCTTTTTTTACCAGTGATGCCGTGGGAACCCTTTCCAAAGGCGTGGGGACCCTTTGGGGCCCTCAATGCGGAGGCGGTGATTGTTTGCTGAGGGATTTGTGTGTGCAATATATTTTTCGCTGACGGATTCCGTGTGCGATATTTTCGTGACGTCATTTTCGACGGCTCTATTTTTGGTTGGTGATGGCGCTACTTTTGGATCGTGTTGTACAAAGTGTTATGCTATTAATTTCCTCAATCCTGGTCATGAGGTATTTACTATGCGGTGGTGTTGTTGGTAGATTGGAGTTTTCAGGTGAATGAAAATTAATAGCATAGGAGTATTCAATTATAGATGAGTGAAAATGACAAGAGACTTGTCATCATATACTGAGTACATTTTACTTTGAAGTGTGTTCTAACTCTCATTGAGAATTTTGGAGGGCTTTATTGAACGGGGTGTGTAAGTGGCTATGAACTTTCTCTATCCCAGGTAATGAGGTGTTATTAGTCTCGCTGGACGAATCTGTGGTATAATTACACAGTTGGGTCATGTGATTTCGCAATCTCCTCAGATATAGTGAAAGGGCTTAAGATTACTCGAGCTTATATCAACTCTGGGTGATTTCACAATCTCCTCAGATATTTCACCCTCATTTGCTGACCTTTGCTAAATTAAGTAATACCTCATGTCAATACATTGGAGGTGTATATAAACTCGAGAGGGTGGTCTCAGTTGATCATTTACCATGACTGGCAAACTGATGAGCGATACAGTCTTGTTAAAAGCGGTGGAACAAATTGAGATGGAGCAAGTGAATACACTCGCTTGTTTGCGCAGTATTCAATAGTGGTTTGGAGTAAAGATGTGGTGTTTTTGAAAAACAATTTCATGAAATGCCACATAGAGTTGGGGGTGAACTGTGTATTGGACTGTGGGTATGAAATGGCTGCTGTCACAGAAACTATGAAACAGGTAGAAGCGGGAGAAGAGAGTCGTGTCGAGGTATCAATTGGCACAGATGTGAATGTACGATACCCGGTCCTTATGGTGCTGACCAAGAAGGGTCACGTGACAATGCGATTGGACGGTTATGCATTGTATATGCTTTTAGAAGCTTGGGACGAATTAAATCAGCTTTACCGAATCCACGTGCAGAAACTGGTGTACAAAGACACGCTTGTTGGCTTAATAGGAACCCTAATAACAGAAAAATGCAACAGATGTCCGATACCCAACCAAGTCAGCTACAGCATGATCTTTGTTTGGTGGTATAACCTGAGGAACAAGTTCTGATGTGTATGGCGGACGCCCTCGTACGTGTTGATAAACTGTATGTGTCAAGATTATGGGAATTGATTATAGCTTTAATTGACCCCACCCCCTTGTGGTCAGAATGTAGCAAATGACTGTGTGTAGACTATAAGAAATATTGGTTAGATTCGATGAAATCAGATATTGAATTACGTGTAATTAACAGATTGTGTAATATGATGTATATATGGTATGTATGTCATAAAGAGTTAAAATTTGATGGGTGGTCATTTATGACTAATATAGCATGAAAGTGACATCCACATGACGGATGCATATAGCAGGTGGTCTGTTTTAAACGACAAGTTACAGATGTATTCACAACTTACTCAAGAAATGAGAGACAATGCGATCAATAGGCAAATTGGTATAAATCAACAGCGCTTGATGGAGCAAGGTTACGATTTTGACACAACTCTTAGTAAAGGGATTGAAGCTAGAGAGTTTTTAATGGATTGTCTGTTAACCACGTTCATGTCTGAAGATGAGGTGGATTAAAGTAATTTAATATCTTTGCTGTCAGTAAAGGTTGAATCTTAAGAGTGACAATATGGAATGTGACGAATGTCAGAGAGTCACTGAGACCCAACAACCATATAGACCCAAGTCACCTGCTCATGGTGAACAAAGAACCCTGAGGCTAAGGCGTTGTCCTCTCTGTCAATGCGGGTTTGTTAGGGTCGGATTTTGACCCAACACTTGAAATATCACTGTAAATATAATCGAAAATTCAGAAAAACAGCAGGCACAACAAAGCAGAGGAAGGTTGCCCCCGATGTAATCAGAAGGCTTTACTTCAAAGCTACAAGAACCCCACAACCCCGGTGTATGTGCGATACCATGTGACTTACCGGGTCTGAAATTAATTCGTCACGTGATAATGAAAAACCCTTAACGTCGGATCGATCCGGGATAAAAATAAGCCAACACGGATAGATTTTTGTTTCATTAGGATGGCGGAGGAGAACAGCAAGGAGTATGATTACATTGATGGACTTGTGCATACCAGTCGACGTCGGGGTAGATTTCAAATCACACAGTGGTTTAGTAACTCAGATCATTTGACCAATGATTTACAAATTTGCAACCGATGAAACAGACATCAATTAAACTTACCCACAGACGCCTTTCTCAGAAGTGGGACGGCTCTTATTTCTTTCACCGTATCTTTGATTGACGTCGAAGCCGGCCAATCAGAGGTTGATATGGAAGTAAGGATTTGTGACGATTCGATTTGCCCAGTGAAAGCCCCACCCCCCTGGATTGCAATTACTTGTGGAAGCTTGACCATGCGCTTTGATAGTTTCATTTGTTGGCAGCTAATAAAATCTTACGAAGAATAAAGAGAGCGCGGACAAAAGACAGGTTATGCAGGATCGTCTTATGGGTGGGATACGATAATAAGCCTTTACACGAGTTTAATGAAACTAATGTTATCTGACATAGCCCAAGAACCATGCGACCACTGTGGAACGGCAGTTTGTCAAGCGGCGAACCAACAGAAAATGTATTCACACTGCCTAGGAGGAGCCTTGAATATATACGTATATGTATGTGTACGTGTTCGATGTGTGTGTTTGTTCCAATGGACACTAAATACATGCACCTCTGAATAAATCGAATGTTTATTTCTGTATATTAAAGCCCGACAAAATCCAGATTATAGATCAGGGTCGATCAATATTAGCAAGACCGGAAGTAATGAGCAATTAAAAGTACAATAATCTATCTAGTCAAATAGTTGACATTAATAAAGTATAATTCAAAGCATACTGAGCAAAGAGGAT